>CM057167.1:23155160-23244052 GCA_029962745.1 Echinometra lucunter
TCCTCAGTTTTATTCTTCACCCATCCACTTGGCGCAAGTGATATTTTGCAGTCTTCTAAAGATTGTCTGTTATTCAGTCATGCATGCAAAGTTCCAAATGAAAAGGGTACCAATAAATGCTGGGAGGATAACTCTACCAAGACATATCATGAGACCCATCATTGAATGTTCATACTTCAAACAAGACAACTCCAAAATGATGGGACATTGTAGACACTGTAGAATGCTATAGAAATCGCATGAGCAGAACTGGAAAATTTCACTGAAAATCTTTAGTCCATTGACACCATTGTCAGTACATAATTTGTGCTGTTATCTGTAAGAGTGTAGAAAAAAACAAAAACAAAAAAACCCCCACAAAAAACAAAAAACAAAAATACATTGGTGTAAGGCATATAACTGAATCTTTTTACTGGTAAATACAGTGGCACATTTTGCACATCGCTTGAATAAGATTCATAATGTCTATTGGTTAGAATTAAAGGCCAGTTACCTTCAAGTCATTGTTGTGGAAGATTAGTAGAAAATCGAATTTGTTTCACCTCGAACGGCTGTTCCATACAAAGGGGATTCGTGCCATTGTTGTTGCTGATAGGACAATGCCTTTCATAAGACGATGTATTGATCATCAGGGCTGCGTTTCACGAAACCGTCATAAGTCTAACTTCTTGGACATCCCATTGAAACGCGTGTTGTAGAATTAGCACGCGTTTCATTGGAATGTCCGTGAACTTATGACGGTTTCGTGAAACGCAGCCCAGAGCTATTATTCCAAGCCGCTCAGGAAAGTACGCCTTACCTTTAAATGCCCTTAGTTATCTAAGTTCTGAAAATGCGATAAAATAACTCATCTGGAAAGGATGCTTCTGTACTATACCCCGGGGGGGGGGGGGGGGGGGGGGGGGTCACTTCCATTGAAGAGTGGACAGCATCCGCGAGAATCGTCCTAAATGAAGCACCCTAAACGAGGATTCAAGGGCAGGACGCCAGGACACCCTAAACACGGGTTTTTTTTTTTTGTTGAGTTTTTGACACTCTTTTTGGGTTCCGCGCCTATCCTGAAAAAAATGCCCCCTTTTCCATTTTTTTTTTTCTCGCCGATGCTGTCCACTCTTCAATGGAAGTGACTCCCCCCCCCCCCCCCGGGACTATACAAAAGAATCGATTTGCGTAAGCCTATTTAGAAAGTTTGGAATCATCTTGTTGCAAATGCAGAAATGCATGCACTTGCAGAAATATGTATACAGTGGGCATGAAGTGATGGGTCCAAACCTTGGGCGGCAATCAGGGGGAGACGGGGGGGGGGGGGGGGGGGACACGTTCCCACAAAGTTTTATTTAAGGGTGAACGACACAAAATGGTATGTCCCCCCAAAAAAATTAACCCGAGGACGCCCTTTTTGGCTTGTCAGCAGAGTACTTTTTGAGAGTGTCCACCTCCCCCCCCAAAAAAAATGACGCCCCTAGTCCAAACATTTCAGCTATTCCCTGTCAAAATTAATTTCGAAATTTTGAGGGTCAAATAGAAACGATTATTATTTTTAGTTCTGTATTTCCATTTCTGCAGTATAAAAATATAAAGTATATAAATAATTCACAATTATAATCATTAAAAAATGTAAAAGCCACGAGTCACTTTGAGCATACGTTTGTCAATTAATTTTAACTTCGCAAAAAAGAAGAGACAAACATACGAACAAACAAACAGAGGAAGAAACGCATTTTCAAAAAAACATTTCAAGGACAATTTCAGAGCACTGTCTATTTTACCTTTGGAAACTCCGGGTTTGAAATCTTGTTCGGATGAATGAATACGTTATTAATTTTATATAATCATTAATGTTTGTTGGCAAAATCTCAAAAGGGGGTGGACAGGGCTTTTGAAATTGCAGACAGGGATGGAGTCGAGGCCGGCCTCGAGGCCACATTTTGCCGGCCTTGGCCTTGGCCTTGGCCTCGGTCCGAGTCACGTGTACAAAGTCTATGGGAGAAATTTTTATCCAGCGGCCTCGTGACTCGGAACTGCCGGCCTCGAATCCATCACTGATTGCAGACGGTTGATTGTGATCGCGCGAGAGAAGTAAAGTGGTGCGGATATACTAGGAATATCAAGGTGGTAGACGGGACTTTTGAAATAATTGTCGAAGGGTAATTTTTCTGAGGTCTTGATTGTGCTCGTGCCGAGACATGTGTGAGAGAAGTGGTGAGGATTTTGGAGTATTAAAAGAGAAAGGAAGAGGACCGCAATACATACGTAAAGCATGTCCGCTATTATAAAGAGCTATGAAAAAGCATGCCGGAGAACTACACAATGACAGCATTGGTAAATAGCAGTACGATGTGCAAATGTTTGTTTTTTACAGAAAAATAATGGACGCTGGTGATTTGCTTCGGCAGTATTATCAAGCAAAAGATAATGTCTAGGGCACTAGCTTATTTGAAAAAGGGTGATGAGGAGTAGAGCCGGATCCAGCATTTTTAAAAAAAAAAAGGGGGGGGGGGGAGGTTGGCTTATTAAGGTGTCTATTTTTATCCGAAAATTTTTGAGCTGACAAGCAAAAAAAAAAAAAAAAAAAAAGAAAGAAAAGAAAAGAAAGAAAGAAAGAAAGGAAAGAGTTCCACCGCATATCGGGGTGTCTATTTCACCTCCCAAAATTCGCTGATAAGATAAGTAAAGATTTAAAAAAAAAAAAGGTCCTTGGTTTCAAAGGAGGGGTGCTGTGTTTAAAAAAAGGAGAGGCCGATTCTGCCTCCCCCTGGGCTTCAAACGGAGGCCGCGGCCGATCCCCCCCCCCCCATCCGACCCTGGAGAGAGGGAGAAAACATGCCCCACCTGACAGGTTTTCGACCAAGATCGAAAAAGAAAATGTGGCCACGAATAAGGCCGTATAGTTTATAGCCTCAATTGGGTCACGTATCTCGCTTCCTTCTTAATGTTTTTGTGGCGATGTACTTTCATATAACGCCAAGAGTTTCCTTGCAGCACTATAAATGGTAACTCGATCTGCTATCAATGGTAACTACCATGGTAACATTGTTCAACAACCAATCAAAATCAAGGTTTTCATTGAAGTTATCATAAATGGCAAAGTTACCACCAATGGTAAGTATTATGCAATTGGGCCCTGAAGGGGGGGGGGGGGTGTAAGGGAACACCTCATCCCCTCAAGAGAGAGTCATCCGCAAGCATGAAAGCTTAATTCATATGAAAATATTGATCAAGCCAGTATGACAACTATTTATCATTCTGAACTTTGTTTCTCTTTTTAAAAAACAACAGCACAGATTCTGCGCGCACTCACATTTGTTAGTCTGATCAAGGAGTTACCATTTGTCGCGCCAGTAATTTTTGGAACAAATCCGAAACCTTGCACTATAGCGGGCCGGCCGTCGCATCTCATGCATTTTAAGGGGTTCTGTCTGCGGCAAAATTGGACAGCATCTAGGCCTGTTCCATAAACTTCTCAAGGCCTTCACGTCCTTGGCTGACGCAATCAAATTAATGTCAATGTCTTGTTCGGTTACAGAAATAAGGTCAGCACGCTCAAATCAGGAAATTGTAATCTGTTTACAAAGAATTCCCTGTTCAAATCTATTATAATTATTCTTCTTGTACCGTCCACCCCAATTAAACAAGAAGAGTCCTTCATTTAAATTGATTTGGCTTATCTCATTTCGTGATTGAGTATGATAATTCTGGTGTCTTTTTATTCAGTGATTATTTTCCCGTTTTCACAAAGCTGAAAACTTAGGCTTACAATGGGGAAATTCCACTACGCACCCCATTTCCCATAAGTATTAAGTATAGATGACAATAAAACATAAATAAAAGTGAGTGAACATGAATGATCCTTTACATCTATTTTGAAGCAACTCCAAACAATGTTTTGAAGTTGATCTATAATTATAACAACTCATCTTTTTTTAAAAATCTTATCCTTTCCCTCCCCCTTTCTTTTTATTCACACAGAAAAAGGGATCCCTTTCCTGTCAGACTGAGACTTCGACCGAGACTACAGATCCATCCCAACTTTCAGCTAGTGTTTACTCGTTAACGAATTACGTCTTCCCAGGGGCAGCTTGTACGATCTCCAGCCTCTTCTTGATGAAAACATATTACGTAACCCCTCATATGCAATCAAGCTCAGTTTCTCTCTAGATGCAGGGATGTTTAAAGCCGGTCGTCTTGAAATCGTGTTGAGCATCATCATCGTCTAAGTTTGGATCGCACCGATTCAAAATGGTTTCGTGGCGTGAATCGATATGCAATCGGAAAAATAACAAGACTGGAAGTGAATTGGGCCAGTTCAGACCGGTCTCAGGCGGCTCTGACCGGCTTGAACCAGTGGAGGTCTACAGTTCTTCCTTACCGCTGAACAAACGACTATGGTCGGATCCGAGGTACTTCCGATGGCTCACGACAGCGGTATGGGCCTTGGGCGTCGGCGTAACGTTTGGCGTCGTGGGAGATTTCTCCATGTTCTATATCTTCCTCGAGCGAGAGTTCGAGTCGTCCGTCACAGAACTAAGTATGTAAAAAAAAACTGTTTCTCTCCATATTCTTTTCTAATGTTGTTTTTCTTCTGTGTGTGCGGGGGGGGGGGGGGGGTCGAACTTTGTCATAACATAGTACAGTACATGTGGATTATAATCCAGAAAAAGAAAAAAAAAACTTTGAAATATCGACAATACTTAGAAACAGATAAATTTAATTATGGAGTGCATTGAAATACGAAAGATTTATTTTATTGTGTTAATTTCATTTGGTAAATGAATACTGCAGATATGTTTGGAGAAGATTTATTGAAAAATAAAAATGATCGCAGTTAAATGCTAAATTGAGATGTTTAGACTAAAACTAATCTCTTAGCAGGGTAATTACCAGAGGGGGTGTAGGGTTGTGACCATCCCCATCCCCCACTCACAGAGCGATTGTGATAATACAAAAGAGTTGAATCGACGCTCCGAATAGAAACGAGCTCTCAAAAAAAAAAGGGGGGGGGAGGGTGGGATTCCACCAAAACATACCCTTGGTCAAATATGTATAAATGGCACGATAAAAGCTACTTTCGAAAAATCAGCTTAAGGCAACTTCAATAGCCCAGTCTATCACATTCAGAAATGAGCGGACTTTGGCTTATTACATAATCCGAACATGACTTTTATGGGTAGTACAATAGGCCTTCGAAACTGCACTTGATTTGATTTCTCGAAGTAGTTTTATCGCGTTATACGTAATGCGAACTCCCTCATTCTCTCTCTCTCTCTCTCTCTCTCTCTCTCTCTCTCTCTCTTCCTCTCTCTCTCTCTTCCTCTCTCTCTTCCTCTCTCTCTCTCTCTCTCTCTCTCTCTCTCTCTCTCTATATATATATATATATGTATATGTGATCAAATAACATCACAGCAGCTTTGGAAACATACTCTCTCTTGGAAATAAAATTACATGTGAGATCAATTGAGAGAATAATAGCATAGCATGAATCAAAGTCTCCGTGGTCTAATGGTTAAGGCATTGGCGTTTATAGCCAAAGGCCCGGGTTCGATTCCCGGCGGAGACTTTTTTTTTTAACCGTTGCAAAAATTCCAAATATGGTAGGAAAGCTCTGTGGAACTTTGATTCATGCTATTATTCTCTCAATTGATCTCACAAAAATATACACAAAACTATAATGATACATGTATGTAAAATGAAAAGAAAAAAAGTTGATGAAAGTAGATAAAAGTAGATAAAAGTAGATACATGCAGGCCTACTGAGTATCTATCCTGAAGAAGCCCTATTTTGTTTTAAAGTAGTATTTATTGATTCATTCAGTTCAAATCATACAAAATATAGTGTATCTCAACATATAACATTAACAATATAAGTCGAATCGTGAACCTTGTAAAATCAGAACACATAATATAAATTCAAAGAACATAATATGTAAATATATTGCTAATAATCATAACCTATAAATAACTACTGAATGGTCCACAACTTACATCACTCTGAATGAATTGGAAAAATATGGGCGAAATATCGATTAAAATTGTTGTCGACGGAGTCTTGATTTATCTACCTTTGTCTTTTCATTTAATACTTCGACCCGTCGCAGATCTTTTGAACTTCTTGTAACTAATGTATATAATAATACTGGTGAATATTCACTCCCTAGCTGCATTGAAAGAGTTCGCATTGTCTTTACGAACAAAGGGTTAGGGTTAGGGTTACCAAACCATGAGCAATATGGCTTTGCAGCAACGGATGCCAATGAAAAGGTGTCAGTTGGACGGGGATTCTTAAAAGTGCTGCCATGATCTTCAGGCGGTCCACACCCTGCTTCAACCGAATTCCTAATAGCAGCCCTCGAAAAACAGTCTTTACCAATTACCGTACCCTGAACCTAACCGAAAGAGCAACTCTACTCTAACCATTTTGATGAAGTCCGTAGCAGTTGTCCCTGGACCATTCTTTTCCAAAACTCAACAACGATCTTCAGCTCTATGCCATACAGTACAATACTTTCCAAATGGGTTCAAGACAAGATTCTATTCCAGTGGAATAGCTTGACCAGGACCGACTCCTTCTTCAACGATTTCCTTAATTTCTTTTTCCTCTTAAAGGTTGGCTCGGCGCTCTCCCATGGTGCCTCTGCTGTTTCTTCTCGCCACTTTCTAACCTCATCGTCCACCGCTTCGGTTACCGCAGTACTATGGTCGGGGCCTGTTTCGTCTGCGCGGTCGGACTCTTTGCGACGAGCTTCATCCACGCGCTCTGGCCCGCCTTCATTTCCTACAGCGTGATGTTCGGAGGGAGTTCGGTGGTGCTCTATACCGTGGGCTGTGTCTATATCACGGGTTACTTCGACAAGAAGCATTGCACGGGGCCCGTTTCCTCAAATGGTCTAGCGTTTGAAATCGGTTAGTGCATTCTCAACTATGTTTTCATAATGCAAAAGTCCGTTCGTAATTCTGAAGTTTTGTTACCCAATCCGGAGGTATGTATTTCCGAAAATAGACTATTCATGATTCTGAAAATGAAGTTGGATTCTTTACATGCTTATAGGAGATAACTCTGAAGCTTCAAAATTTCGAGAATGGAATGAAAAATAACCCCCAGTAGGAAAATGTGTCTGAATAATGAACTTTCGGAAAATGAATTCCTTTCATCACACCTGCTCAACTCGCGTCACAAAATCTGCCCCTGAAGAACCAACATGTGCTCTGAGGATAATGGATAAAGTGGAGTTTTTTTTAATTCTCTGTAACCTCAAAGCTCGGTGAGGGTGGGGGAGGGGGGGGGGGGGGAGGCATTCAGAATATGCCACTAAAGACTAATCACGCGCCGCTATAGTTTTTCGAAAATCACCGTAAACAAATTCTTTTCAAGTTATTTTTTCGTGCTTTTTGGAAAAAAATATCCCTAAACCTCTCCCACAGAATCATAAAACTTAAAAAACAAAACAAAAAAAAATGAAAGAAAACCCCTCTTCCCCTTATTTCTTGACCTTTCTTCAGGTGACCTATTTTCTTTCCTGACACTTAAAATCCGTCAACCTTTTCATGTGCCTCAACCCTCAAAACAACCCTTTTCACTTTTTTAATGGGGGGGGGGGGGGGGGGGTTGCGTGCGTGTATACAGCAATATATTTGACCCCCCCCCCCTCCCCGGCCTCAAAGACCGTCAAGGCATCAAAATACGTCCGTTTCTGGTAACAATTTTTGGTCAATAATCTCCGCAGCTATCCTTGTCTTCAGTCCTGTTATTGAAATCACGTCGAACCACTGGGGCTGGAGATGGTCGGTCCGACTTCTGTCCTTCTTCACAATCACCGCAGCCTTGCTCCTCGTCATCTTCGTCCGCAAGCCACCCACCGATATGTTCGACGAGGACAATGACGACGACGAGAAGAAACAATATCAGAAGCTTAGCGAGAAGGAGAGTCGGGAAAAGGATGTAGACAATGCCGATGTTGAGGATCGGCAAAGAGAGGAGGAAAAGAACAAGGAAGAGGAGGAAGAGGAGAAAGAGGAGAAAGAGGAGGAGAAACATTGGAAGACATCTTGTAGGAGATACATCAAATTGTTGATGATGCCAGCCTTTTCAATATTGCTGATCGGGATCGTTATATCATTCACCGCACTGTCTTTCAACCACATACTTTTTGTGAGTACGACTTATCATCACAGCGTTTTTTATTAGTAAATTTGGTACCCTAAAACATATTCAGACTCTTTGCTTTTACATGTAATATTCAGGGCTTATAGACCAGGGAGATGGGAACGCACTTTCCATTTCCCTTATGGTCCCTATATACACTTAGACTATGAAATTGTCATCAATTAGTTTTCATATGATTAAGTAGGCCTAATGAAATCACATTGAACTTGAATTATTATGATATTAGCATTTTCGACTGGTGAATGAATCAACTTCACATTGGTTTTCAGGCATCATTTTATTGTAAGACACCATTGGTTTATTTTTTATTATTATTACTGCTATTCATCATTATCATTATTACTTTTTTCTAATAAATATTGTCATCATTATCATCATCATCATCAGCATCATCATCATCATCAAGTGTGGCCTCATCACCGACATTTTAGTAAATACTAATATTGTCATCATAATGATCATTATATCTCAGGGTAGCTACCTAAAATCAGTGAATGTATCGGACAACAAGATTGCCTGGCTCCACTCATCCCTGGCCGGTGGTGCCCTAGTTGGACGGATATCGGTTCTCTTTGTCCAATTTCTCCCTTTCTCTATCCTTCTCACCTACCCCATCATCGCCGTGGTGTGTTGCGGAGTGTCGGTCGCTGTCCTTCTCATCACACCACTCTGGATATTCTTCATCTATTCAATATGTAAGCTTAAAGCCCGCCGCACACTTTACGATCCGACTGCGACCCGATTTTCGAACAAATGGCATTTAGCATTAAATATGAACGTTTAAGCAAGTAAAATTATCATATTTGAAGTTCAGAATAATGATAGGAATACTAAAATCGAAATTTACGTTAATTGCAAGCCTTGTAGTCGGAGTAAAGGCCAAATCGGCTTCAAATCGTAGCCGATCGCAAGATTGCTATGACGTCACTACGATTTGGAATTGAGTTCACTTATATTCCTACAGGGAGGCTCGCAGTAGGAATTTTCATTTTTGTATTCATACGACCATTCGAAACTTTGATCATTAAGATTTCACGTTTGAATGTTCATATCAAATGCTAAACATTTTTTTTCCAAAATCGGATCGCAGACGGATCGTAATAATGTGCGGCGGGCTTAAGAAATCGAGAGTGTATCAAATGTAATGAATCGAATGTAAAACATCACATTGATGTAGTTTGATATGAACATGTATGTTTGACAATGTTGATCTAGAAATCAATAAATCAATTATCAATTATCAATTAAAGATAGGGCGATGATAATGATAGTGCACACTAAGAAAAAAGGTTCAATATTGCACCCTTTAAATGCAACACTGGGAGCTCCTTTATGGGTACAACTATTATTATTATTATTATTATTATTATTATTATTATTATTATTTTTATTATTATTATTATTATTATTATTATTATTATTATTATTATTATTATTACTATTATTATTATTATTATTATTTATTTGACCATTAAAAAGGAATACAAGATATACATACAAAGCAATAGACAAAAGATAGCAAAAGATGAGACGGAATGGCATGGGGTCAGGGTTCACAAAAGAGAAATTCTTCTCTGTTGCCCGTAGGCATGTGAACCCACATATCTTTGCACCCTAAGAAGCATTTTGCACCTTCAAGGGTGCAGCGAGCTACATTTTGCACCCTTAAGGGTGCAGAGTTGTACCTTTTAGGGAAGGTACATATTTGCACCCTTTGGCGTGCACAAATTAATTTTCTGTACCTTTACGAGGTACAGACGGGCATTTCGGGTGCCAACAAGTACAAAAGGGTGCATCTTTGCTTTTTTTCTCATGTAGGGTGCAAGATTGCACCCCAAAAGGTGCTGTCATTGTTGCATTTAGGGTGCAAAGTTGAACCTTTAATTAAAAGTGTGTGGTTGTGGTGGTTGTGGTGGTGGTCATGATGATGCATGAAGATATAGCATAATAATTTAAGGCGAAAATAATGTTAACAATGATGACGATGACAGTGTTGGTGATAATTGTGATGGCTATGATGATGATGATCGTCGTTGCTTTTACGAATAGAAGCGCGCGGTGGAGAAAACGGTTTTGCTAACCGTCGAATCATGTTTGAATAGCAAGTGCTTTCTTATTATGTATTAATGTACACCATTTTGAAATTAGTTATAAGCTTTCTTTTAATGTGTAGATTGATTAATTAAATTATAAAAAAGGGGAACGAATTCCGTTATCTAAGAGCACGTTGCGTCTCCCCCATTCACGTTTCTGCGCACCGCGCTCGGATTCGTCGGTTCGTAGAAACGACGACGTTATGTTGAAATTGTACAGTGATGATCAAGATTTCTCGATATGATTGGTCTCACTAATTCCCCTAGTGTATTCTCATTAGTATCGGTACTGCTCTCCCTGCATGAGAACTTTGCAATCATGTGATGATGCTGATGCTACTATTGGTGGTGGTGGTGGTGGCAATGAAAATAATGTTGATGGCTATTAATTTGAGAGCCGGTCGATTTGTGGTCTGCGGCTCGATTTAGGTGTAGTATGAGTGGATTGGCCACTTTGAAATTCCCCAACCAAAGGTTCAGAACCCCTCCCCAATCACACCCAAGTTTGGTACTTTCAATGAGAGAAGTTGTGCTTATACTTTATCATCAGTGAAAACAGTTTTCCGAAGTTTCCGAATTTCGAAATTTCAACATCGAAGGTTCATATCTCAGGAAATTTCCATCACAGGGGAGGGGGCCTCATAATTTTGTACGCACATTGATTTCTTCAGATGGTTCATAAGTATATCAGGTTCAGAATTTATAAGAAATTGAAATTGAAATATTATACCAAAGGTCTTTAATTCTCAAGATGAAATAGGGACTCATAATTCTAAAAATGAAGTAGCGTTCATGAAATTGCCGAAGTTACTGCGAAATCAATAATAGATTTCTCTGTTATTTTCGGAATAGTCATCCTTGAGATTAACGCTTTTTCATTTTCGGAATTACGAACTCTAATCTATTTTTGGAATAATGGAGCATTATATGATTTCAATAAATACTAACCTTCGGGATTAAGAACCTTCGGGATTAAGAACCGTAGAAAATGCGACGTCATATGACTCGTGATACAGACATAGTCAGAAATAACGAATATTTCAGCTTTATCCTGGTTTAATTTCATCCTGATTATTATGACAATTCGACATAATTCTGTTTTCAGTGATCGGATTGATGCGGGGTCTTTATTTCTCGCTAGCCACCGGTATGGCCGTGGAGCTCAGTGGGAAGGATAAGGCTGCCGAAGCCTATGCTTTGGTCTTCTTCAGTTGGGGTATTGGGAGTGCTCTTGCAGCCGTTGTGCCCGGTAAGCAAGTCTTCTTAATCAAAAAATCAACTTATTAAATGTCTTATTTATTCAGGATAGCCTAATTGCCACCAAAATTATCGTCCCTGATGACCCTGCAATTATGATTACTCCAACTTTTATAGCCCAGCAATCATTTTTCAATGTGTATGTCAGGCATTCAAAAACATGGCTTCCTACCTCCATATAGCACCCATTCACATCATCTGAGTGGAGAGTGGTAAATGCAATTTAGCCCCGATACGGACTCGTATATTGTATTGGTGCGTTGTAATCAGGAAATAAGGCTTGTTCAGATACAAGGGGGTGGAGGGGGGGGGGGGGGGGGGGGGGGGGTGGGGGGGGGGGAACTGTCGGATTGGGGGGGGGGGGGGGGGGGAGCCAGAGGTGGTGCCACGGTATTTTGATGGGGGGGGGGGGGGGGAGATATGACCCATATGTGAGTTTATTTACGTTTTAAATGAACCGGACTATGACTTAGTTGTATGGCCCAGCCCTCTCTTCCTCGCCCCCAGGGCCGCTCCTGGTTTAAGCGATTAGTATACAAAATGAATGGCAATGACTCAACAAATGATTTCGCTTCCCCCCCCCCCACCCCCGCAGTCCCCTCACCCCCCCCCCCCACCCTCCACACCTCGTATACTTTGAACCTTTAGAGGTAATTTTATTGCAATTGCAAACTATTTTGGACAATCTCATTGATTCTAATGTTATGGGATCCATAGACTTCTTGAACTCTTTGCAATTTTGCAATATCTAAAGATAATTTGGGTTCCGTCTGTTATGTTAGTCAGTCCAGAATCTTTTGACACTATGCTAGCAACAAGTTAATGATTATTACAACAAATTACTTTGTTAAAACGAAAGACTCTTGACCTTTTCAACCTTTTTGCAATATCTAAAGATAATTTGGGTTCCGTCTGTTATGTTAGTCAGTCCAAAATCTTTTGACACTATACTAGCAACAAGTTAATGATTATTACAACAAATTACTTTATTACAACTAAAGACTCTTGACCTTTTTCTATAACTCACAATAGTCAAAGACTTATTTTCATTGTAGTTTTTTTTTTTAATTTCAGCACAAAACATTTGGTGAACTACTTATAGCTATTCTGCAAATTATACACACTATGACTACTTACTTCTTGGGTTTTTAATCATTTTAAATGTAATTCATGAATTTTCAATTGATTGTGTAACCTGTGAGCAATTTACCCACTGGCAGATAATTGATAAATAAATGAATTTTAAAAAACGTTGAATAAATAAACTTAACGCAAGAAATTCAAACAGGAAGGGATCGTCGCTATGATATTTACACTCCTTCCTCCTCCCGTCATTCTCGTTATAATTTTGTTCACATAACCCTTTTTTTTTATTAGGTATCACTCATCAACTTACTGGCTCCTACAGACTCACTATGATTGTTTTTGCCACATTCTGGGGACTGGCCGCCATTTTGTTTTTCATCGTCTACGTCTTGAACAGAAGGGCGCGGGCCAAGCGCAAACGGTTATCCTCCCCTGTCTCAAAAATGGACGACTCCAAGAAGGAAAAGCCGTTGCCTTCGACAGATACCAACAAGAATGAGATTGTTTCTTACCCTCCTCTCCTCCTAATCGAAAGACTGACGACGGTTTGAAAGAAAAGTCACCTTTTTACATATCTCATTGGGATGATGTAAAGAAGAACTGGTTTCTTCTCAGGAACTTTTCTACTAAACTGCGTGCCCGAGTCCTTACCGACTAGTGAGCTAATAATTCAACAGCAATCAAAGAAAGAAACAATTGAATCATTCTTCCCTTTTATTGTCTGTCATATTGCCTATCAACGATAGTGACTAGAGTTGATCATTTCATTTTGTAGTGTACACTGGAAAGTGTATCCAATATATTGCGATCCCTCTCATTGTCTGTCAAATTGCCCATCAACGATAGTGGCTATTTTTTATCATTATGTAGTGTACACTCGAAAGTGTATTCCACATTATACAGTGCGTCCCCCCAAAAAAACTTTACACTTTTGAAATGGCTGCCAAATAAAAAGATATATGATTCTGGCGGAAAAGGTTTATATTTATGAATAGCTCATGGACTCAACTTTCACATGAGACCAAAAAGGCTGAAAATAATTCTAATTCTCACCACTGAGTCTACCAGGCAAAGGTACAATGCTACAATAATGAATGCAATTCCCGTTCACTCATGCATAAAATTTTGATTTAATAAACCATAAAATTCACTCAGCAAACCTAAACTGATTGCAACTGATCATGAATTCATCATATCACCCTCAATTCTGTAACCTCCAAAGGACTCATCTCTCACATATTGAAAGGTGCAATTCCTGCGCAACCTAATTTTCATACCCTTTACAAAAGTGAGCAGTGCTCACCCAAGCATGAATTATTTTCGGCCTTTTTGGTTTCATATGAAAGTTGAGTCCATGAGCTATCCGTACATATAAACCTTTTCTTCCAGAATCATGTATTTTTCATTTGGCAGCCATTTCAAAAGTGTAAAGTTTTTTGGGGGACGCACTGTATTGAGAACCAGCATATTATCCGAAGGGGGAAAAATCCTCAGCTCGCGGGCGGGTTCTCCCGCGCATGATTACCCAGATCACACTGCCGTTCGGAAAAGGATTCCAACTCCATTGTTGATAAAAATCTGGCAAGTAATCGCACACATCGGGCAAATACAGGAAAAACAGCCACTACCATGTTTATTTTGACATCTTTGCCTTTTATGCGGACAAGGATTCTAAACTGAACCTTAGATGAAAATTTGGAAGAAATTCACCTGCTACAATTATTGTTGGAAATGAAATTATAGATTTTTTTAAAAAGTGTTGTACATTTTCAGTCAATTGTTCAAGGTAAAAAAATAGATGAGAACTTTATTGCTGGAAAGATTTTTATCCTGTTTTATTCCAGAAAATTAGTGCAATTATATATTTCTTAAACTTTATTTTGAGGTTGATTTATTTCGTATATATATTTTTTTCATTCATATTTACATAAATAAGGTGAATAACTTTCTTTCATCTTAGTATGTGCATGTTGGGGCATGTTGGTGTGTGTGAGGGTGTGTGCGTGTGAGCGCCTGTATTTTTGGTGTACTTGTCTTTTTTTTATCTTGATCAGTGACCATGACTGAAATGGCATCAAAATGTGTGTTAAAAAAAAAAACCATGCAGTATTCTGCCGGTTGAGCCAGTGTTTTATGATGGTGTTAGGGTAATCAGGGTAACACTAACGCGATAAATTAAAACTACTTTCGAAAAATCAATTCAAGTGGAATTTCTAAAGCCTATACTGCCTATAAAAATCATGTTGGGATTACGTAATAAGCCATCGTAAAGTCCGCACATTTCTAAAGGTGATAGACAGGGCAGCTAATTGAAGTTGCCATAAGTAGATTTTTCGAAAGTAGTTTTTATCGGTTTACTTGTTCTTTCATTTCAAGAGTGCAGGGGTTATGTACAAAATGAATTTTTATTGCCATTTTCACATGTCTTTACGATTCCAGAATTTCCTTTCGCACGGAAGAATGTTATTAGAGTTGACCAAATATTCTTGTAAATATGTTATTTATATGTCTTTGTATCTATCTTTTTTAAATTTTTTCTTTAATCACTGAGAAGTGTACTTAATAGGCTAAAAGAATGATATATATCCTATATCATGTATTTCGTTGTAAATAGGGGTATTTCCAAATATGTTTTGGTTCGATTTTATATATTTGATCTGTTTTTTTTATAAAGCTTTAAGTTATGATATTTCGATATATGGGTCGATCTGTAGCATCGGCACAGAGCGATCCGCATATTAGAACGAGCATATTGTATGCTGTGCAGAAAGAACAAATTTTGTTACGACCTTACTACGATCTGCAGTACAAGCGCTAGCATAGTTGTATTTATATTGTCGACCAAGGATCTTTGTACGATCATGTTAGGATCTGTCGCAAGAGCGTAATGTTCGATTTTTGTATCAGTACGACCACTGTGTGACTTGCAGCAACAGCATAATTTGATTGTCTTATGGCTGACCCGTCTTTAGTACGACCATAGTCTGCAGCGAGAGCATGATTCAACTTTCCTTTATTTTTCATTTCTTAAGCCTTTTACCTTGCATGGTACGATCACCTTTAGTAGAGAATGATGCATTCATGAATAAAAGAATGTTTTGCATGCTTGGGTACATATTACCATAAATTTAGGTGGTTGTAGCAATCTGCCTTTGTGCTGTGCAGTAATGATTGTTGAGCTAGCGTAACGTCTCCCTGGATCTTTGCACTACTCAAACTTAATCAATTTGCATGTACATACAATTTAACTTCTGTCTTATTATTGAGAGCAAATAAATATTGTACAGCAGGAAGCTCTTCTATATTCGCTTTTCCCTTGATAGGGAACTGATTTTTTAAGGGTATGGTGGGAGTACCTTGGTACATTGATGAAGGCTCTTGGCTCTCATACGAGGGGTCCTCGGTTCGATCCTCGCCCATTGCTTATATCTTTGGACAATGTGTTTTGTGTGTCCCTCTCGACCCAGGTGTATTAAATGGGTACATAACAATGTTTGCAAGGTCCGCAGAAAGAGCATGGAGTCAGAAATACATGTTGTGGCTACCCGGAGTGTATAAAATCTATTTATTAGATATATTTATTCTTGAAATGAAACAATGTTACTGATTGTTTAAAGTTCTTAAATTGTATATTATTAGTGAAATCAAATACACAAAAAAATGAAATGAAAGTGAACTCTCATGTTATGAGAATACTGAGTGTGTGTATATATGGTAAACAAAATTAAGGTGACAAATTTATACACCATGTCTGAAATCTGTTTTCGTGTGATAATTTTGAATATTGATTGTTTTATTACTGATACTACCATGGGAAGTAAATTTCTAAATATTGCTATTGTATTTCTTTGTTATACAGCCAAGGTACAGTTGAGTTTAAAAATATTGTATCTGTGCATGCCCGTAGCCAAACAGATATAATTTTTGCTTTTTATTCTGTAATCTTCTCGTCAGGTTAACTTGAGTTATGATATTCTAGAATGTGTTTGATTATCAGCACGTATAGTTCTATTAGTATTTGTCAAAGGCCAGGGCGTGTTTCATAAAGCTGTTCGTAAAGTTACGGATGACTTTACGAACGACTTGAATATGGTAGGCCTAATGGAATTCTCAACCATTATAAATCGCATCAGCTAAAGGTGAAATATGCGGACGTAGATTTTGTTTACGAACATTTTTATTGCAAAGAATATTTTTTGACAAAATTTAATTGAGAATACGGGAAATGCAGTCACACTTTGTTTAAACATCAAGAAAATTTCGGTCATCCGATTTGGCACGTCATATTCCAGTCGTTCGTAAAGTCATGCGTAACTTTACGAACAGCTTTATGAAACACCCAGGTTAAGTTTCGATTTCGAATCATCTTGCTGAATTGCAATGCACCGTGTACAGCTGTAGATCACAATTCACAACTATCCTGGTAGATGTTTGTTTATTTCTAAATGCAATTTTACTATGAAATAGTAGCCTAAACGAATATTTGTTTATATCTTAATATATTTTTGAAAGATAGCTCTTATAAAATCTGTAGTACAATTATATAATTATGATATATGACGGGAATCTGCAAATGAACGGAATTTGATGAAATAATTTAAGTAGTGCAACTCAATAGTTTTGTTAATTCATTCTTAGATTTCTTTGTTACGGAGTCAGAGGTATTTTAAATACAATGTTGTACATGTGGTATATTTCTTATCGACTATAATATTATTCTATCATATTCGTTGTGATAGATGAAATAGAATCTCAGTCTAATAAGTAAAGCAAAATTGTGTCTGTATATTTGCCTATATTGCAGTTTCAAGTTTGACAGAAACAGAGAGAGGGGGAGAAAAGTAGGCGAAAATTGAGAGAGAGAGAGAGAGAGAGAGGGGGGGGGGGGGGGGGAGGGGGAGGGAAAGACAGAAAACAGAAATGGTAGAAAGAGATGGAAAGAGAAGGTAAGAGAATGGAAGAAAAACGGGGGAATGAATACGAAATAGATAATAAATAAAAATAGATAACAAACAACGCAGCCAAGTTGTGTCTCGCCACGTCCGTGTGCAATCATTCAATCATTCTTGCAGGTAAATTGTAACATTTGACATTTGACCTACAAACGTGACCTTTGATCCCGGAATGAAACTGAGGTCCCTGTAAGGCATCTACCATGTAAGTTTTGTTACCAACGGGCAAATGGTCGCAAAGTTATTCATGTTTCATAAACGTCACGGATCCGGATCACTAAGTCTAGCTCCACCTTAGTGGCTCGACAAAAAAGATAGACTTTTGCCCATCTCCCCTTCTTCGAAGTGGTGTCTTTAAAGTCCTTAGAGGAAACTTACGGCGAGGGGAGGATGTGGGGAGGGGAGGGGAGGGGTAAGATTTTAGATGATCACAGCGGAAAAAATAATGATCCAAAAGGTTTCCATTGCCTATTGTTATTATAATGCAGAAAAAAAATCACGTCGATACGTCGGAGCGCTGCTATTTCCTGAAAAAAAAAAAAAAAAAAAACTTTCAGCGAATAAAATGCAAAATTCCTCCGTATGAGTGCTCCTCTAGGCAGAAGAAAAATATATGTAGAAATTTTAATGCTCAGTTAAGCTCCACTGAAAGGCTACTAAAGGCACATCACCTTTAAGAGGGAGGCGGGGGGGGGGGGCCTTCACTCTTAGACAAATGTGCTACCCAATGTCCTACCATTTGCGCTAATTTAAGTACTCGGTGCTATAGAAAAAAACCCATAACAAACGACCTTCCCCCCCCCCCAAAAAAAAACAAACAAAACGAAGCAAAACAAAACAAAACAAAACAAAACAAAACAAAAACAAAAACAAAAGCAAAAACAAAAACAGAAGCAAACATAAAACTAGAAATATCAATGAAGGTGATTAATACCCCCGCCCCAATGTGTGTGCCAAATTTCAAGAGCTCGAAAAATGAGGAAGTAGTTCATATTTTTCCCTGATTTATTACCATAATATGCCGTTACCATGGCAACGCAGTTTCCGACACACAAAAAATATGTCCTGCACATCTTCATCCCAAGACCAATGTGTGTGCCAAATTTCATGAGCATTGCTAGAAAAATGAGGAATTAGTTCTATCCACAAGATTTGCAACGGTCCGACCGCCCGACCGTACGCTGATTCTACATGTACCCCCTTCAAAATTAGTTGGGGGTATTAAAAAAAAAATAAATAAAAATAAAAATCTTGTAACATGTTTAAACCCCCAACACCTCCCGCAATTACCCCCGTTACGGATTCCCTGTATTGTCCATGTTACACTCTCCTCCCCCATCCTTTTCTGGCTTCACCCATCTCTCATCTTCCTTGCACTCCCTTCTTTATTTCTTCTCTTTCTTCATCCCTTTCTCTCTCCCTCCATTCTAACCCTTATCCCTCCTCCTCTCTGTCTTCCTCTCCCAAACCCTCCCATCTCCCTCTCTTATTTTACCCACAGCCCACTGCCTTATTTCTCTCTTTACCCAACTCCCCCTCCCCCTCTCTCTCTCTCTCTCTCTCTCTCTCTCTCTCTCTCTCTCTCTCTCTCTCAGTTCTTCTCTTCAATCTGAAAAAAAATAAAATTCTTCTGATTTCATTAGTTCCAAATTGATCTACCTTATAGGCTGGATAACAAAATTCAAAGACATCTTCTCAGTGCTGTGAAAAATACTGAATTGTAACATGTCTTTTCCATTTGTCTTACACTTTTATTACAAATATTCATATACATGAATCAAGAAAAAGAAAGATTTGAGGCTCAAATAACAAATAGAAAGCTACTTCAATGAGCTATATAACCTTGTGAACATAAAATCCAAGATAACTCGGGCTAGTATCTATGGCAAATACCTGTTATAATGCAATCAAAATGTTTAAAATGTGATATTCTCCAAGATAAACCAATCGGTAGGCATAAAAATCATGCTTATATCAGTAGAAAAAAATAATGCTCTGTATTTCAAAGGATCCAGATCAGTTCACCATAAACAAAATGACTTTAAATATCACTTCTATAAAGAGAAAATAGTATACTTTAATTTGAGATAAACATGACCTGGGCCCCGTTTCCTAAAACTTGTTTCAGTAACAAATGCCACATTTCTACAACAAATTTGCTCTCAGCCAATCAGATCCAAGGATTTCAGTAGCTTATAACAGTTATTGCAAGTTGTTATTGATCACAAGTTTTATGAAACAGGACCGAGGGTTAGACAAGTGAGTATACTAGTCGATGTTCATGTACAAGGGGGCATGAATAAGGCCATTCACAGAAATGAACAGCCATTTAATTTTGTGCATTATGGTCCTACCTTTTCCTTAATTTTATTCATTCTCAACCAATAACCCTAGCATGCCAGCTTAAGGTTATGCAAGGTATTTCATATAGCTGCACACAATATTTTTTTTCAGGTGACTGCAACACTAACATCTTCACCGACATCAGAACACTTTTTTATACGATGATCAAAATATAATAAATATTACGAACACAACCACAAAGATTTTTGTTATTTCAATACAAAGGCAATAATTTCAGTATTGCGACAACACATGGAAAATCTTAAAAGGGCTAGTCCTATTTGACAGGTGTAATAAAGATTTTCAATATCTAAAACTACTGCATGTAATCCATGATGAACCCTCAAAACAAATTCTGCGACACTTTACAAATTGTAGTTTCGTTACGTTCTCAATAAATCCCCCCCCCCCCCCCCACAAAGAAAAACTAATGCTGTGCTGTTATTGACACGCTGAAAGTTGCAAACTTCAGCACAAATCTTTGTGACCCGACTCCTGCTCCAACGACATTTGCTCAAGGCTCTATTTCAATACATGAAGAAGGTTAGGGTTAGGGGTACGAGTGCCTTTTATGTTAGATTTATGATTTGGGATAAATAGTTAGAGGTCCACACTTTAAGTTATGAATTTGGTCAATGAAGCAAACTGCCTGCAAAATAATTGGAGTCAATGACTGCAAAGTCATCTTCATCGGAGTATACACATTGTGGAACTAAATATTGACACTTCGATACGATTTTTGTAAAGGTAACTGATGAACATGGTCCCTAAGACAAATTGACAATCAATTGTAAAGTTAACAGCATTAATAATATTCAGTTCTAGCACAGTACATATCACATTCATGATCTAACATTTCAATATGCTTCCAAAAGATTTTGGATGTTATAACCTCAGCTTTACTTCCAGCAACTGTACTACTTAGCCTCGGGTGGGGATGGGGGGGGGGATAAAATAGCCCCCCCCCCAACATTTTTCATGATAATTTTTCAATGCAAAAAGATCTTGTGCTGAAATTTCATGACTTTTTCTTTCACATCCTTGCACATTTTAAGACCCTATTTGCAAAAATTGGAGGTACGGTTGCAGAGATATAGCACAAAATTGTGACCAACATCACAACAAATGGCAGTTTCCAATGATTTTTGTATGGGTTTTACAAGAAGTGTTGTCAGAAGAATGTTGTTTTTTTTTTCCTCAAATAACATCCGTTTTGGCTATCATCAACTATTCTAGAAAAAAAAAAGAAAAACAAAAGATTTAAAAACAAAGAAATACATAATGAATTTTCAAAAAAAGAAACACAAAAGAATTCAGAAATTTCAGAATTTTGAGAAAAGTTAGCATATTTGCATAATAAATTACAAATATAAATATAAAATTTCAATACATTTGACTAAGCTTTCTTAAAGATTACACGACAAGTTAGAAACATCCCAAATTTGATTGCATTCTCTCCACAGATAGGGGAAAACTGAAAAAAAAAAAAGAGAATTCCTTGAAAAAAAAAATTGTATTTGCTAATTAATTGAACAAATTAAGAATAAAAATAGATATCATAAATTTGTCACAATTGGTCGATAAATGGCCAAGATCTGACCCCCCCCCCTTGCGGTTATGCAGTTTCAAAATAGCCCGGGCTATATAGGGTTAATGCATTCGAGGAATAAATCCTACCAGATAAACACTTACTACACAGTACACCTAGGTCGAGTGTGGCAAATGTAGAAGGCCATTAGTGCTACGGCAGGGATTTGAACCCCATACCTTGTGGTTTGCAGTCTGGAGACTTATCCACTGGACCTCAATGCCTCTTCTTGTTATGGTACATTATTTCCATTCCTGTTTACACTGATTTTAACTTGCCACAAAATGCATCTTTCCAAATATGATGAAAATGACTGTAATGTTTACAAGATGGGTTGACTGAAGGAGAGGCTAATGATTTTGCAGAAGGGGTCTATTGCAAATCTGTGTTACAGGGCCCAGTGTAGAATGTTTCTTGGCAATATTTCTTCATGGAATAAACCCCTAAACCCCTATCGCCTCCCTCCCTCCTTGTACCGTTCCTCACGGTCACTGTGATGACGATGATAATCTCCTCTATCTTTTCCTTCTTTGTATTCCTTCCTTTTCTCCCTATCCCTTTCACCTCCATCCCTATCTTTATTCCTTCGGCTTTCTTTGTCATGTTTCATATCATCCCTAGAGTTCCTTGAAGTCTTTCCTTCGTGTCTGTCATCACGTCGTCTACTGGGAGAGTGAGATCTTCCACCTCTTCTCTTCCTGTCCATCTCTTCATCATCATCATCTATTCTACGTTCCTTCATCTTCCTATCTTTTCCATTCCTATCATACCTATCATGTCTTGGAGAATCAGGACTTCTACTCCTACTTCTCCTTTCAACCTTAATCTTCATTTTCCTATCTCTGTGGCTATCCCTTTCTTCTCTCCTGTCATCTCTCTTGTATCTTCTCTCCTCACTATCACTTTGAGGCTCTCTCTTTATCTTCCTATCCCCATTCCTTCTCTCGTCTTTCCTTGCCCTCTTCCTACTTTCATCATCACTTTGCGGTTCCTTTTTTACTTTCCTCCTCTCATCACGATGCTTTGACAGTCGTTTCTTTCTTTTATCTTCCTCAGAATCACTATCTGATGAAGAGTCTGTGTAATGTCCTTTTCTTGACTTTCCATTGTGATGTCTTTCTTTTTCCCTTCTTCTGTCTCTCCGATCATGTTCATCTTCACTGCTATCACTGTCCTCTGATGAATGGGATGGCTTCCTTCTCTTCTTCATCTTTTTCTTGTCTTTATTTCTCTTGGAGCTCTTTGAATCCAGACGTTTCTGCTTCTTCTCCATCTTCTCCAACTTCCTGTAATTGGAAGGAAAAGGAGCAGTGTTTAATAATGCAAATTGCATTTTTTTCTGAAATTATGAAATGAAATATGAAAATATTCACAAAAGATATGAATAGTATTTCTACAAACTAGAAGAATAAGATCAGTGCTGAAAATGAAATCTACTTACCCATAAATTTCATTTTAAAAATGTGAGTTAGTTGATGTAGGACATCACCATACACTGTCCATGAATCAAATATTATTACATAAACACTGGCTGATTAAGTTATTTCATAAAACATTAAAAACGGAAAAATTGATATTGTTTTCACGAGGGCTATCTTAAGGCTTTGGAGGAAAAAAAAATAATTATTTCTATTTTTTATTCTTTCATCAATTGCTTGGCGCAAACTGCTTTTTTACTTTGGGTAAGCTTGGTCAGCGTGACATTTATTTCGTCACTGTCTTAATTGCGCAATCTCTAGTTTTATTCTTTATGATGCCTAGTGCGTTTCCTTTTTCTTATGCTGATTTGAGTCTTTGCGGCAAATTGCTTAGCAACGCACCTTGTATCCTTGGTTGTCATGGTCTGCAAGTGCATTTATGATGTTTATAAATTCGTATTGGCAATTAACAATGCATTATAAGAGTCAACTCTTCTCATTGACTTTTGTTGGTTTGTTTGTTTATTCATGCCGATACGTAGACTATTTCAAGATATATTTATATATATGTGTACTTACTTGAGTAATTTGACCTTTTCTTTCATAGAAAGAGATTTGAGGAATGCTTCTTCTGGTTCGAGATCATCATCCTCATCATCACTGCTACCAACATATTTCTGCAATTAAATGAATATAAGAGATGATTAGGAAAACAGAAACAAACAAATTGTCACTATCGATAACTAAATTGTAAAAAAAGAAAAGGGTATAATTTTGCAAGAAAAGGCATTTCTATTTTTTCAATGCATTTTGTTTTCTACTTTCTTCACAACAGATTTTGAAGACACATATAAATCACAATTACAAGAAAGTGAGGGGAGCAGGAGGTTGGAAAAAGAAAGTATCAAGACCATATAAGATGTCAAATTGGTGATCTAGCATTTTCTGAAGGACCACACGATTTCAGCTTCACTTTGTCAAATACATAGAAAGTCTGTATCTGTAAACTTTGTACAGTGATTTTTTATTTTTTAATGCATCCATGCTTACTGTGTTGTTGGAAAGCATTATAGGTGGACAGCAGCTTGTAACTAGATTTGGGCATTTTCACTGTTTGTCTTGGGTTACGAAAGGGGTTTAAAGTAAGTTCAGGGTTACTGACATAATCGGGACAATACATGGATTCATTCACTAAAGATCTGTCCGATCCCTCTTCTCTATTCTATGTCCCACCCCAGCCCCTTCGGCAAAGGCTTGTTCAGATATGAGGGAACAAACCCCCGCACTTTTTTTTTGTTCAGATATGGCAGCAAACCATGCCACTTAAAGAAATGAACGCGCTTTAATGCATCAACGCTCAAATAAGAGAGATTTTTGCTATTTGTGCAGACAAACTCATGACATCATATTTTGCGCTAAGTTTCTAAGAAATTGATTGGTCCACAGCTTTTTTGCAGCCAGGAGGCAAAAAAATATGCCTCTTGCCTCGGCGTATTTTTTTTCCACCTCATATTCCATTCACTTACTATACAAAACTAGATGAATCTTCGACCACGCGTGGTCGAACTTTATGCCTCCGCATTACCAGATCAGAAATAAATGGCACTTCATGTTGCTTTATTTTCATTATACAATGACATTTTTGACCTTGACCTTTGACCTTGAGACTCCAAAATCTAATCAGATCATTGTCCCTCCCATATGCATACCTGTGCCAAGTTTGAGGTTGATCGGTCAAATGGTTGTTGAGTTATGGTGAAAACGAACCATTTCTATGTACATAATGACCTCTATGACCTTTGACCTTTGACCTTGTGACCCCCAAATCTAATCAGATCATCGTCCCTTCCATGTGCATACATGAGCCAAATTTGAAGCCAATCTGTCAAATGGTTCTTAAGTTATCGCGAGAACGAGCCATTTTTATGTGTATTATTACCTCTATGACCTTGACCTTTGACCGTGCGACTCCAAAATCTAATCAGATCATTATCCCTCCCATATGCATACCTGTGCCAAGTTTGAGGTTGATCGGTCAAATGGTTGTTGAGTTATGGTGAAAACGAACCATTTCTATGTACATAATGACTTCTATGACCTTTGACTTTTGACCTTGTGACCCCCAAATCTAATCAGATCATCGTCCCTTCCATGTGCATACATGAGCCAAGTTTGAAGCCAATCTGTCAAATAGTTCTTAAGTTATCGTGAGAACGAGCCATTTTTATGTGTATTATTACCTCTATGACCTTGACCTTTGACCTTGAGACTCCAAAATCTAATTAGCTCATTGTCCCTCCCATATGCATACATGAGCCAAGTTTGAAGTTGATCTGTCGAACGGTTCTTAAGTTATCGCGAGAACGAAAACAGGATGGACGACCCGAAAACATAATGCCTCCGGCAACTACCTACGGTGGGCGGAGGCATAAAAAACGCGGTTGAGTTTGTCATGTCATACCTGAACAAGCCTTAGAGGGGTAAAAAAATCTTCAAAGAAATCTGACCTGATTTTTCGCTTCCCCATCCACCTTCCTTCCAAGGACATTCTGTTTGAGGGCAAGTCCATCTCTTCTCATGTCGTCCATCAGATCAGACTTGTCGGTGCTAGGTCCGGCAATCTCCTCCTCTTTCGTCTGGTCAAACAATGGACACTGTGGATGGAAGTGAGAAGAATAGGTAAGTCATCAGAACAGTGCAAGATTTGAATTGCTATTTCAATGCATCCCGCTGGTTCCAATTTTTTCTTACTTGTGATTTTCATTACAGATAAAACATACAATCTTTAAAACTGAGAGTAATGCCGGAAATTTGTTTACAAATTATAAATTTCTCTCATTAAACTTCTTTATTTATCATCAGAACAGTTTACCCCTCATATCCTTCCTGCTTCTGAAGTTAACCTACACATGTACTCTGAATACTCCTTTTTGAAGACACCGTCTAAGAATTTCTACTTTAACCAGGTGAGTATGATCTGATTTTGGTATAACAAAACTATTTTCACAGACTCTAGCTCGAGTTATCTCATTCTTAGTGTTCAATGGGTTAAGACAAATACTGTAAACTCTTGTTATTTTTGTGTGATTAAAGTTTCGCGCTGAGCAACCCAAGAATATATTTGCGGGTTCTTAATTCATGCTGCACAATTACTCCCTTGCAAAAGTGCAAGATTCGATTTGATATTTCAATGCATATGAAATAATGCTACTATTTTCGGGAGTTCTAGAATTTGTGCTTGCCAAAAATAGTGCGAAATCTGTGAAAACTAATTTACCGCAAATATTTCTGCATCTACAGTAACCAAGGGTTTTCTTCAGGAATTCGACACTAACAGCACAGCTCCTCACTAACCTATTGTCACGGAGGGTAAAAATTCAAATTTTTGGGGGGTCTACATGTACATGTAAGTGCATCAATTTCCATCAAACCTCTGATAATACTTTGAAATCAGAAAGGGGTGGGGGTTGAAGGGGGGGAGGGGGTGGCTGCTTGAGCGAAAGTTAAAGGGCTCATGCTTATCATTCACCTTTATTTTCAAACTCTGCCTACAGAAACTTGGTAATTGTTTCTTCTTCTTTCTGTATTACTTCCTTTCTTACCTCATTTTCTTTTAACCTTTGAACACTCAGACTTCCCAACCTTTCTGACTGAAAAATAGGGATGATTTTGCTCAAAATAAGGAAAGAAACAGCATTCCCACAGGAGAGTGTAGCAAATTTATAAAGAAAAATAGGAAAATCATATTAAAACAAGAGCTTGGAATGGTCAAAATTCAGATTCTTTCTTCCAAATTCAGAATGGTTAGGAGGTCTGAACACAAAGCCTGAGATAACTAAGGTTAGGGTCTTTGGAAAATGTGTGTTATACTGAAATCAATTTGTGCTCAAGGGATTAAACATCATATATTGGTCAAATAATCATCAAAGCAAGAAGGAAATGGATATCCATACCTCTCTGTCAGTGTTGACATGGCCCCACTTATGGCACCTGATACACTTGACATTGCGAACGGCTATACCGAAGGGTTGGTCTGTGACTTCCATGTCCTTGGCGTATCCTTCTCTTGGAGCCCCTCGCTGCCATTCAAATTTGTACTCCTGATCGCCACCATCTTCCTTCTCCTCCTGCTTCATGCCTTTGGGTGGCTCGTACATGAAGTTCAGTCCATGCTTCACTCGGACATCTCCCATAAGTTGCCTGTGGGATGTGAGAGAAGGAAATGAAACGTAGATCCCCAATGACCTCCTTTGTCTCCTCCTCAGACCTCTATAATGTATTTCGACAGACCAGGGGCAGGGTTTGTGCCTGCAAACTAGATCCACTGCGTCATCATTGTCAAAGTAATATCACTATAATTCAACTAATCACCATCAACACTTATTTTCATTATTACTAGTATCTACTATGGATAATATCTTTGTAATTATTATCAATCAAGGTTTTCATCACTGTTTTGATCTTTATCGCCATTTATGAACATTTCTGTTATTATGATTATGAATATTTTAATATCAGGAGGCCAGTTGGCTAAATCAGTAAAGCCTCTGCCTGCCAAACCAGAGATCCTGGGTTTGAAGCCATCCTGTGCAGATGACTGAAGCCTAAGATAGTGTTACCAGGCCCCTACTGTTTAAAAAAAAAACATACAGTGAAACCTGTATATAAAGACCACCCAAGGGAGAAAAGAAACGCAGTCTTTATGAGCAGGTGGTCTTTATGGACAGATTCCTTTAATACACGTTTCAATGGGAAAAAATATTCAAGGGAAACAAAAGTTGTGGTCTTTTTAGGCAGGTGGTCTTTCTATACAGGTGGTCACTAAAGCAGGTTTGACTGTATTATGTTTCAATGGAAAACACTCCATCCCTCGGATAGGACGTTAAATAGTGGCCCCCTTGTTGAGTAGAATCACCACCTATTGTAAGATAAGAACCACTGCACTACTCAAAGAAGAGTAGGGGAAAATCCTGGTGCAGTGGTACATTCCCAGTTACAGGTCCATGTAGTGTAGTTGATCACAGTGATTAAAGACATTGGTTAACATTGTTATGATTTTTAAAAAATCTCATTTTGTTACCTGAAAATGGGATAAACATAGGGATTATAGTGTAAAAATACCAGTCTGAAAGTTTCAGAGTATAATATCCAAGGGAAGTATTTTTAAATATTAGAAATATGAACCAATGTTTGAAAAATATATGAGGGTCAGTTGCACAGACCGGACATAAGGAGTGTGCATGCGCGGATGGCTCAATGGAGAGCACTGTGTGTATTGGCACACGGCACGCGGCAGAAGGCACATAACGGTATTCTTGAATTCGTGCAAACGGTCCTCTTAGTTCACTGTCTCTCGAGACGAAAGCTAATTAAATCGCGGTTTGCGTTTAACTTACAGTTTTTCATTCCAAATTATGGTTGGTTTCAGGGTTTTTTAGTACAAATACAAGTACTCATACACGTGTTTCATTTCAGTTTGAATTTTTTTAAAATCAGCTGCTCACAAAGTTAGCCAATGCCTTTAAGTTTGCATTTCCCCTCCCAGGCTTAGGTGATGCCAAATGTGTAATAACAACTACATGAACCTTCTGCTCTAAAGAATATGTACCTGTTATTGTAGGTGTCTTGCTCTCTCTCATATTCAGCTCTTAGTGCTTCTTGTTTCTTCTTCTCTGCATCTGTCCTCTGTTCTGCCATCCATACCTATACAAAATAATTAGAAATTCATCATGAACAAAATAGTTGGAGAAAAGAAATCAAGCAAACATGATTTTCCCTCTCAGCATGAATGGGTAGCACAAAGCCAACGAACTGATGTCAAGGCAAAGAAATGACACCAAAGGCACAATATGATGCCTGATGTACAAAACGTCTTGAATTTGCTGTTTTCAAAGAAGGGGGGCTTTCTAAAGAAACTAAAGAACTTAAAAACGGAAGTTAAGTGAGTTTTCAGAATATAGCCCTTTGGTTTGCAGAGATAACAGTGCACAGGAACAGATGATTCTGTCCCCTTATGTGGTCTGTTTATTGTCCTCTCCGTAGGCTAAAATGGAAGCCATGTACAGCTTGATGAATATCAAATATCATTAAAAAAATTGAAACATCAAGTCACACAACTAGGGCCTTCAGTAGTGGGTAAGCGCTCTCGATCTGCCTTTCCCGAGCAGACAGGCAGGGCTCTACTACTCTGGGTAACACTGGCCATAGCAGTTTAAATTTATTAACTCAGGTTAGAAAATGCAAATACAAAGCAACTAGAAACTATAGGGTAAAAACCCATCATCAACACCACTATTCATGATTTCCACCATTTTTGCCAAGAGCAACCTCCATACTCGGAGTCGGAGATACCCCGAAACCTAAAGGTTTTTTTCCAGCCAACTCTCAGCTTATCTTCTATTCATTCAAATGCCAATCACTAACACATGCCCACTTATATATTTCTGATGGGGTCTAAATAACAGGGCATTATCGTGAAATAGGAAACCACTTTGTAATTGTGGTTCACTGGTTCACAATTGTGGTAGACAGGCTATTAGTAACGTTAGTGCATTCAGATCATCTTGATGCACATGCATTGGTTTCCCCATTCCCCTTCTTGGGTAATCATGCATAACTTACTTCCCGACGAGCCAGCAAACTTGAAATTTGCTCTTGATGTTGGTAGTTGGTACATGGTAGGACTCACAATTAATCCACACAGTTTCATGTCAACGGGGGTAAAATGAGCAGTTATTTAAGGGCAAATTTTACAAGCACAGCACCGCAGCCCTCTTGCCTTGGCTGCATGAGAAGGCTGCTGTGCCATGTAGGTCTACATATAATTTGTCTTGAAAAATTGCTTGTTTTATCCTGAAATTTCGCTTTCAGAATCCCTGATTGACACGAAACTGTGTCGATCATCATTAAACCACCACAGAGAAAATTGCGGGGGGGGGGGGGGGTGGCCGCTCACCTGAGCTAGATCTACATGTATTCTTTACTATGAGTCTGACCGTCAAAGCCCAAAATCCTGGGAATACACAGTAACACACAGTCATAGACTAGGCCTAGCTATTGAATCATTTTTCCCGTAATGGCTACTATGGAGTACAAGCTTATCTTAGATAAGCTTGTACATGTATAAGTGCAGAAATGTGACCGTAAAGCGCCAATCATAATGTAAGCTCTCAATTAATTACAAGCATAACTTCATCCCAACTCCGAGGACACTGATCATTACGGGTGGGACTGATATGCACACAAACACAAACCAAAAAAAAAAGCCACTGCACTAACAACCATGACAAATGGATACCTAAATGACTTCTAAATCATCTTACCCGTTTTATATTAGCATAGGATGCAGGGTGAAAGAATTTCTTGCACATGAAATTTGCAAAAGACTTCCCCATGATGACGAATTTCCTTAGAAAAAGCAAGAACAAAATTCGTCTGCGACTCGATCGAACTACGTTTGTCTTACACACTCTCCTCGCAATTGTCGTAGATGGCGCACGACTTGAAACAACGGGAGGTGGGGGGGGGGGGGGAGATTAATTATTTTATTGTAAAAATTAAATGTTGCATCTTGCATCTTAGTAGAAATAAAGAAAAAAGTGTGGGTGTGAGTTTCGTGTATTTGGTATCATGACGACGTAGGGATGGGTTGAGGTAAAATATATGTTAGGTACCTTCCTCTGAATAATTAAGGAAGTGTGAATTTTATTTTCCTGTTTCTTATGTTTTGAGGGGTAAATCCAAAATTATGAGGAATTGTTCAAGTGTTAATGCAGAGGCGGTGGAGCTTTGGGTTTGGACAGGGGAAAAGGAGGGGCACTTTTTGTCTGTCAAACAAAAGGTGCCCCTACACTTTTCATTGTCTGAGCCAAATGTTCCGCCTCTGATTTATTGCAAACATTATAAATATATGTTTATTGCAAACATATAGAGGAAAGAAATATAATATTGTTAGAAAAAAATAAATAAATAAAATAAAGTCAATAAAGATGTGAACAGCTATGTAGAAGTACTGATAAAAATCTTGATAATAAGACTCCAATAGGCCGAATGATATAATTTAGGGGTACTGCGGTTTGCATAAAATGTTTTAATGGCTTTTAGAGGTATAATTTTGATTTATTCCACCTTTCAAAGGAAGATATAATACCCTCATAAATATTCAATAAGAGTAGAAGAAAGTCAAGATAGGAGTGTTAATTTGGGGGAAATCCAAATTCCATAAATCAAACTTCTAATTTCTAAAGAATTAGTTTGGGCAGTCAAACACGACTTTGCAATCTATATGAGCTTCCTCAATCAGGAGTACCTCTTTATCTTTTTTTTTTTTTCTATTCCAATTTTTTTATTGATTTTCATAGATGTTGTAACATCACAAGAACAATAAATTATACAAGAATTAAATAATTGTGTAATATCAAAAGAACAATAATCAAACATGAATCAATGTGACGATCACAAAAAATACCAGACAAGCAAACCTGATGCAAAAAAACTAAAGACAACCTTTAGGTGATTTGGATTATACCAATATTAGAATTACAGACAATTAAAATACATTCTCAACAGGGGACCATTTTCTATAAGTACCTCTTTATCTTTTTGACTGTATAGAATGCATGATGATTAGTTAGCAGATAAAAGAGTTGATTTATCTCAGAAGTGTGTAGAATGTTTAATTGTAGACTGTGTGAGAAAATATTCATGTAGAATAATGCAATTTCTAAAGTCTTACTACTGCAAAGTAAATATTACTTCTCACTGCTAAAGAAGGTATGAATAGCTGCCTTCAGGCATACTAGTATCTGTTTGCTTTGATCAAGACATAATTAGAAACTTCCTACCTCAATATTTTCTAAGAATTATGTTATTCCGAATTGTCTTATTATTCTTGGTGCAGTAACCTGTTGAATACTGAATTCTAATTTCCCTCATATACTACAGGGGCACACCCAATTCCAGTTACTTGTAGCCATGTATACAAAGAATATACATCTCTGTGGTTCAAACCTTGTTACAAGGACACTGTATTATGAATTCTTGATAACTGAGGTGATTTTCTGGTCGAACATCTTGTATTCTCGTGCTTCGTTTTGCTTTGCTTTTGTTTTTTATTTGGAGATTTCAGTACATATCACAATGGTCCCAGGCAGTTTGTTATACATATAACAAGGTTTCACTGTACAGTCATGTGTGCATGAAACTCATCATTTTGTTTGTATGTTTGTTTATTCCTTCTTTTTCCTGAAGCAAGGTGTTCTAGTTTTTTTTATCTCAGTGCAAGCATTTTGCTACTGATTTCTTATTTTGATCACATTCTACTAATTTGAAAAAAAAAAAACAATAAAAAATAAATAACACACTGGTGTACCTGTCACATGTGAAACTTTATTAAGCTTTTCATTCTTGCATCATGATTAATACAAATTTGCTGTTATTATGTACAGGTGGTGTACCTTCTAATGGAAATGAATCAGAAACTCTAGATTGAAATTTGCTCTCCATTCTAGGTCATGTAATAAAATACACTGTATGTATGTCTGATTAAAGGAGAATGCAACCCAGGCATCAGTGTGGTCTTAGTGAATGGAGATGACCAAGAAGAGTAAACAGTGAAAGTTTGAGCAAAATTGGACAATCTGTCCAAAAGTTATGAATTTTGAAAGTTTAAGTAAATCCCTATTACAGGGATCCTTGAGTTTGCAACGTTGCCAGCATCTGTGATATCATCGTGGACAACTCTCCATTCATTTTATGCATAAATCTTCAACAACAAAAAAAAGATTTTTATGAAATTTCAAGTCAGGAATCAACATAATTCTTCCCAAAATGCTTGCAGAATCGATGTAGCCATGTCATACTCAAACAACAAATCAAACAAATTTCCATTTTTCTTGAAAATGAAGAAAATGTGAAATTCTGTGTACAAAATGAATGGAGAGTTGTCCACGATGACATCACAGATGCTGGTGGGGTTGCCAACTTAAGGATCCCCACAATAAGAATTTATTTAAACTTTCAAAGTTCATAACTCTTGAACAGATTGTCCGATTTTGCTCAAACTTTCACTGTTTACTCTTCTTGTTCTTCTTCATTCACTTGAAGCACACTGATGTCTGGGTTGCATTCTCCTTTAACACTCTCCCACTATCAAAAGAATGAAGAAATCATGTACATCTACTTTCTGGTGCATGTATACTTCAAAATTCTAGTTCTAGGTTCTACCCTGAACAAAATCAATGATGCTTTTAAATAATTGTGGGGAAATACTACTCTTTCTATATTTCAAAGTAAGGAGAGATAATGCTATGAAATGTGTGCGAAAAAAAGTCTTAAAACCTTCAAAATTCATTGAAATAAACTTTACATGTATAAGGAGGGAGAAACATAGACAGAAGGGAGGCAAACAGTCCTCAGAATAATGTACCACTTTACAATAATTCCATCAAGAATTATAGTGCCTTGGTCTGAAACCTTATACATTTTCTCCTATTTTGTCGATTTTACACGCATGTTTCGTAAAGCTTTAACCCTTTAAAGCAAAACTGGCAAGAGTGAAATTTGGCTTTGAGTACATTTTCAATGTTTTATACATTCCTACTGTACCGTAATACTTTTATAGTGTACATTCTTGAATAAGAGAAGTGCTCTTCACATATATACAATGAACAGCAAATTATCACCTTTTGCGATGATCTAGGTATTTGCTTTACTAAAAACTTAGTAAACAAAAATTACATTTATTCATACTCTGCCTTACATACATGCACATGCAAGCATAACTCATTATTTCTCATTTAACTACAAATGCAGGCCTTCTTTCATCATAAACAAATGCAATTTATACATGTAACTATGATGTAACACTGACAGGAGCTGCATTAAATTGAAATAAAACTCTGATTTCAAATTACAATGTATTTTATTTTCTTACATTGAGTGTATTACAGTGATTTTCTAATAGTGATTTCAACAGAAGGTCATCAAAAAACCTGAACAAATGAAGGTGAAAACTGATTTTGGCAAGTTCATCATTGTCTGTAAATCACTTTTGCCATTCAAATCATAGTTCATATCATGGTCATATCCACACCTTGAGTGCAAAGATGATGAAACCAATTCATTACTTGATTAGAGAGACATTAAACTATGAGGAGTCTCTGCATGATACTACAACTGTTAGTCATTTTGCTAATATCCTACGTTACAAAAAAGTCTTAACCCTAAACTAGCCGGGTCTTTTGTTTTTGGACCAAAGATCTCGGCCATCGATGACGCAATCGCGCAAAAAATCAGCACGCAAGTCACCCACAACATAATCAACAAAACTGCATATTTAATTGCTCCCAAATGATTTAAATTAATTTCTTAATTAATTATGCTAATTTATGGGTGAAATCAGAATTTTGCTCTAAATCATTAAATAAAGCTCCAAAACTATTAATTTTTTTTTCGTCTAGACACTATTTGTAGTATTCTTAGCAAATGCATTTGAAACAAAAAATTGGTATCGAAATTCATTTCTTATGTATTTTATTGTATTTTAAATTTCTTTGTTTTTTAAATTCTTCAAAAAATTTTTTTTCATATTCATTGGGGACACATTTGTGATCATAAACATCATAAAAAATTTTAATAAATCAAAGTAAAAATAATCGTACGTTTATGAATTTTGGCTGCAAACACAATTTGTCTTCAAATTGTAAATGAAATCACGTTTTTGAGCAATTTTGGTCTGACGTGCGAATACGAAATGTTATGTAATTTCGAACCACAGCCCGGATATCGCTAACTTGGTCTCAAAAGATGCGTGAGATTCGAAAGCAAAAAAGTTATGAAACGCTGCATCGACTGCTTTGCATGTTGCAAACTTGTCGTGCGAAACATCTAGAAGGAATCGCCCCCCCCCCCCCCACCGGCATTTTAGGGTTAATCCTCTACAGTGGCATATGAAGGAAGAAGATGAAGAAGAAAAATCAATTTTGCTTGTCGTTGTTGATTATTGTTCACATTTTGAATACTGGACTGCATATTCACATAGGCTATCTCATACTTTTACTTTGCAGATTGTTCCAAATTTCATCACAGACTTATACACAGGAACTCACAATGCATGAAACACATCATATAAAAATCATGAGTGTAGACTTTGAGTCCTCAACAACATTTTGGGTTGAAATGAAAGCCAACGTTTCTTGCAGGTGATGAGATCACTGATCATTTAATTCTCAAAAGTCATCAAAGAGTTCATCTTCAAGTCCATCCAGAAGATCACCAATGCTGTCTGGAGAAGAAAGAAGCAGAAAAGAAAAGGAATGATAGAATTTCCAGCAATCAGTAGATTCAGAAGTCAGAATTCTTAGTCTTTAAGACGCAAATTATGATACGAGTGTATGGCATAGATCATACAGAGGCACCCAATCAGTTTGAAGTCTGAAAACAAACGCGCGCGGTCGAAATTTAAGCCTCCGCAATAGCCAGATCGGAAATATATGGCACATTTATGTTGATTTTTTTTATTTTCATGTATAAAATGACATTTTTGACCTTGTGACCCCCAAATCTAATGAGACAATTATGAGACTTAGATATGCATACATGAGCCAAGTTTGGAGATGAACCATCACTAAGTGGTTAAGTTATCGCAAGAAAGCAATTTTCATGTATATAATGACCTCTATGACCTTTGACCTTTAACCTTGAGACCCAAAAATCTAATCACATCACTGTCCCTCCCATATGCATACATGTGCCAAGTATGAAGCTGCTCCGTTAAAAGGTTGTTGAGTTATCGCGAGAACGAACCATTTCTATATACATAATGACCTCTCTGACCTTGACCTTTAACCTTGAGACCCCAAAATCTAATCAGATCATTGTCATTCCCATATGCATACATGTGCTAAGTTTGAGGTTGATCGGTCAAATAGTTGTTGAGTTATGGTGAAAACGAACCATTTCTATGTACATAATGACCTCTACGACCTTTGACCTTTGACCTTGTGACCCCAAAATCCAATCAGATCATTGTCCCTTCCATGTGCATACATGAGCCATGTTTGAAGCCAATCTGTCAAATGGTTCTTAAGTTATCGCGAGAACGAGCCATTTTTATGTGTATTATTATCTCTATGACCTTGACCTTTGACCTTGAGACTCCAAAATCTTATCAGATCATTGTCCCTCCCATATACATACACGAGCCAAGTTTGAAGTTGATCCGTCAAACGGTTCTTAAGTTATCACAAGAACGAAAACGGGACGGACGGACGACCCGAAAACATAATGCCTATGGCAACCACCTACGGCTGGCGGAGGCATAAAAACAAACAAAAAACAACAAAAAACATGTACACAGAAGCAGAGAGTCATTTAGCCCTGGAAAGCTCCAAAGAGCTCTGGGAAATACAAAGAGAGCTCCTGTTTGGGAAAAATAAATTACATGATTAGAAGTATGGTGGAAGCTTGTTTGAGAAGAAAGAAATTGCCTCTTACAGTGAACGCTTCTTTCATTAGAATACAATACAAAAAGGTGGGACCAGCAATGTTATATGAGTGCTCTATAAGGTTCCATCGAAGAGGAAAATTGCAGAAAAAAAATCACAACAGCAAATCCTGAAAGGGCCGTTGTGAAAAAAAAAAGAAAAAAAAAGTTATTCTTTTTTGATATGCTGCTAATAGTATAAATGTATTTTTGTTTCCTGTCTTTTTCTTTCCTATTGTATAATAGGGCATGTCCTAGGAATTTGGTCATTAAGGTGTCCTGTATGTTACCAAGTGATATGGAGTTCTGGATACAAAGTGACATCAAATGTATTGTTCCACTATAATATGACCTGGGCCCTGTTGCATAAAACTTACCACTGACGGTAACTCTGCCATCAATGGTAACTACCATGGTAACATTGCTCAACAGCCAATCGAAACCGAGGTTTCCATGGAAGTTACCACTGATGGCAAAGTTACCATCAATGGTACGTGTGAGTTTTATGCAAGGGGTCCTGATGTAAACCCTGAGTAATGATCAGTATTGTATAGGTCAAAATAGCATTGGCTTGAAAAAATACAAGTCAAGACCAAGCTTTTTTTTTTTCTGCAAACAAACATTGTCATTTTAACAATCGGAAAACTACAAATCAGATGAAATAGATTCAGTTCTCAAACTAAGCAAATGGGAATTACTCATCTGGATTATTTCCAAAACAGCAAGGGACTACCAAGTTTATGATCATCCCACTCACCTTCTCTGCAGCTGCTGGGGGCAGGTTTAGGACCTTTGTTTGGTGCAGCTATTGGGTCCCCTTTGGCCATGTTGGACCCTAGGCCGGAGATCTCTCTAAGGCAAGGTCTCTTCATCTCCCCACGGTTGTTCACCATGCTTGGAGCGGGCTTGGATGGAGCGGGATGGCATCGTTTGGTTGCTACAGGCACCATCTCTGATGAGGCTGTTGACATCGATGACGAGGCGGTGGTGGTGGGAAGACATATTGGTGAGGTAGGTGAGATTGGTGAATGTTGTGGAGCAGGCGAAATTTTAGTGGTGACTGGTTTTGAGGATGAAGCAGAAGCAGATGAACATGATGATTTGGAATGACAAACTTCATTATTTCTGTTTCCAGATGGCTCCTCTTGCGTAGAGTCAAGCCTTGATCTCAAATTGCTTCCTCCAACTTGTGTATCCATCACCAGCACATCGTCGTCATCCTCATCATCAAACATCTCCTCCCAAATCCCAGCATCCTCACCATCTACATAATTGTCCGTATCCATGGCAACTACATCCGGTGCATCACTTGACCCCAATCCCTCAACACCTCCATCTCTCCTCCCTGGTGCTGAGCTCTCGTCTGTCCTGTGACCTGAGGACAGTGTCTCCGATGGGTGTCTCCGAGAGGGTGTCTTTCCTGATCGTTTCCTGGTTCTCTTTGGGGTCTTCTGACTGCCCGGCTTACTGGTGCTTTCTCCAGGAAACACTTGAATCAGATTGCTTGGGGTGATGTTGAGGTAATGATTGCGCTGTGATGGGCTCAGGACTCCAACCTAAATTACAAAAATTAAAGAGATAGGATAAATATATAGGGTTACTTAATCTACGCAGGAAATCATTTTAAAATAATTAATCAAGATTTCATTCAGGGTTCTTGCAACGATATCTTTTTATTCCTCTGCTGGGTTTTTTTTTCTGAAGCTGCTCATTCTGTCTCATATTCTCCCATTTGTTTAAAACTGCTACTGCTTTTCAGTGATGCAGATCTGACAAATTATGACCTAATAATTTTGATCTCTATGGAAATTCCCTCCTGAAAAAGAAAAAAAAAACACCCCTCAAAAACCAAAACAAAACAAAAAAGAGATAAAAAGAGGCTAGTTTAAACTGCTCAAACATCATGACAAATCCTAAACCGAAATATAACCCTTAAACTAACATCCAATTGCACCATAACCCTATATGTTTGACAAAGTTAAGCTAGGAGCAAATGCTGCTGGGGAAAATATAATGTCAACACAGATCTACTATATTACAATGTCATATGGCTGCCCATCAAAACCCTTGAGTTCAAGACTTACTTGTCTAAGAACCAGAACAGATCCCGGTCTTAGGTCCCCCTGGTACTCCTCGATGAGCCTTCGATGAATGGTACCCTGCATCTCCCCGCTGGGATCGCACAGAGTCACGCTGGCATCGCTACTGTTTAGGGAGATAGTCTTGATCATCACACACAGGTTGTTCACTTTGTTCTTGGTCAGCTGCTTGAGGCTTGCCTGATGGAACAAACAAATATCACAAAATGCTGCTATATCTATTATGCAGAACTTTTTTTTTCTTTTTTTAGGGAGGGGGGGGGGGGTTCATTTGAGCTGTGGTCAGACATGACTCTCCATTGCATGTAAACCAACAAAATTTTAAAACAAACCACTAATTCCCCCCCCCCAAAAAAAAAAAAAAAGAACAAAACAAAACAAAACAAAGATCCCTATTTGGAACGAGATTTTCAATGTTTCATTTTATTTTATAATAAAAAGGTAAGTGATGAGAACTAAAGCGTAAATCAACTTACTTGCTACAGTGATTTTCTCAGTTGGTTTAATAAGTTGTGTTTGGACAAGGATTTAATTCTACCTGAAATTCTTTTTGTAATATGAAAAAAGAAGTTTAGATGTATACAGTAATGCACAGTATGTAATAAAAACCTTGTCAATACAGAGCACTGAATTTTTTTTTCTACAGGACTTCTAAAATAGCAATGAAATGACAATAATCGGATAATAGTCTTAAGAATACAAAGGAGTTATGCATACCAGCCGCTTTCCCTTCATTTCATTGGAAAAATTATAACTGGTCATAAAATTAATCAAGGTAGATTTTTAAGAAGTAAACTTTATTTCATGTTTATAACCCCCCCCCCCAAAAAAAAAAAATAATAAAAATGACAAGCAGAAAATAAGACAATATTCATAGAGGGAAAAAAAAATAAAAACCCTCCATCCCACCCCCCCCCCCCCCAAAAAAAGAAACAAATAAAAACCAAACAAACAGCAACTAAACAAAAGACAGAAACAAACACAAACCAAAACAAATGAACAAGTAAATGAAATCTCATTATGAATGTTCCCACCTTTCTAATCACAAGGGCTATATTGTTCTGTTGAAGGATGGAGTTGGGATGATGATCTTTGATACCGAGTTCAGTCTTCATCCTAAACCAAGCTCCATGTTCAAAGTCTCCCACATCAGCAATCTCCTCACTAGACTCCTGAGAACAATGACAAAAACTTCTCATGTATTTATCTTCTAGGAATGGGGTGGATATAATATACAGATATTGACTGGTGGGGTGGATATAATATACAGATACTGGCTGGTAGGGTGTGTAATTAATATACAGATATTGACTGGTCGGGTGTGTAATTAATATACAGATACTGACTGGTCGGGTGTGATACTGACTGGTAGGGTGTGTAATTAATATACAGATATTGACTGGTAGGGTGTGTAATTAATATACAGATATTGACTGGTAGGGTGTGTAATTAATATACAGATACTGAGTGGTAGGGTGTGATACTGACTGGAGGGTGTGTAATTAATATACAGATATTGACTGGTAGGGTGTGTAATTAATATACAGATATTGACTGGTAGGGTGTGTAATTAATATACAGATACTGGCTGGTAGGGGGTGTGTAATTAATATACAGATACTGACTGGTCGGGTGTGTAATTAATATACAGATATTGACTGGTAGGGTGTGTAATTAATATACAGATACTGATTGGTCGGGTGTGTAATTAATATACAGATATTGACTGGTAGGGTGTGTAATTAATATACAGATATTGACTGGTAGGGTGTGTAATTAATATACAGATACTGACTGGTAGGGTGTTTAATTAATATACAGATATTGACTGGTCGGGTGTGTAATTAATATACAGATATCGACTGGTAGGGTGTGTAATTAATATAACATTCTTTGGACCTCACTTAGGCAGTCCACAGTATGTATATTACACCCCTTCCAGTCAATATCTGTTATATTAGATAGGCTTGATTAAGTCTGAAGGCCTGTTCAAATAAGAAGATGAAAACCACTGGGGGATTTCTGCAGGGGTTTTGAAGTGCATTTATTTCATTTCATTTCATTTCATTTATTGATTTCCACATTAAAAATCAGAAAATTATACAAACAATACAAAGCAAATCACAGATTCAGACACATAAAACAATAAAAACACAAGAATCTACATCGAAATATACAAGAAAAGGGGGGAGAAAAGGAGAGTATAATGTGGGCGGGGCTAGAAAAAGCAAAGCTTGTCTAGTCTAGCCCCGTTAATTGTTTAAAGGGGGAAGTCCACCCTGAGAACATTTACATACAAGTAAATGAGTGCGCTTTGTTGTGTCATTGCATACACTGTACTGACTGATGTATCGACCGATTCTCATGTATTTATCTTCTAGGATTGGTCAATATACCCATCGAAAATGACCGGCCATGGAAATAAAACGATTTGGATCCTCGCAATCGATATCACGTGACGCGCTCTGGACCAATCACACTCTGCTATCTGTATGAGCTAAGTTATCTAATATCATCCTTTATCGAAACCAAAGATGGTTTTCAATCCGATCGTATGTCGTTGTGTAAACACTTACCCCCCCCCCCCCCCAAAAAAAAAGAACATCAATGTCTATAAAATATAAGAGAGAAAAAAACCCAATACAATACACCGCAAAAACAATCACATTTCAATGATTACAAAATACATGTGCAAAAGAGCAAAGGGAAAAAAAAACATTACAATACAATGTATTATTATCTATACGAGGCATTTTTCCGTGGCAATTATTTCCATATTTTGCGCTCTCTGATTTGGCAGCGGTCAATATCATACCATATTTTCTCTCTTCCGGGTTTTCTCATTGACTCTACGTGTAAATTGAGCAGCGGGCAATATTCATGAAATCCAGTTTGAACCGGTTTGAGAAGCAACGCAAGCCATGCATGCAGTGCGCGATTAAAAAGATACGCTACATTCAATGCGCAAATACATAATGACATCATAAAAAAGGTATAAGCCGTGTGATTAAAGTTAAGGCACATATACATGTTAAATAGGTACTTGGAGAGATGACTTTAATTCATTTTTTCATCAATTTCCTGTGGGATATAGATAATAATAATAATATGACTGCATTGAATGAGATACAACCTATATCGCCCTCTCTGAATCCAATATTGCCCGCGCCTTCGGCTTGGGCAATATTGGATTCAGATCGGGCGATATAGGTTGGTATATCATCAATGCCAGTCAATATTATATAAATGTTATTTACATGTATGAACAGATAAAAGTTTAAGAAAATGATATGCAGCAAATTCAGTAGGGGCACAAGTGGGTTAGAGCATGTTTCAAGTCAAAGTGTGTACTATACTTTTTAAAATTGTGTATACATGTATGAGACCTTAGAATACTGATTACATTCCAACAGTTTGACCCCCCCCCCCCCTATATCTGAGATGTCTTTTCCCCATAATTTGTTTTTAGGTGAGATAAAGAGACATACATGTACAATTATAAAGCTACAAGGCTTTCCAGAAGAGATAGGTGAAAAAGCAAGAGATAAAAAGTAGGATAAGAATTTTTCACAAAATTAGGGAGAAGGCATCATTTGGGACGCTTTGTACAGGGACAAAAGAACAGAAAACGATTGGATATCTACACTGGCCAGGAGGAGGGAGCAGATGAAGGCTTATATGGCACCAAGTTTATCTTGGAATCTGCAGAAAATCAAGGGTACCTTACATGTAGCTTCAGTGTACATACATGTATGTTCAAGGATATATCTCATATTAAGGGATTCAACAACAAATCATTTGATTTTCAAATTCTTTACCTTTTGCTCAGATTGAGGGTCCAAAGAGTGATGTACAACCTGAAATGCTTTGTATACTAATCAAACTGCAAAATGCGTTACAAGAAATGAGCAGCTGTTGGCAGTGTATGCATTTGTGCCTTTCTGCTAGGTACACAATGATATGTGTATCCTTATGCAGGGTTTACACTGGGCCACCATTTCCATGATCTCCACAGTTCAAAAAAGTGTGGAGCTCCAGGATTTATGTTGCTGGGGGGCAGGGTTTACACTGGGCCACCATTTCCATGATCTCCACAATTCAAAAAAGTGTGGAGCTCCAGGATTTATGTTGCTGGGGGGCAGGGTTTACACTGGGCCACCATTTCCATGATCTCCACAATTCAAAAAAGTGTGGAGCTCCAGGATTTATGTTGCTGGGGGGCAGGGTTTACACTGGGCCACCATTTCCACGATCTCCACAGTTTAAAAAAGTGTGGAGCTCCAGGATTTATTTTGCTGGGGGGCACCAAGTATGCTAAATAACAGATACACTGTATTCCCGCTTTAGTTCATGGACAGCCATGCACCTTTCCGATTACATAAGACATTGAATCATCTTTTGTTGTGTTCTTGGATCTCCATGATCTCCATGATTTAAGAGAATCGTGAAGAGAGTGGGGGTCATGGGGTCGAATCGTGATATCTTGACGGAGCTTAGTGGAATCGTGATGAGCATGACAAAAATTTTAACAGTTAAACATTTTTGCCACGATCATTCTGATTTGACACCAAATCTTGAGAGAGCATGATAGAACGTGGGAATCGTAATACAGGTGCGGATCTAGGGGGGGGGGGGCACAGTGGGCACGTGTCCTCCCCCTTTTTAGCCAAAAGTATGCCTTGTGCCCCTCTTTCAAAGTGAGAAGCTTTTTAATTTTTTTTTTGTCAGAGAATTATGTAAGGAAAAGTGCACCAACTAATGTGATGACCTTTTCTTTTTTTTCCTTTTCAGAATTTAGTGTGCTCCCTCTTTCACTAAATGCTGGATCCGCCCCTGTCGTAGCAGAGCATAGTACATGCCACAAAAGACCTTCACAGAGCGTATAAGTCTTTACTGCGCCATTATAGGGGATCTTGGTGAGCAAGAAACAGTCATAAAATAAAAGGTGGAGCTCCACGCTTTGTTTTTCTAATCATGGAGATCGTGGACACTGCGGCCCAATGTAAACCCAGCATTATCAATGCAACTCACCTCTGCTTCTTGTGACAGTTCTTCTTCTTCAGCTTTTTTCTTGAGAGCAGCCGCTGCATCTTTCAACTTCTGACCTGGCGTCTGTGTATAGGGTAGATCGAAAGAGAACAAGAGAGGAACATGAAGGACACACACTCTACAGGAAAAAAAATTTCCTTGCAGCGCTGAAAATGAAGCCAATTTGAAAAGAACACATACATGTAAAATACAATGAAAAGCATGCGATTTGTGAACACTGCACAGATATGTAAACTATCTATCATGTTTTCTTCTTTCTTTCTTTCTTTCTTCCTTTCTTTCTTCCTTTCTTTCTCTTTTTTCATTTTGTTTGTTCAAGAAATGACATGTTAAGATTGTTTACAATTTCACAATATGTAACCTTAATTTTTTTTTTTCTTAAGTGATTGGTCCCTTCCTTAGAGGAGGTTTAAAGAGATGACAAAGGATGAAAACTAGGTACCAGTTTAGGAAGCAATCCTGCAGGTCCAGGAAACTTTCTTGTCCCACCATGGACCGCCCCTGTTCCAGGACTGGGTCCTGATCCCTTGCAAAGTTGGGCCACTCGGGGTGTCAAGACTGGCCTCGCCGGCTGCCCAGGGGTGGATTGTCTTTGATTGTAGAGATCTTTATTTACGGAAGGGTGTTGTCGGTGGGCGTGCCCTGCTACCGGGGTGTGTTGCCCCTTGGCGTGTCCTCCTACAGGGGTGTGCTGTCGCTGGGTGTGTCCTGTCCGTGGGGTCTGCCTGCCTCTACCAGGCATACTGGGTGTTCTAACAGAACTACCAGGAGTTGTAATGCAGTTTCCACCAGGAGTGCCATACCCTAACATGCTTGTTCTTGAGTGTGGTGTATGAGTGGCAGAACTTACACCTCTGCTCTGGTTATAAGCTGGACTTAAGTTGCCACCAGACACTGTATTAGGACTTTGAGCTGTACTGCGATTCCTTTCCTGAACACTCTGACCTGTCTGTCTTCCACAGAAGGCACTACTAGATGTAGGTGTGTTCATAGCTGAACCGCTACCATACCCACCTCTGGACATTGAGTTAATCCTCAAAGATGAAGGTGGTTTGTGAGTTGTTCTTGGAGTGTCCTGCTGATGAGTGGGGCAGGGACCTTGAGGCGGAGATGTCATCTGACTCTGTCCAGGTTTACCGGATGTACCAAGATTACCACTAACTCCAGTACTACTCTGAAGAATCTCTTTCCTTGCTACCTGATTTACACTTTTCAGCATTGTTGACCCGGCAGGGCGCAACACCCCCTCATTTTTACGGCCACCACTGACAGTTTTGGAAGGAGGTTCTTTAAAGTCTCCAAGTGAGGTATTAAGGACTCCAGAAGAGTCATTTTCAAGTCTCCTTTTATTCACTTCATTAGTTTGAATTGCAGTTCCTTTACCAGATTTGAATCGGTTTGCATTCAGCTGTCTCAAATTTGCCAGTGGTGATGGGATCTTAGACACATTTTGATGTGGATGTTTACTAACTTGTGCACTAGGCTCTGGAGTAAGAGGACCCTTTCTACATGCATCACTCCCATGACCAATATTTGATTTGGCCCATCTATTATGCTGGTTCCCATCCACACCAGTCTTGTCTCCAATATGCACAGATGAATCCCTTGTCTTGCGTATACCAGTATCGGGAGGTAACGGTATTTCAGGCGATGTTTTACTCTTGAACGAAAATTTTCTGCCTTCTCCACGAACCGGAGTTTTTGCTTGAGGAATGACTGGCGTCGCAGTGTGTTTAGGCATGGAAGGGGTTGTACTGCTAGCTTTGTTCAACCTGTTTTGTTGGGGTCCATGATGGGGTGGTGCTTGCTTGGGATTGGAGACAACACGTTCTACTTTCTCAACCTGCTCTAGCTCTTCCAGGAAGCTCTGTGAAAGAATAAAATCAATTCTCAATATCAACTATAGTGGAAAACCAGTATAAAGAGATCTGGGGAGGGTTTCATCAAGTGTCTTGCCAGTGATTTTTAGTGACAAGTGTTAAAAGCTACTGAAATCATTGCATCCGATAGGCTGAGAGCAAATCTGTCAGTAACAAGGCAAACGCCAAGCGTTGTCTCGCCTGCATATTGCAGTCATGAAGAGACTGCATGTCAAAACTATGCTATATGACTTCTGAGGCTGTCAGCAGTTTAGGGGGTGAATTGTGGTTCTGACAGTTTACATATGCAATAATGGCATAGGCCTACTTTATCCCTAGGAAATCAGATAACACTAAGAATGCTGTTAATACTATGAAGCTATAATTATTTCCATGCAAGTAAGGAAATGAATGTTCGTGAAAAAGAATGTAACTGATAATAATGTGAGTAAAATTGTAAAATTAAATTAATTATTAAGGTGTTATGGCAAACTTATTGTTTGAAAAATGGTATGAATTTGGTGATTCCACGTCAAAGCTATAGAAAGTTATTAGGTGTACAACATAGCACAGTGCCAGTTATGAAAAGTTCATTGACCTTTGACCTTTGACCTTAATCAAATTCAACTCACATTCGAACTTGACCTGCACCTTCAAGAGATGGACCTCTCATATGAATTTGGCAATCCTACCTCGAAGGTATAGAAAGTTATTGTGTGTACAACATAGCACAGTGCCAGTCATGGAAAGTTCATTGACTTTTGACCTCTGACCTTAATCAAATTCAACTCACATTCGAACTTGACCTGCACCTTCAAGAGATGGACCTCTTGTATGAATTTGGCAATCCTACCTCGAAGGTATAAAAAGTTATTGTGTGTACAATATAGCACAGTGCCAGTCATGGAAAGTTCATTGACCTTTGACCTTTGACCTTATTCAAATTCGACTCATATTCGAACTTGACCTGCGCCTTCAAGAGATGGACCTCTGGTATGAATTTGGTGATTCCACGTCAAAGCTATAGAAAGTTATTAGGTGTACAACATAGCACAGTGCCAGTTATGAAAAGTTCATTGACCTTTGACCTTAATCAAATTCAACTCACATTCGAACTTGACCTGCACCTTCAAGAGATGGACCTCTTGTATGAATTTGGCAATCCTACCTCGAAGGTATAAAAAGTTATTGTGTGTACAATATAGCACAGTGCCAGTCATGGAAAGTTCATTGACCTTTGACCTTTGACCTTATTCAAATTCGACTCATATTCGAACTTGACCTGCGCCTTCAAGAGATGGACCTCTGGTATGAATTTGGTGATCCCACCTTAAAGCTATAGAAAGTTATTGGGTGTACAACACAATTGTTGACGACGACGCCGACGCCGACGCCGACGCCGACACCGGAAATAGTGATACCTATGTCTCGCTCCGCTACGCAGGCGAGACAAAAATCACTGACGAGACACTTGATGGAACACCCCCTTGATATAACAATATTCCTGATATAACAAGGTAATATTCTGGTCTCAGCTCTTTATATTATATTCTTTTTTAACCCTGACAATAATGAGATTCCTGTTATAACATGTTCTTTGGATGGTCCCAAGGACCTTGTTATACAGAGTTTCCACTGTATGGCCAAAAGTATCCAGATGCTCACTTTCGATATCGAATGCATGTGTATCATACCATACTCCTACTGCACTACGGGTAGGATGACAGTCAATAGGGAGAAGTACAGAGGTTGCATCATTTGCATGAGACAGAATTCTCATTAATACCTACAGGATACCCATAGGAATATAATTAGGGTAACAAGCAAAAAAAAATTGAATTATTTTTCATATTTCATGAATTAACAGATGTAGTAATGTGATACCTATCAGGCTAGTAACAAGGAAATATTCAGGCAAGTAACAAGAAAATGTTATTTTGTTGTAAGAAAAATGATACACAAGTATTGAAGCTGATGAGTAACTTTAAAAGATGTAAGCTGCATGGCCCTACATACTATGAGTGCATGTAGTATTGCTTAAATATGAAGCCCTGAAAAATGCACTTCAAAAGCACAATCATGTGCTTTTGAAGTGACCGGAAATGCCAGATCTTTTTACCCCATAAACTGCAGTGTTAGACAAAATTATTTCCAGGACGGTAAATTGCCAATGGCATAATTCAGTGATAGATATCTTGATAACATCTCATATGCAAAACCTTTATATTTCTGGCTGTTTATTTATCCTTCTGAACATCCTTATACAACACAAGACATCAAAATTCAACAATTGAATAAATCAAGCTTCCACAAAGTTAGCAAAATCCCTTTAAATTCTGATACTATAAAGAATGCTAGAAAATAGTAACTTAAACATAATAATCCTACAAAAAACTCATACATGTACTGACTCGCTTCTACACCAAAAATTCAATATACTTACATCACTGCTGAAAATGTCATCTTCATCCAGTTGAAAAAGATGGTCAGAGCCCTGCATGAAAAGTAGAGAAAACACAATGATGATTTATATTTACTGCACTGCTATAGAATGGGGGGGGGGGGGGGGGGAGGGTGTCCTGTGAAAGCCTATGATTGGATTTCACAAAAGATATGCTTCAGTAGCGAGCAGGGATGGTGCAAGGGTATTTTATTAGGGAGGGCAAGATGACCCATAGGTGACTTTATTTACATTTCAAATTAAAAAATAGGGTATTATGTAGTTGCATGGCCCAGTCCTCTCTTTCCCCATGCTCTTCTTTCTTCTTTCTCCATTTTTTCTTCTTTTTCTCCTCTTTTTTGATCACTTGAAAAATCATGGGGGGGGGGGGGCCAGTTGCCCCCCCTGTAGCACCACCCCTGGTAGCGAATCGCCATCAGTAATTGTTATTCATACTATTGTCCAATACAACTTTACCCCCCCCCCTCCAAAAAAAAAAAAAAAAAAAAAAAAAAAAGATAAAATACTGATGTAAGTGGCATATCAGACATTATTAAGTAACCTTGCACCAAACTGGCAAGTATGGTAGTGGTGATCCTATATATAACTCAAGTTTGAGCCTTACAACCTGTTAAAAGTAACTCAAAATGCTTATCCCGAAACTCAATGAAGAAATGATTTAAGAATTATCGTATAGTGAACAGATCAACAGTGTCCAAACACACATCCTGAACTCTCTAAAAAAACATTGTATACAGTACATGTAGATGCAGTTTTCTATTGCACATGTTATCATGGCAAGGTTATGTCTCCTTTCGCCCCTGCTCACATTAAGCCCTGCCCACTTATACAGTGGCAGCACCAAGGGGGGGGGGGGGGGGGTTTGCCCCCCCCCCCCCACTCAGAAGCTTTGCCCCCCGTTAACCCCCTCCCAGAAATTTTGAGGACTGAAAAGAAAAATTATACAGTAATTTGTAAATAAGTAGATGTTGTCATAAGCATCATATTCAAGCTGTGAAGTGCTCTAAAATACCATTTTCCACTCTTCAAAACTTGAAAATTTTCTCACTCAGTCGCTGTTGGCTTCCTTGCACACTATTACTTTGTAACAGGGAAAAAAATACACAGGGGCTCGGGGCGAATTCACCCCAAAACGCCAAAAAGAGCCCTGGAAAACTAAAAAAAAGCCCCTGAAATTCTCATAGGGTCCAATGTAAACTGTAATAAAATGTAGAAAATTCGGGTGGGTGAGCTCAAAAGTAGCCCTGGAAAAAAAATAATTAATTTTTTCCCTGGTTTATAATGTAAATGTTCAGTTCATGATCTAGTTTTGATCAATAACTTTACTCCATTAAGCATTACATTTACCTGATTTTACAAAAATTTCTCTCTATATCAAGTGTAACAGAAAAATGTTTATTGGGGCCACTAAAAGCATTGGCGTATATCCCGGGGAGATGGGGGGATATACATTGTATCCCCAACTTTTTTGAGAGGGGGGATGGCGTATACAAATATCCCCCTCCCCACTTTTTAAGGAAGAAAATATTTTTTGATTTATCAGTTAGTAAAAATTTTGAATATCTGTCATAAACAACTATCATATTTTAGAATTTCTATATGAAAATGCGATCAAAAACCAAAGTGGTTATTTTTGACTCGCTCATCATATTTTATCATTTCTTTTCAAATATGTGATTAACCCATTCGCGACAATGATTTTCTAAAAATGGATTACGAGGGCCACTCTTCAAGACGGCAACTTTTTTTGGCAACAAGCCAGCCCAATCTCATTCACAAGTCTAGGGACACGATACTCACCCACGGGGACATACAATTTTACAGGACTGTTCCCAAACTAAATGAGTGTGATTTCCATCATTCATTTGAAACTAAATGCTCAGTGAAAGTAACCGTTTGGAAAATTTTATCTTCTGTGGTGTAGAAATCGTACTTAAATTTCTTTCTTACATTTAGAAATATCTCATTTAGTTCGTTTGTCTGTCATCCGTAATTATGCACCCCTATTGAGAAATGGCATTTTCCACGATAGTCAGTCATGCCGACGTGATGTGATTTTTTGGGGTTAGTCTACTCTGTGTAGGGGGAACTAAAAAGTAACAACAAAGAAGTACCGAATCTGGTCAGTCAAACTCATAAAATGAATGATCTAATCCCTTTTGCTTGTATGCAGAATCTGATTTATTTGTTTTTTTTTCTTCCGAAAATGGCCTCGCTTGATGTTTTATAAGTCTGCGATTTTGTTTCAGATTTATCATTCACCCTGTCCCAAAATGGTTATGTCCGCCAAAGCGAAAGACCTGATCTATCGCGATAGCCAGGCCTAGCATGGGAAAGGCTTGCATGCTCGATGAGTCATCATCTCTCCTTGCACTAGCACTGCATACCATAGTTTCGTCATTCAGTCATGAATTTGAATAATTTTGGAAATAGTTCTTCGATTACCAAATTGAACGAAGCAAAGTGGATTATAATGGTCTCACATATAAAGAAATTACAATTACTGAATTTTTGATCTATGTCTGATGAGGTCATTTTACGTGAAAGAACATAACAAAATAAATATAGCTTTATCAAGGTCTGGTAAAATACTAGACAACTCGTTGACGTTGCCTAGTGACCAGGCCAGGAATGTAGTCCAGTTCATGAGTGAAGGACACCTGCGCTGCACCCAGCTAGCTCTCTCCCCGTCTCTTCGAAAATGTAAACATGATCAAAGGAGCTTCATGCAATAACACTGGTGGGAATTATGGCTATGAGTTCGAGTATCATTTCCCTTTATGTTGATAAACATTCAAATGTTATTTTTGCTTGTAAAGTACCCATAAACCCATTATTGTTGAAGTGCATAAATACAAGTAAATGAGTTCGTAGTTTCTAAAAGGCAAGGGATTTGCTTTTATTTTTATCCCTTGGATTTCTATTTAGGTTTTACATTTATATCTATAATTCACAATATTAGATTTCAGGACAAATAGCTTCCCCTGTTGTGTATAAATTCAAGTAAACAGTGTTTTGTTTTTAGGTTCGTCAAATCAATCTAATCCTCTCTACGCATTTTACCAGATCCATTTTTTGCAAATGAATTTGAACTTGGTAAATAAAAATGCCACCCTTGAGAAAAATACTGTTATCCTTTTTTTTTTTTAAATTTTATCTATCAAATGTTTTAATTTTGATTTTCATTTTCAGGTGGATTCAGAAACTATGCCTTTTCCCTTTGAATTCTGGACTGCCATGTTACTGTACACAATTATATTTACTTTTCAAACAACCCTTCCCCAAAAAACACACCCCTCCACCGCCTAAATTATATTTAGGGGGAAATGTTAGTAATTTGTATTTATTGTTTTCAGTGTTAGTAAATGTATTCATGTCCTTCCTTTACATAGATACTTTTATGTTTTACATCGGGGCCAAGGCAAGCCCAAGGGGGCAAATGTCTTTCAGAAAAAAAGCAGAAGAAAGAAGAAAAAGAGTTAGTAGACCTACCTGCCACTTGGCACAGCACTAAAATCATTTCATTCAATTTAGTGTAAAAAAAAAGGCGGGGATCGGAGTGATCGGACCATTATATTCTAACCAAACTCAACTTCAATGCTTTATCAAAATAATCGACCTTGACTGAAGGAGAGGTACGAAGTTGATCACTCAGTCACATCAACCATACGCAATCGCACACACGCGTCACAACAAAAGCATGCGCTCGGGAGTTAGAATCAGAGAGGAGAGCCTATAAAAGTCACATAAAATCAATCAAAACAAGCAAATCCACATAGATATCCGTAAAAAATTAACAACCACGGCTATATTCACTCGTATACACACACCAAAATTGAGGAATGCATAAATTCAAAGCTCAAATGACAGGGCTGAAACAAACGCAACGTCTACAAAATCACTGCACTCGCACTCTGCACTGCATGCAAATACGTACACAGTCCACACGCCATACGTATACTACACGAACAACCGCTGTGCGAATGATTCACTGAAGTCAACATAACTCACCAGATTCTCACCAAAATTAATTACAATCACGAATTATGCGTCCACAAGAATAAAATATATCACAAAACCTTTCCAAACAAAGGGAAAATATACAGGAAGAAGCGAACAGAAAAATATAAAGAGATAAAATAGATGGGAAATTTGCGAGCTGAGATAGCCGGATTCTAAGTGGGAAGACAGTTACAAGTTACGTGTTGCTATCGATAGCCGCTATATCGATATTGCCCAAGCGCGCGAATGCCCTTGTTACTAGGCAGTATTGGCGCGAGACAAGCATATATAAATATTCATCACAGGCTCGTACGGTTTTGAGATGAAATGTCCAATAAAGGGTCTTCTAAAATTCATAACTCTAAAATGGGTTGGTCCTGAGACGAAGTAACGAGTGCTCTGATTGGCCAAAATTTTTCTGCATCGGCAGGCGAAGTTTGGGGTCACCAAACTTTCTAGTTTTCTTGTAAACACGGCAAACCACAAAACGTGGACCCATTGTCGCGAATGGGTTAAAAACGAGAAAAGTGGCCATTTTTGGCTCGCTCGCTTCGCTCGCTCGTCATAGTGCAGAATATTTATTAAAAAATGCAATTAAAAACCAAAAAGGTGGTTATTTTTTGTCCACTCACTTCGCTCACTCGCAAAATTGATATTAAAATGTGTGTAAGAGGAAAAAAAAAAATCGTCAAAAAATTAAATCATACCCCCCTCACGCCGGTGACTAAAACTCGTGCTTCATGCACGCATAAAAAATTTGACTGCCCCTGCCCCCCCAACATTTTCTTTTGCCCTCCATTTGCCCCCCCCCCCCCCCCCCCACTTTAACAATCCTGGTGCCGCCACAGCACTTATACCATTCTATGGTCGCCATACCTTCAGACAGTCACACACATATGGACCGTGATTCTTTATCAAGGACTAGTTCAAAACGATGCTCAAATCCCCATTTCGTTGTATGATGTTTAATCGGTCAGTGTTCAGTCCCACTATCCTTTTGATTGGTTTACAAGAGAAATCACTGTTTTGTTTTGATTTGCTATGATTGTTACTGCAGTGGTGTATCATCATAGGTAATTTTTCTCTTTGTAGGATCAGAGAGTTTACATGTAATTTAGTAAAGTGTGTCACTGGTCACTTTACTCCATCTTTTATCAACATTGTCCTTGGCATCCACAAAATGAAAATATCTTGTTCACAGACTATAGTTTACACATTTATTTACATGTAGATGTATGCATACCCTTTCAACAAAGATTGTTCCAGTTTATGTTTAAAAAAAAAACCAAAAAAAACTTGCTTCAAAGATCAAGACAAGGCTCCTATGAAATACATGTAGTCTAATATTTTTGTATAATCACTGTCACTGAATTTTATTACTTACATGTACAAATGACCAACATCTTGAAAACTTTGAAGACTGCTCATCTTTTCTCATTCAACATGATCTATTTAATGATGGAAAACATATCCATATTCCCTTCATTTGTAACAACAGCAGCAACAACAACAACAACATCAAGGATGGTGATAACTATGACAAAAAAAACAAAAAAAAAATCATGATAACCAAAGCACAAATACATATGTAAAAAGAAAAAAGTGATTTCCTTTGCAAACAATAAAAAAAGGAGTGTAATTTGTTCATAGTGATTTGACGGTTCCTTTTGTTCATGACATTGCTTACAAAAATCCCTATTTCTTTGTGACTACTGGACTGAATCAGACGGGGTCTTCACTGACTGGTAGAGAAATAGTTAAGGTTTCATAATCTACAATGACTGTTTATATTGCAAACTGATTTCTTTCATAATTGATACACGCGTGTATACATTGTAGGCTCATCGTAATTATTTTGGGACAAACTGTAGATCTACATGTACAATAGATACAAGTAGGCAAGTACTAATATTGATTTCCAGCTCATGCATGCAGGCTTCTCACCAGGATTTTCTTCTCGCGTGGTGGAAACGTAACGTTCGGCATGGAGGAAAATTTACACACGGTACAGATAACAGAAGCGTTGCTTTGTTTTGGTATTTTTTGTGCATGCAAAAAATGCTATTATACACTCTCATGCTTAAATTTACACATGGCGGCATTTCCCCTTCTATATTTACCCATCCATTTTTAATATTTACACATGGTGGCCCTACCATGTGTAAGCCCTGGTGAGGTGAGAACCAGGCAGACCCGGAGAATAGGGGACCGGAACACGCGCGCATATTCATTTGTGTGCAAGCAAATGCAGCCCAGTGGCAGCGGCGACGGGGACGACCGTACACAAGATTCAGCGATGAAACATTTGCGAATTTGAGAACATTTCTGGCCAAAATCAAAATGATTTTCATCACATAACCAAAAATCTGAAAGCCGAGAGGACAATGTAATATATTAGAACATAATTACCTGATTAAAACATATTTCAAAGTCATTTTGAACTCGATTATGGACTTGTCAGTTGTCACATACCCTGACTCTCAGCTGTCTCTGCCAATCTCTGCATTGTATACATGTATGAATGGCATGCGCGCGCGTTCCAGTTTCAAATTCTCCGGGTTTGCCGAGAACCATGCATGCATGAGCTTCAGATGAGCAAGATTTCTGGAAAAAAAATCACTTGATCAGTACGACGATCAAGAATCAAGATCCCATTAATGGTATGGAAAAAGAAAATTTTCATGCCATAGATTTAGTATCATTCTTTATCCTGTTCATTCCAAAAAAAAAAAAAAAAAAAAAAAAAAGAGGTGGAATTTTTCCTAGAATTTGTTGCTGATTATTGTGTGCTTCATAATCAAGTCTTCAGATAAGTTACTTTGATATGCCTAGCATTAGTACAGAGGTCAACTGCTGCAGAAATTTACACCACATGCCACTCATACAGTCGATTGGCACTCAGTAGTCAGACCCAACGCCAGCACGGCGTCGGACAAGGACACACACAAAATCTTTGCCAACCCGTTCGTTATCCTGGAAGGTAATTGAGCGCTGCATACATAGACTTTATGTACGAGATGTCAAACTTCCGGCTGACATCAGAGGAGATAACAGAATTAGAACATGAAGCAATAAATCATCGTTTTTTGGTAAGTTGTACATGTAAGTTGTCAAAATAAAGAAGTTATCAATCAATTAGGCCCATTCAGTTAACAGTTTTTTAAAATAATGTCACTTTTGTAGCTGAGGGAATTTAGTTTCATCACATACGCGATGTAGATGTGCGTTTTGTCGTGAATTTGCAAGATTTGCCTGTGTCAGTGTGTAACAAACTAACAGTTATTGAGTTAAAGTTAAACATAGCTAGCCCACTCGGCTGTGTGTTCGCAACATGATGTATGAAATAACTTGAGAAAGTACTAGTTAGCAGCTAAATTAAAACTTCAATAACACAACAGACTGGACATGCTGGATGCCCCTCTTGATCTACATTAATTTAAAGGCATTGGCTAACTTTGTGAGTAGCTGATTTTAAAAATTCTCAAACTAAGATGAAACATGTGTATGAGTACTTGTATTTGTACTCAAAAACCCTGAAACCAACCATAATTTGGAATGAAAAAGTGTAAGTTAGACGCAAGCGGTGATTTTATTATCCTTCGTCTCACGAGACAGTCACTAAGAGGACCACTTTGCTTGAATTTGAAAATGCCGTTATGTGCCTCCCGCCACGTGATACTCCAATACACACAGTACGGTAAGGTGAGTCATACGCGCATGCGCGCCCCTTATGTCTATTCTGTGCAACCAACCCTCGTATATTTTTCAAACACTGGTTCACATTTTCCTGTGGATATTCTTTGAAACTTTCAGACTGGTATTTTTACACTATAATGTTCTAAACTTCTAAATCCCATTTTCAAGTAACAAAACAAGATTTTATTTCAATCATAACAATGTTAACCAATGTCTTTAATCATGTTATTAAATGTTAATGATTAATAAATGGCATTGCAACTTGCAAGCTTTGTAGTTTATTTACACAAGTCACAACGTTAACAACAACGTCAACGGCTCTCATTTCACTTCCGCAATCACTTCACAGCAAGCAGCGTCCTAACGGCGTACGCAAGGTCGGCTGCAAAGCAGCGGAAGACGCCCCCCTGCCCCTGGCACGTCCGCGCCCGTGGATGACCTGTCGGTGCAGTGTCACACAGCCACATTGCAACGACGTGACCCTCTCACACACGGTCTGAAAAAAACCCTCTAAAACACCCCCTTGTAGACGTAAAGCATATTTCACTCACCTCCATGGCCCTGCTATAAAAACCTGCAACCAATCTTTTCAATCAGCGAAACTTGCCCAGAAAAATTAAACTTGAAATTCGACTTTGGAAATCATAATTTAAGTCGACGAGAAGCCTCAACCATTCATATTTCGCGGTACGTAGCTTAGACAGAGTGTCTTTCATTTCCTTCTGTCATGTCATGCATGGTATTATTAAAATAAAGAATTGAAGTGATAACAAATTGGAATTGTATTTTAGTCGGTTGTGACAGGCCATGTAATTCGTGATGATACACACAAACACTTTCAAAACACAACAAACAAACAAAATCAAAATATAGGCCTATATGCTTTGCATAACTTTTTTGTTTGCTTTTATTTCTTTCTCTCGAATAAACAAAATTACAACAAAAACAAAACTGCAAATAAAATTTGATCTTCCATACACTTACATTAACTCTTCACAAATTATTATTTTTTTAAGAGTTCAACTTTTCCTTCAAAGTTAATTTTCATACGACATGATAAATAATGAACAGTAATTCGCTTTTCATAAAGAATCACATAATTTTTCACATAAGTACCATATCCAGTTCCTTAATATTCAACAAATCTCTGATAAAATGTTATTTTGTTTTTTGTTTTAATAAGAAGACATTATATAACTCTTCGTACCCCTTTAACGCTCGATACGGAAATCAATATTTCTCATTGCAGACGACAAAATATTATGGAAAAACACTCTGATTGAAGTTAACGAGAGAGTGTCATTTATTATGACAAGGCTATAGTTACATTATGGGATCTTCTTGACGAAATTGGTAATATTTTTAACTTCTTTGAATTTGAAAACAGATACAACTTGATTCAATTTCGTAGAACTTTATTTCGTGAAAACAGCTTTTCCCCATAATTGGTATCCCCAAATGTGAAGAAGGTAAGCCGACATCTCAAGAGACAATGATCAAAAATATAATGAAGGTGACGAAAGTCTGTCGGCATATTCATAGGTTAAGTGTTAAACAAATTTTTCACTCAGGGCATGTTTGTCAACACGTATCCGTTATGTAAGTTAATTCATCATCTTTTTTTTGTGTAAATCTCAAAACATAAAATAATTATCTCGAATTCTGACATGCTCATTCTGTTACATATCCGAAGAAAGTATAGAACGTTTATTTTTAGATGAAAAAGTTGTTCTGAGTAAAAACAATTTCTTGTTTGGATTTTAAGGAAATGCTGCATGGAATTATCATCTTTATTCAGTATACTCATAAGAAGTGAAAACAAGCAAACAGAAAATACCCAGGTCCATGGCACAGTACAATTATAAACTACAATTGTGGCAATGGTAGGGTTTAAAACAAATAATGGAATATAAAACACAAACACATAATTATATACAGAACATGAAACTATGAAGTACATTTAACGATTGGACAAACGTATTCGGAGAGGATCAAGTACTGTATGCCGACATTTCACATATCACAAATTAATTCAATTATAGCAGTAATGATTTGGGGGGAAATGGATCGTCATACAAATTTTTACATATTTCTCAAATTGATAAAATTATAATATTGATGATCTTGGGGGGAAAAGGACTGTCATATATACGGAAGAACATCATGGTAGGAAAATTTAGTATTAACAAGGGAAAATAGTAATGTACGATTGAAAAAAAGTATGATAGGTATGACACCAAAGGTAAAAAAAAGTATGTATATTCATAATAATTCATTACTTTATGTGCCAAATACTATATATTTTCCACCAAATGCAAAAATCAATCAACTCTTTTAAAAGCATGTTAAAGTATTATCGCTCTCTTGGACAACTTCATTATCATTTGATAACAGATGGAAAAATATTACTTTGCTTTAAACTTGTATTGTAACATTATGTCCTGTATATTATCAGATTTTTTGTTGTTGTTGTTGATTCTCTATTGCTTATATTATGAGCATGTATATATTTTGTTATATATTTGTTATATACAGTAAAGTAAAAGGCAGAACCTAATAAAGATTTTTCTTTAAAGAAAAAAAAAAGAATTTACAAAGCATTGATGGCGGAAGTACTTTCAGAATAGCTTTTCAGAAGAAGAAGAGTTTGAATGCAAAATAGATATAGTGCTAATGCACACACATAAAAAAAAAAAACAATCACGAAACGACAAGGAAAAAGGAAAATAGAAAAAGAAAAAGGAAAACCCAAGCCGCACACTATACAATCCGTTTGCTATCCAATTTGGAAAAAAATGTTATAGCATTTGATATGAACATTCAAACATGTGAAATCTTAATGATCAACCTTGATCAAAGTTTCGAATGGTCGTATGCATGCCAAAATCGAAATTCCGGGCAGTTACTCCGACCACACGGCTTATTTCGCCTTGTCCCTCAAATAGGTGACAGGAAATAATTAATAATGATTTACAGGGTATATTTATTTTTGTTTTCCAATTTACTCCCCCTCCCCATTACTAAAATTAATGCGCTGTATATGCACCCTCTTTAATGCACTTCATTAAATTTCAAGTCACCATTTTGTGCTCTGTAAATAACCTCTCACGAATCATCCAAAGTAATTCAAATGGCAATAACCGGCCAATAGCTTACATTCTGAAAATTGATGATGAATATATTTTTTTAATATATGACTTGGCAAAAATAACGAGAGTCTAATATGAAACCCCAAGAAGGTGGAACTTCCTACACGCATGCATGATTTCACGGTCAAATAACTGTGGGGGAGAGTACAAAATGTGAAAAAAAAAAAAGGAAGTCCCAACCTCTTTACCAATAAGAAACTAAAGAATAAGGATGGCGGCATCAGGATGGGGGGGGGGGGGGTGGGGAGCATGGGTTACTTTCTTTCTTCCAGATAAAATGAAAACAAACTAGGAAGAAAGAATTACTCTTTGAGACCCAGATCCTTTTCTGAGTTAAAAACAAACAAACAAACAAACAAACAAACAAAACAAAACAAAACAAAACAACAACAACAATAGCAAACATTCATCGTCCCCGATTTCCTGTCTCGGCTTTGATTACCCAGTCCTTTCCTTTAAAAAAATCTTTGTGCGGCCCGTCAGCTAGGTAGATCATACAGAGGCAGCGCAAGGGGGCGACCACCCCCTTGATTTTTCAAGTGATGAAAAAAAAAAACAAGAAGAAAAAGATGAAAAAGAAAAAGAAAGAAGAGTATGGGGAAAGTAAAGAGGGCAGGTTCATGCAAATTATAGCCCTATTTGTTCATTCAAAACGTAAATAAACTCACCCATGGGTCATCTTGCCCCCTATCAAAATACACTGGCGCCGCCCATGAGATGAACTGTAGGCTAAGCCTAAACTGCTTTGATTAGTGCATGTACGTGAACGAATGTTCATTACGAACTTCACTTTGTGATGTATTGCACGTCATTCGCATTGCTCTCTCAGTAAGAAGATTTTCAGTTGGTTATTATCGTTTGATTCAACAGACTGAGCAAGATGGATTTTCAATCAACTGACATTACATACACCAGCACATTTCTACCGGATAGCCCGGCAAAGGATTATAGTAGGCCTCCCATCTTGTTGGTGTTGGAACTAACAAGGTTTGTATCATTATAAGTTCAAAATTCAGAAATGAATCTCGCTGGAGTGAAAGCAAGTAATGATAATGCTAATATTCTGGATTTTTATAGCGCTTATAAATACTTCTCTCTGATGTCTGAATTAAACACAACAAAAAAATAACTCCCCCTAAACAGAATGCTTTAACGAAGAGGCTTTGAGCAAAAATGACTTGGCGGAAACGTTCTACACTAATTGACCAACTTTTGTGTGAAAATGAGATTGATCCGTCAGTTCATGCATGAGTGAGCAGACACTAAAGGGGAAAAATGTCACTTTTTCAAGTTCACAAGAATCATGTCGTGGCTTTGAGTCAAGGATATTAGAACAAATTTCAAGTTTTCAGCGTGTGAAGACATGCAACATAAATTTAATGTGCTTCCCAACATACCAAATGATTTGAGCGCCGAATTTCACACTATCTTGAGTGAGCACAAGGTGAAAATTGCAACAACAACGACAACAACAACAAAAATGCAGTTTTTACATCTTTCGCGCGGTAAATTTCATCTAATGCGAAGGGATTGATGTGTTGGAACGGTGTATGCAACTTTTGCAATTGATACCTATTAATTCACTATTAATTCACGGTTGAATGAACACATGATTAAAACAAAATATCAATAACTTAGAATTATGAAGTATGTATTGCTTTATTTTTGTACACTAAAAATCATTTGAATGACATTTTCAACATGTTTATATGACCGATGTACATGTATCAATGATCCCATGGTATTTTCATTGAAAGTTCACGCTTCAATGAGCACGTGGGACTGGAAAAGCCCTTTTCTTACTTATGGGCCAAAATTCGATTGCTTAATTTTAGTTAACCATCACAAGTCTTTTTGAGTCTTGGGAAGCCTGCATTTCATTGAAATCCCGATCTCTTACGCTTCAGTAAGCAAAAGGATAATAAAATCATGCAAATGAGAAGATAGTTTAGGGCTTTGTCCCTGCTCCGTGCCGTATCGGATACTTAATTTGGCGTAAGATCCTGTTAGCTAGTGACCTCCTGAAGATATGGGCCAAATTTCATGAAAAAACTCACAGTAGAATGATCTATAATCATCAATGAAAAGAGGCCAATTTTAATTTGTTAAAACTCTGCTTCCTGACTGTACATAAATGGGGGAGGAAATAAAAAGTGAAATTAGGTGAATTTTTTTTCACCTTGTGCTCATTCAAGCGTGAAATTTGGCGCTCAAGTCATTTGGCATGTTGGGAAGCACATGAAATTTATGTTGCATGTCTTCAAACGCTGAAAACTTGAAATTTGTTCCGATATCCTTGACTCAAAGTCATGACATGATGCATGATGCTCGTGAACTTGAAAAGGTGACATTTTTGCCTTTAGTGTCTGCTCACTTAATTATGCATGACTTCACGGGTGATGTTCGTTATTCCGAAGTTTTGTTTTTCCGAAGGTTCGTTATTCTGAAACAGGCAAATTGCGTATACCTAGATGTTCCTTAGTCGGAAAATGAAAAAAGGATTCGTCAATCCGATAATTTGTGGCGTTATTCCGAAGGTTCTTTCGTCCGAAAGTAAAATAAGGTTCGTTAATCCGAAAAAAGAAATAAGGTTCGTTAGTCCGAAAATAACTAACGAACTAACGAAAACCTTATTCTGATTAACGAACCTTCAGAATAACAACCTTTCTTTCATTTTCGGAATAACGAACCTTCGGAATAAACGAACCTTCGGAATAACGAACCTTCGGAATAACGAATTGTAATCGACTTTACGGATGAATCTCATTTTCACACTGAAGTTGGTCAATTAATGTTGGGACATTCCTACCAAGTCATTTTTGCTCATAGCCTCATCGTTGAAAATTTACAGCATTTTGTTTAGGGGGGGGGTAATTACTTTTTTGTTGTGTTTAGATTTTCTAAGAGTCTAGAAGTGGCGTATAGTGGATGAGCATTGTGTTTGAATGGCTAAAAAATGATTTTTGTTTAAAGAAGCAACCAATCAATTAACAAAATAACAACAACAACAACAAAACCAAAACAATACAATACAAAATCTGTCTTCATACGTTTGCAGGGGTAGAGCATAAACAATTTGCTTTCCTGCCTTTAAGGATTTATTTGACTCTTTCAAGGGACAATTCGTGGCAGAGGAAATTTCCATTGACTTACATTCAAGAATTAATCAATAGTCAGGGGCAGACTAGCCATGGAAATTTTTTGGAGAAAGAGAAGAAAAGAGGAAGAAGAAGATGAAGAAGGAAAATAAGATGAAGAAGAAGAAAATGATGAAGAGTAGGAAGAAGAAGAGGGAGAAGAAGGGGAAAAAAGAGAGGAGAAAGAAAAGAGGAAGAAGAAATAAAAAATAACATGTAAATTGACAAGAAATATAAAAGGAGAGAGGGGAATAGAAAAAAGCATGAAAGAGGGAGAGAGAGAGAGAGAAAGAGGATGAAATTAGTATGTTGAGTGATGGTGATAGTGAGACCAGCCGGTCCTCAAATCACAATATTATACACTATACTTCCAATTAAAAATTCCATTCAAATCAGACTGCATTCAGAATTACAGTCATATCAGATCAAATCAGAAATTACATTCAACAGTTAGCATGTCTTGTTACAGACTTTAATAGCAAAAGGAATAAACGAATTCAAATAACGATTTAGCCTGCACTTTGCAGACTAAAGTCGTTTGCCTGATCTCATCCAGCGAAAACATGGAATGGGGTGTTGGGGATCTTTCATAATATTCTCAACTTTCTTAAGAATTCGGACAGAGCAAATATCATCTGGTATGAAATTATCCCCAACTATTTTGCCTGTTTGGTTCAACAACCTTTGAATTTTTGTACGGTCACACTTTCTTAAACTACAGTACCAGGAGAGGCAGCCATAAAGAATAGTGCTCTCAACGATTGCAGTGTAGAAGAGTTTTAGAATGGTCTTATCAACATGGAAAGATTTGAGTTTCCTGAGAAAGTGAAGCTTTCCATAGCCTTTTGCCATAACATGTTTGCCTTGTTCTTCCCAGTTTAGCTTCTCAACAATTACTACACCCAGATATTTATATTTTGGAACGACTTCAATGACAGAACTGTGGATAATAACTGGACTTACAGCAACATTTAGCTTCTTCCTATGATCGAATACAATTTCCTTTTCATTGAGTAATAGATAGTTAGAATAACACCACTGTACAAAAGAGTTCAATGTTCTCCTATATTCGTCGTTCTTCGAAATGAGTCCAATGATAACCGTGTCATCGGCGTATTTAAGAATACTTGTATTAACACCATAAGTTTTTGAATTTGAGTTTGAATTTCTTTTTCGGGATTGCGATTTCAATTTCGAGAAGAGAGAGAGAGAGAGGGGGGGGGGGTGGGCGGGGAAGCCCAAAGGAGGCAAAGTGATCACGATGATACAACATCATCTCCCACCTTGACATTCTCTCGAAAAACTCGCTGTCACGAATTTCATTCATTCACCTGATGTGCAGCCAGCCCACAATTGCCCTTTGAACTCCCGTACACACGCAACGTTCCTTTATCTACAAAATATCCAAGTCAGTCCATCATCAGGAAAACGACTGCACTACTTTTGATGTAGACTCTTTTGATAAGTTTCTGTTGATCATAATATCCATGATATCTGTCAAGAAATTTTGTTTCGGCTTTTTTTTTTTTTAGACAGTTTTGTGTATATTAATGTGAGACCGTATACATAAATTATTATGCGTAAACCACGGACGAATAAATTTTGGTATTAGTCTTCTAATGGGGAAATAGGAGAAAATCTTATCCGTCAGAGGTAAAACAGCGTTCACCGGCAGCCCTTTCGAAGACTTTGAAGGCCCATTTCCATTCTTGTGAAAAAAAAGGAATTTATGGCTTTCCTGCCCATCAAACTCCCGGGCCCCCCCCCCCCCCACCCCCGCCCTCTACTGACAAAGCTTGCATGCAGGAGACAGGATCGATGTACCAAAAGTCCATATCTGTCAAAATTTCAATTCGTTCCCCTTTCGGAAAATGAGAATCCACCGATGTCAGCTTTTAACATTGTAATCATAATCATTCTGTGTGATAATAAACTGTTCATGTATATACGTAAAAGGTCGCAGCTCTCGTCACTTGCACAAGCTCATAATCACGATCAAGCTGCACCAGTTTTACCCCCCCCCCCCAAAAAAAAAAATAAATAAATAAAATAAAATAAAAAATAAGCTCCGAACTGCGATAAGGAAACCATTTTTTTTTTAGGGATCCTCTATCGTCTCCTTCTCTTATACTGCTTTCACACCAAGGTACGGTCGCTGCGACCGTTCGCTGCGACCGATGCAAGCTAGATGTGAAAGCACATCGTACTCAGCGACCGATCGAAATGCAATGACCCCACAGAAATTTCTGTGAATGACCCCCATACATGCCTACGCACTATCTCTACTTCCGCTTCCGGCTAGGTCAGCTATACAGCGACCGATCGCTCTGGGCCTGACCAAATTTTGACGGAGGTGTGAAAGCACGTCCGATCGGTCGCTGGGTACGGTCGCAGCGACCGTACCTTGATGTGAAAGCAGTATTAGTCAATCTGATCCTTTCTTTTTCCTTTTATCCTCCCTCTTTTTTTGTTTTTTTTTTTTTGTTTCTTCGTCTTTCGTGGGGGGGGGGGGGTAGTAGGCCATTGTTCCCCTTCTTACTGCAACATTGACAATCCCTGTAGCTACGCCACAGGATCCACGGGTAAACAATTTCACCAGTAATATTTCTCGTGAATCATAAATCAAACATTATAAAGTTGATTGAAATATCAATTCGACTTGAAGATCTTTAAAAAAAAATATTCAATTCCTCCGCTGTTGCTATTGAAATAGTGCCCGATATAGAGTAATGGAGTTTATTTTGACCAGAAGCTTTCTCAGCATTTGTAAGAGGGTTCAATTTGCTCAGTAAACTTGGATACGACACTGATACATGTCCTAGTTTTCATTAAGCGGAAAATATTGCCTGGCATTAGCGGAATTGATGATGTTATAAATTGTAAAAGTGGCAGTACTGTTGTTTAGATAGTTATAGCAAATGATAAAAGAAAAAAAAAGAAGGAAATAAGGAGGCCACATGTTAACAAAAACTTATGTTTTATGTTTACAGCAGGTGAACATGACAACTGGCCGACAGAGGCGTAACTACGGGGGGGGGGGGCACGGGGGCCCGTGCCCCCCCATCAGCTTGCAAAAAAAAAAAGAAAGAAAAAAGAAAGAGAAAAGAAACACTTCTACAGAGTATTTTGATGACGAATTATCACTTCTACCTTTAAAAAGCGTATGTTTTTCCTCGCCAACTGCGCTCGATCACCCGTATCATGTTTATATATAGGATGGTTGGGAAAGCAAATTCGGCGAGGTGACCGAAAACATATTTAGATATTTTGTGGGACGACGAACTATCACTTCTACCTTAAACGAATATATTTTTCCTCGCTCGCTGCGTTCGCTCGTTCACTTGTAATATTTATGAGCAGGGTTGCAAACAATAAGTGGACCGGAGATTTGCCAAAATAAAGTCATATTTGGCAGCAAGGTAACTATATCATTCAGATATCTTATAGGCCTACAGCATGTACAGTGCATTTTGAGGACAAAATAAAACTACTTTCATACCAAGAATGACTATTTTTGGCTCGCTCGCTTCACTCTCTCGCAAAATTTCAAACTTTCATTTTTGTTCACAAAACCTTATTATTCTACAACGAAGCGTCAACCCCCCCCCCAAAGTAAATGCTTCATGTTCCATTAAAATTATTAAAATCTACATCTGCGCTAACGTTTGAAAATAATCTTTTGTGTTCAGTGTACATGGTGTATGTATGTGTGTGTGTGTGTGGGGGGGGGGGGGGTACTTAGACAGTCAGGGAAACTCTCGACTTCCCGGGAGAGGCCATAATCCCCGAAAGTAGACTTATTACGTGGCATTGCGTAATCGCCGAGGATCCCTCCGCTGAGCGAGACTGTACAAAGTGAATGAATACCGTTGAAATAACAAATCATATAAAATAGCCTAACCAACATGGCAGCGCACTTTGTTGCCTCGAGTACAGGCGAGAAATTTAATTTTCTTTCAAATATTTGCATATAAAGCTGTTACCCCATGTAGTTTATTTTATATGATTTTTTTTCAACGGTATACGCACACGGACCATACACTTTGTACGGACTCGCTCAGCGGAGGGATCCTCGGCGATTACGCAATGCCACGTAATAAGTCCACTTTCCGTGATATACGGCCTCTCCCGGGAAGCGGGGAGTTTCCCTGACTGTTAGATTAGATTTAGAATGTAGCATAACTGTCGGCAAATTTAGGTCTTACACCCCCCCCCCCCCCCCCCCTCCCCTTCATGTTCCCCGAATCGTAACCTATAACAAGTGGCTCAGCAACCCTGTCAAAAAGTCGTTCCCAGGGGCCTGGTATTTCCTCGCTCTCTTTGCTCGCTCGTAATATTTAGAAACAGGGTTGCTTCGGACAGCAAACAATCGATCAGGGACGTGCCAAAACAGAGTCATAATTGGTAGTGAGGTGACCAGATATATAATTGAGATATCATATAGGCCTTTAGTGATGATCCGAGAAGGTCTTTTGATAAGAAAATAACACGTCTTTGCAAATAAAGTTCTAATTTTTGGCTCGCTCGCAAAATTTAAAAACAGGATGGTATCTAGCAAGATGCGTCAGTTTTCCCAGATTTAAAAACGCTCCACGTCCCGAAAGACACCTTGTTTCGAGTGTACTGTTGTTATTGTTAACATGATATAAATAACATTATACATATTACACCCACCCACCCACCCCCATTGCGTTGAGGGGGGAGGGTGCGTTTGGGCAGTTGACATGTACCCCCTCCTAGGTATGATTAATTTGAAAGCATTCTCTCGTCTGACAATGACAATGACAATGACAATGATTTTATTTCTTTGACGGGGGGGGGGGGGGGGGGGGCATGGAAGAGATACAAACAAATTTCATATTTCAAATTTCAAATTCAACTTTTATTGATTTGTAATCCATTCAAATTGGATTATTCTCAATTTGTTTTCACAAACATCAACAAAAATTTTACAAAATAAAATATAACATAAAAAGAACAAAGTATAACAGAAATAGCAAATTATACCAGGATTTTCACAAAAACATAACAGAATATAACAAAATGTAACAGAATATGATAGATATATACTAGAATATGCCACAATTTATTCGATTAAAACAACTTTTAAGTATATAACAAAACAAAAATCAAAACAAAACAAAAAGCAGCCAAATCCCGCATAAGTGGTATCCACTCTCTTTAAATTTTACGGACCAAGGTTAGAAAAAAATTATTAAACAAAAACAAAAATAGAACAAAAAAAAAACAAAAAAAAAAAGCTTTTAGAAAAATAAAATATAAAATAATCACAGCGATATCATATAATAAAATACATTAATTATCAGAAATCCCATAATGTAATCCATTCAAATTGGATTATTCTCAATTTGTTTTCACAAACATCAACAAAAATTTTACAAAATAAAATATAACATAAAAAGAACAAAGTATAACAGAAATAGCAAATTATACCAGGATTTTCACAAAAACATAACAGAATATAACAAAATGTAACAGAATATGATAGATATATACTAGAATATGCCACAATTTATTCGATTAAAACAACTTTTAAGTATATAACAAAACAAAAATCAAAACAAAACAAAAAGCAGCCAAATCCCGCATAAGTGGTATCCACTCTCTTTAAATTTTACGGACCAAGGTTAGAAAAAAATTATTAAACAAAAACAAAAATAGAACAAAAAAAAAAAAACAAAAAAAAAAAGCTTTTAGAAAAATAAAATATAAAATAATCACAGCGATATCATATAATAAAATACATTAATTATCAGAAATCCCACAGAATGGAGTGAAAGAAGAACAAATACCACTAGCTCAAGATCCCCTCCCCGCCCCCCCTTCTTGTAGGCACCCACTTCCAATTAATACCATTACAAACAAAGAAAAGGTGAAGAGAGAGGGTAACTTACCACATAATTAGTCCCTAGCCCAATTTAAATTACCTATAGCGGGTTCAGCCCCCCGGGAGCAAGCTGTTCAAATTTATGATTTATTATTTTCTATTAGTTCCAATCGTTTATCGTACATACGGCTTATTGCAGGTATCATTATTGAGTTTATATCGCTTTTAGCGTTCGACATAAAAAATTTGAATTTCTCGTCATTGTTTAAATATTGAAAATCCGGTACTATATTATTAAGGTTAGAGAATAATTTTAATCTGATATCATTTAAGTGGGTACATGTGATCAGGAAATGTATTTCGTCTTCAGTACCAGTTTTACAAAGGGGGCATATTCTGTCAATGAGGGCCATTTTTTGTATCGACCATCTTCAATAATGAGGTTACTATTGCTTATTCTGATTTTGATATATTTAGATATCTGTGATTTTGTCAATATCAAGTAACAAATAATTTTCCATTTTGTATTCTGATTTAAAGGTTTTATAGGTTTTTAATTTGGTAGAGTATTCAGTATTATTTTCATTTGTTAGATTGGCTTTCCAAGCTTTAATATACCTATCTTCTAGTTTGTTTATTATAGCTTTCTTTAACATGTTAATAGAAAATGTATTATGGTTTTGCCAGACATGGGAGAAACCTAGTATGTTCAGAAATGATTCCATATGTTTGCAGTAATTTATATTAAGGTTTTTGCCCTCAATATAAGTTTGATTTACTAATGTACTTTCAGTGGAGTTTATAGTGTGGTACCAGAAGCCGATGGTATTTTTTAAAGATGTTAGCGCGAGGGGGAAACGTCCAGTTTCTGCTAAGATAGCACTATTCATCGCAGATCTGTTAGTACCAATGATTTAATTGTAGAGATTCGGGAAGGAATGTTTTGTAGCAATTTTCTAATTCTTTTGTCTCTCTTATTAAATATTCAAGCCCCCATATTTCAGAATTATAGAGAAGAATTGGCTTTATACAGGTATCAAAAAGTTTTAAGTATAGTATTCTGTCTTTGGGAAATATATTCCGTATGCTGAATACAGCTTTCTTGGCTTTGTCAACTAAGTGTTTGATAGCGTGCGTAAATGTCCCCGATGGTTTAAAGATTATTCCTAGATATTTGTACTCGTTAGTTATTTCTATCTCCGTGTTATCAAATAAAAATGAGTTTTTGTTCATTCTTCTCCCTGCTTTATTGAAAATCATTACTTTAGTCTTTCCCGTATTGATTTCTAGGTTCCACTTTACACAATATTCCTTTAAGTTGTTTAGTGCTGTTTGAAGTCCGCATTCCTTTCGGATATTATGACGAGATCATCTGCATATAGAAGACATGAAATTTTTCCTCCGGAATTGAATGTTACAGGGTGACAATCATTATGAAGATCAATACCTTTCCACCCAAGGCTTACCGCACCCTCGACCCCCACCCATATGGTTAACAAAATAATCTTGGACCCTCTGGTTCTAATTTCTGCCTTTACCATATCACTTTCCACCTGGATGAAGTAAAGTGGGTAAACATTATAGGAAGACGTTTCCTGAATGTTTAGCGCCTTATTGCTTGCTTGAACCTACCTAATAATATTATGTCACTAAATTCATTGGTTATGATTGTGTATTAAATCGTCGTAAAACCTTGTATTTCTGCTATGCCATTTGATGTCATTTTTCTGTAAGGATCAAAATACGTCACTGTCTGCAATGACATCAAAAAATAATTTTGCTTTCAAGCTCTCCAGAGATAAAACAACAGCCTTCAATCTCTCCTCATCGCCTTCTCATCTGGTTTACAGTCCTTTTCAGGTTTACCCATTCTCATGAAAGATACTCTTTATCTCGCTTCTCCATTTCTCCTCCCCCTCAACTTTCTCCACTTTTCCTCTAACTAAACAGTCCTTTTCAGGACTTACCACATGGTGAACCATAAACCGAGACCGTAAACCTCATCTACGTATATGCGAACCACCACCTTCAAAGATCAACAACCCTCATAATTATGACACCTCTACACCATTACTATAAACATGCTAAATAATATCACAGCCTTATTAATATGTTGCACATTCATTTCTTTTTTAGCCTATTCATCATTATGTTTAGCGCCTTCGTCGCAAACATCACTGCAATCTCCATCATCCTGCGCGTGCGCAGTTTGAGGCAGACTCCACACACCTTTCTTATATTGAGCTTGTCTGTGAGTGACCTGGGCGTGGTCTTTACAAGCATGCCCTTCTCAGTGGTATCTTCTCTAGACGGTGGAGAGTTTCTGCGGACTTACCATCGTGTCTGCGAGGTATGTCGTATTCATCGTCATGGTCTTAATAGTGTATTAAGTGTGACGGAAGCAGATTCAGTTCTGCAGGGGGTTGCAGGGTGTGGCCCATACTAACATCCGTCATTAAGCATAATGCCATTTTTAAAAGTACATGTTAATGATCGTTATTGCTGTACGGTTCCAAAACTGTTCTAAAATTCGTTGCGACTTTATTGGAGTTTCTTGACCAACCAACAGACAAGTAATAAATGATTTCATTTGATTTGATTTCGTTGTTTCACCTTTAAATAAACAAACTGAGTATTCGCAACAATCTGTGTATTACTCAGAGGTATTAACCGAAAGACAATTCCTGCCCCGCCATTTCCAATTATTTTCACTCTTTATAGTGTTACGTGATAATGTTACAAATTTCCTGCTATCAATTCTAAACGAACCCAAATCCGTATCGCAGAGACTTGTTATTATGATAACCAGTTATGAATGGTTTCGAAGTAGGATAACCATAATTTTTCTGTCTAGTGGTTAGATGACGTTCTCGCATTATATCAAGTTTATCACCTGTTCATTGTCAGAAAACGGTTGTGTGATCAATACCATGATTGAACCAGAAAGGAAGCAACAGTTAGTGTCAACATGAAGGGTTTTTCACTTGAAGAGACAAAGCAAAACCAGATTTACAACTAAAGCGGGCGCCACAAAATATTACGTGCGCAGTGCGCATGAAATGCAGGATTCTTCAATATGACTGGGTTTCCCTTTAAACCTTCAGGGTCTTACCAGATCCTGCAATAGCTTACGCAAGTAAAACAAAAATTAGAAAAATGAATTGTCAGGAAACATCTCTCTCTTGAGGAACATCCCCTCCCTCTGTATGCTAAAACCAACATTTCCTTTGCCTGTACCACCTAACCTGACTGCACCACTTTATTAATTCCCCCAAATGGGTGCAAATCGCATAAGAATCTCATGTGCACCAGTACGTGACAGGGCCGGGGAAAGAGGGGGGGGGGGGGGGCGAATCGTGGCGTACGCCCCAAATTCTTTTGTCAAGGAATGTTTCCCCCAATAGTTAAAGGAGAATGCAACCCAGACATCAACGTGCTTCCAGTGAATGAAGAAGAACAAGAAGAGTAAACAGTGAAAGTTTGAGCAAAATTGGACAATTTGTTCAAGAGTTATGAAGTTTGAAAGTTTAAGTAAATCCTTATTATCGGATCATTGAATTGGCAACTTTGCCAGCATCTGTGATGTCTTCATGGACAACTCTCTATTCATTTTGTACACAGAATTTCACATTTTCTTTATTTTCAAGAAAAATAAAAATTCTATTGATTTATTGTTTGAATATGTCAATTCTGCAAGCATTTTGGGAAAAAAATTATGTGGATTCCCAACTTGAAATTTCATATAAATCAATCTTTTTTTTTTTAAATTATGTATAAAATAAATTGAGAGTTGTCCACGATGACATCACAGATGCTGGCAAAGTTGCCAATTCAAGGAGCCCCATAATAGGGATTTGATGAAACTTTCAAAATTCATAACTTTTGAACAGATTGTCCGATTTTGCTCAAACTTTCACTGTTTACTCTTCTTGCTCATCTTTATTCATGAAGAGCACACTGATGCCTGGGTTGCATTATCCTTTAATCGAATATGAGCAAATTATATTTTATATCCTCCATCCTTTATTTATACAAAAATATCCAAAGTATGTAGCAAACTGCAACATTTTCATGATGAAATAAGAAAAAATCTTAACACCCACCCCTTTGGTCATTGGCTCCCTCGCTTGCCCCCCCCCCCCCTTCTCGCAACTCTGCATCCGGCTATGCGTGAGATGGATATTTGGATTTGAAAATTATTCACGCTAAGATTTTTTTCAAATTTCTCTTCTCTATACTGATGTTTTGACAGTTTAACGGATTCTGCGTTATCCTCTTCTCGCTCGTCAACTATTTGACAATAGTTGCTATCGCACTGGACCGCGTCTTCATCGTCACATCGGTAAAAGTACTCCAGAATGGTCGTCTCAGAGTTTGTATAATGATCGTCTTCCTATGGTCGTTCTCCTTTGCGGTCGCGCTTCTAATCACGGAAATCCTATCGACGATGATCTACGTCCACTACACTAGGCACTGCACCTACAAGGATGATGGAGAGGATGATGAGGGGTTTCGTATCGCCATTAGGACAGTAATCATTGGGTTTGTGCTGCCGGCGTTGACGATCTGCTACACAATCATTGCCTACTTCCTCTGGAAGCAGAAGCAGAAGTTGAGGGCGTTGCAGCAGCTCGGACGCACCTTGGTGCAGCGTGACGGAGAGAAGAGCGGGACGGAGGGAATGGAAAATACTTCTTTTCCAACGGCAACTAACATAACCACGCCTCATCAGTTAGTAAGTGATCCCTCGTTAGCAGACGCAGCAACCAGTTCAAGCGGACAGACAGATACCACCTTCACCCTACCGGACATGATCATTGTAGAGGCATCACCGAGCAGTGGACCGTCTTCTGACCAAAGGAAGGAATCTGAAATCAATGTATCTTCTGATGAAATGCAATATAGGAAGGAGATTCAAGAGGGATTGGAGGAAGCACCATGTTCAACCGACAAAGATCCAGGGGCCCATGAGATTGGAAGAAATAGAGCGATTGATCCAGGATGCAACGTCAAAAGGGACAAGAAAAACTTCGAGGTTCAAAAACGAGTAGCCCTGATAGGTAAGATAGTAGGCATACAGACAAGTCCAAATAAATCTAACCAAGCAGTCTGCTAAAGGTCATTATAACATATTTTCTTTGTAATCATTTCTTTATATCTCTTTAACAATTTATTACAAGGCAGGAATGGGGGTGAGGTGTTGAAATCAGAATGCACCTCCTCCATGTCCTCTGATTCTTTAGTTTATGATTTTTTTTTCTTCAGATTAATACATCGCTTGCGGTTTCTGAAATAGCTGAAATGAGAGCGGTATCATACAACGCATTCAAGTCAAATGTTAGATGCTGTTTTTATGTAACGCCTGCCTTAACAAATAACTCGGTCGACTCGGTTTCCATTTGGCGAAATGTGACTTTGGCAATGTGATAATGCGCATTGTTGCCATGGTTGCAGACCGTCATGATCGTCAATGTCAGTTTATGGACACTTTGGAACTTATAAAGAGCTCCATCTGAAGCCTCACCCTACATTACCATGATTACCATGTACTGGATTTAGAGAGAGAGAGAGAGAGAGAGAGAGAGAGAGAGAGAGAGAGAGAGAGAGAGAGGAGAAGAAGGAAAAGAGACAGACAAACAGGAGAGGGGAGAGAAGTGGGAACGAAAGAGAGAGAGGGTGGGAGAAAAAGAAAATCAGATGGTCAGGAGAGAGATATAACAATAAGACGGAATTAAGTCAGGGTGAAATGGGAGAAGAGAGGGGAAGAGAGCGGGAAAAGAGGTGGAGGGAGCGGGAAGGAGAGAAAGATAGAGAGAGGGGAGAGAGAGAGAAGGGGAAGAGAGAATTAGAGAGAGAGAGGGGGAGAGAGAGAGAGAGACGCAGAATCAATATTGGCTCTCCGCTCCCATGATATCTCCTCAATCATGTATTGATATGCTGTGATTTGGTTTAAAGGAGAATGAAACTGGAGAAAATCCATTCTTTTATGAAATTAGAGGATAGAGATAAGCAATTTAAAAAAAAAGAAAATCCATCAAAAACGGTTACGAAATGAGAATGTTGTGGAAGTTTGAGAAGTCTCAATTGACTTTCTGTGGCGATCCTCAAATTGGCAATGTTGATTCAAAATGGAAGGTTTAGAGGGACAACTCTTAATGGTTATGTTTTCTATACACAAATCTTCATAATTTCTGCATTATCTCTGAAGTTGTAGCTTGTCTCCTTCTAAGCTCAAGATCATGGGAAAATGCATTTGACACAACATAACATGTTGAGTTCACAAGATGCAAGCAGCATCTTTAGAGATAATGGAGGAAATATAAAATTTTGCAATTTCATAATTATCAAGTAATCGTTTCACTGCTCTTTTTCAGGGTTTCTACTGGTGTTGTCACAATTGGTTTGCTGGGGGCCGTTCTATCTCATCCGGGCCATGTCTGTCGATGTATCCGAGTGTGTCGGGGTGTTCACCATGTGGTCTGCCTACTGCGTCAACATCATCAACCCGCTCATCTATGCCTTTATGAACCGACGAGCGAGACAAGAACTCATCACCTACAAAAATATCATCAAGGAGAAACTGCAATGCAAAAGGGGCCCTCGGTGAAATTTTGGCTCACACGGGGAGGGGTTGGGGACTGAAATTCAGTTGGCGAATATTGATGTGGCCCGCCCACTGAACCAGGGGCGTAGATAGCGGTGGATGGGGGTATTCATCCCCTACACTTTTTGAAGTGGGTGTATATAATAAACAGGGGAATCATGCCCCCCCCCCCTCCCCAGGTAATCATTAATTGGCTCTCACGCCAACATATCGAGAGGACCACTCCCCAAGCTCTCCGTAGCCAGTCTGTTTGTGAATATTTTTATGGACGTGTATAGTTAGAATAGCATGATTAGGAATGCATTATCAGCTCTTTGGAACAGTTTCCGGATACCACCTGCGCCTTTAGCGTCCTTTTCTGCAGGCAAATTCGATGTTCTCCGGGATTCGTACCGGTATGTTGGGCTTGCTCTTTTAAAAGTTTGCTTGCTTTGTTTTAACACCGAGTTTCTGCAAAACAGAATTTCGGACGTTACCGCGTTTTACTGAACGCGTACGCAAAGGCCGATTCTGGTCTGAAAAAATAGAGCTATAAACACACCCTACAATGAACAACTGGAGATCGATCCGCAAATCATTTTTTTTTCATTGCATTCACATTTCCTCTGATTATTCTTATTGATTCCTGTTTGATTCTGCTTTTCCTGTACTTTCTTTTACTTGCAAGAAAGAATTTGCAGTTAAAAGGCATGTCCAAAAAAGCTGATGACCTCATCTTGAGAAAAATATTTCGATATTTATTTTCAAGATTATTTATTTTTTCTCTTACCTCTCCTAGAATACCGAATTGTTTACAGTGAAATGGCAAAGATGCTGAATCACTTTTGTTTTCTGTTGCTTTCACAGAATTCAACAGTCAATGACTAACTTGAAAAGGGGGTGATGCTTTGGTTCCCCTTGCGTTTTTACACAGATTTCCGACCCATGACTTCGACTTTTCTTTAGTATTTTCTCGTGAATTCAGTTGCCAACTAAATAAGAGTGAAAATATGCAGCAAAAATGGTAAATCAATATGAATGTTTCCTAAAGTATTTTTTCTGTAGAAATACCTGGCATCTGTTTAAGATTATGAAGAAACAATGATAGCGTTATACCGGACGTATGGAAATCCAACTCATAAACACTGGCGTACTGACGTGTTTTTTGTTTGTTTGTTTGTTTGTTTGTTTTTTAAGCGACCAAGGTTTTTCTTTTTAGTTATTGTTTCTATGTCTTCAACGTCGTTATTGCATCAAATTTTCTTTAATATCTAGCCGAATGGACCCTTTTTGCGTTCTGTTATTCTGCTTTTTTTCTGGAGAATCTTTTTCTGCTTGTCAGCAGCTGGACCCCTCTTATTTTCTTATTGTTCTAATTTTTCTTATATAGCGCAGCCCTCCCAAAATATCTAGCTCATATCCGTAACCCCCAAATTTACGAGTAATACCAATAGTCTCTTAACTAGTCGCTTCAATGTTAATACTGAGAGTATATCTTCTTAAAGGTTATAATTTTGACGCTCGTGTTTGAATTTAGTATAGTTACATGAAATGGAACCCCTAAGATACAGGGCGTACGAGCAAAATGCCCTTTGGTGTACACTTTTAACCCTAGCTAGAATATCTTTCTGTAAATATCGAACAAAATGATTCTTACGTTCATTTTGTAGGTCTCTTTATTCCCCCTGTAAATTCATTTGAAACTATATTATTATAAGACTTACACGCTTACAACCCGAAATTTATCCAAATAAAATCTGGTTGGTAAAATGCTCCAGTTGTTAAAGTCAGTGTATGCTATTCCAGTTTCGTTTTCTTTTTCTTAAATTCATATGTAATATTACACTTGGCATTTATAATGAAGTTATGAAAAAAAAAGAAGAAAGGCCCTTGAAATCACATGGACATAACACGTACATATTCTACAAATTCATTTTAATATATTATGAGTGTACGTATTTTATGCAGTTATGTATATGCACTGTGTCACTTGAAAATTGCTCTGAATAAGATAAACAGACGATCGAAATAAACTGCTACAATACAACAATTCAGGTTTCAAATTAACAGAAAAATTTAACAATTATTTATTGGGTTATTTGTTTACAACAAGTTTGGCCAAAAAACAACAACAAAAAACAACTTTGTATTTGAAGCAAGAATTATGTACTGTATATGATAAATGAATCTAATACCTCCGGGTTTCAATTATTATGACGTTTAACAGTCTATGAGAGTTCTACACAGGGGAGGTAGTTCAGTGTTCGTGGAAGCGGTATTATCGGCTGTCACCGATTCATAGGCGTGGTTCAATGATGTCGGGTAAATCAGACGAGTTGGATGTCGAATAACTCCGATGAGTGGGATATCTTGCTGGAGTCTGAAGATACGATGGAGCATAGAGCAACTGAGAGCGAGGTACCTCTACGATACACTGGATGGCACTAGGATGCCTCAAGGATGCCTCAAGGATGATTCAAGGGTGAATCAAGGACAAGATCAAGGACAGGATGCACCAAGGATAGGATGCGACTGCATTTTTGAAAATTGATAAACAAGACATCCTCTGATCTTTTTACCTAAAGAACTAACAAAGTTAACAACAATTGCATTCATATCCTAGCAAGTATGACAATCTTAATTCACAAGAGAAAGGACTATCATTACTAAATTAATAGTACAAGCAATAGAATAAACATTTCAATTCCTTAATAACATTCGACAAAAAATCTTACACGAGCCCAAAAATGAAATATATGAGCTATCAGTGAATATAAATTCAATTCATCACTATTCTTAGTTCAACAATACTTCTCGGCACAAATTTTACGATATTAAGCATGGTATCCAACAAAATATTTGAATACATCTCTACTGTCTTTTGGCTTTGATTCTGTCACGTTAAAAATATATATATTATAATTCAACATACCGTTATAGTATTTGAGCTGCAAACAGTCCTCGTGCAAGGCACGCATTGATTGCTTGCAGGTGTATTTTCAATGATTCATGTAAAAGAAAAAAGAAAACATTTCAAAACTCGCATTTTGGCCTCTCTGCGAGCTAATTCTAAAGATGGCTCATTACGGTCAGAAACCTAGACTTCTCGAGAAAATAAAAGGAATTCAAAATGAATTAACAAGAAGGAAATAAATATTGGCAACCTTGTGACACACTGTAAATTTGCAGTTTCAGTTTTAATTGCACTGTTTGATGATTTTTTTTTTAATGACACCATGTTCAATTCAGTTCAATCTCCTTCAAGTGATTCATGAGCACACCAGTTTATACACGTTTATCCTATTTTTGCTCTGGTTCGTCTGATGATAGATAGTTACATTCATTTTGAACCCCTTTTTTCAAAGGGAGAGGAGTAAGAAGAAAAGAAGAAAATTATAGTTGTTTAAAGATAAGGATTGAACGATGATTAATGTCACTAAAATATGCGCTACTCTCTGCATTTTACGATCTTAATAAAATCTCCCAAATCTTGGCCGGTACGTCTTTCTAAACGTTACAGACTCCATCAATCACAGCTAGATCGGAATCAGGAATGGTCGAATTGGTCATGACCACTTCCTACCGCCGCCTTTACCACCGCCTCCGTGGCCGCCTTTACCGCCGCCACCATGGCTGCCTTTAACGCCACCACCACTACCGCGTTGTTCGCCGCCGCCGTGGCAGCCTTTACCGCCTCCACCACGGCTGCTACCGCCGCCACCACCACTGCACTACCGCGTTGTCCGCCGCCGCCACTGCTACTTCCAGGACCAGAATGATTTCTGCTCGGAAGCCGTGCTGATGGACTCCTGACGGTGACGGACGAAGATTGAGTTGACGACATTGCTATCTGCCTGGATGATAATAGCGAAATGGAATATTAAACTCTTGGGTTGATTCAATTAAAACCTGACGCTCGGCAGAGAGTCATGTTTTTGTTTTTGTTTTTTTTTTTGTTTTGTTCTTTTTTTTAGGGGGATGCTTTGGACCAAGGTCTGACTTCGTTTTTAAAAACTTGACTGTAGACCGAATTTCAGTTCATTTGTATCACAAGACAACGTACGTGGCAATAGTAAATGAACGTATTTTCACATTGTGATAATCGTTTTCTCGCTGATGCCGCGTATGACGAATATTTTCTTACCTGTGCAAGCAATTTGCTCCCGACATTGGCAAATGAAATCTATCAAGACTTCTTTCTTTCGAATTGAAATTGAAAACGAAAAAATATGAAAGTGTGTGGCTGAAATTCTTCTTCGGGTGTATTCTCAGTAATGGTCAAATTATCCTTATATTATGGTGTCCCTGAAGTACTCTCGACAACAGGTGATGTGCGGCGTGAATTTCGCATCCCAGGTCCTGAACTTCGCATCTGAGGTCATGAAATTCATGACCCGTGGCGCAAACTTGCATCCCAAGTCGTGAAATTCACGACCCGCGGTGCGAAATTCAGGACTGGGATGCAAAGTTCGCGCCACGGGTCCTGAATTTCGCACCGCGGGTCGTGAATTTCACGACTTGGGATGCAAAGTTTGCGCCACGGGTCATAAATTTCGCATCGCGGGTCGTGAATTTCACGACTGGGGAAGCAAAGTTCAGGACCTGGGATGCGAAATCCACATGACCTGTTGTCGAGCAGTCTTCAGAGCCACCATATTATATACAGCATCGAGGCAAGAGGAAAGTACTGTCTTCACCACGCCCACCTCTAGAGAATTCTAACCTCGTCTGTCCAATCAACGCCAGCGTCGTTTTATCATTGACCAATCAGAAGCATTTATTTCAAGAATCGCAGGAGGCTCAAATATCATTTCGCAATACACTATGATCTCGAGTTTACCAATAGGTCTTTGTGGTAACATTCCTTTTTTATATCGTGCAAAAATTCGTTGGTTGCGACAGGGTAGAAAGGATCTGTTTACAATTTTTGAGGCTTTTACGAAATATCCATCAACATTGTTCGGAACAAGACGCTATGATTTCGAAATTTCCAAGGGGTGTTTTCGAAATTTCCAAGGGGCAATTTTGGTGACATTTAAGAAATGTTTTGTGGAGAAAAAACATTGGTTGCGACATGGTAGAAAGGATCAATGTACTATTATCGAGGCTCTTACAAAATATCCATCCATAGAGTTGGGACATCAAACAAAAGAATTATACATGGAGTTAGAGATGGTCCGATTTACATTATACTTTTAATTTCTTTCATGTTTTTCCTTTGCAAATGAAATTTTGCATATGGGAGTAAATCCCGGGAGAAGGGGGGGGGGGTGTATGTATCCCCCGCTTTTTAAGGGGGGGGGGGCTTTACAAAATACCCACACTTTCCAAGTATCTTTTTTAAAAATTCATGTAAGTGACCATGCAGGGCTAAAACTAAACGAGTTTACAACAACCTAGAATATAGTTGCATGTGAGTAGGTGTGTTGGGGTGCTCGTGTAGGTGTGTTTGCGGGCTTGTGTATAGGTGTGTTTGTGTGCTCGTGTAGGTGTTCGCGGAAGAAATACAGGAGATACAAATCGATTGTTATAACCACCCTACCCCTACTTCTCGGTTAGCTTTTGTGCCACTGGTTAATATGCGACCGACTCTGATTTTTATTTTCATTTTCATACAATTAGTTTATTGCAGTCTTTTTATTAATTTTTATTGTTTTTGGATGAATTTCCCTCTTTGGTTTCCTTGTTATATAATTCTTTTGCTTTGTGAGTTGAGCAATTGACATTGTGAGGAATGAAAATGTAATAATAATCTATGAAATCTGAATTTTAAAACAAATCTGTAACGGTTTAGATGTTCATCTCGATCAGAATCTCACTTTTTTAGTGATATTTTAGGATTCATATGTATGAAAAACGAAAACAAAAACAAAATCTAATTTCGATTCAAATGTCGATATTTAAATCCCACTAATTGCTCAGTGTGAATGCCCTAACTTAAGCAACAGAGGATGAAAAGAATGATGACTAAGAAAATATGGTGATTTGCTTTATTCATTTTACTGTTCTTCACTCTTATGAAAGCATTCAAAGTCATATTTTTCTTCCCTTTTTTCATATTTAATCGTATATTCTGTGTCCTTGTATAATTCATATTCCATATTTTACATTAGAATACTGGGCTCGTATTTGCGTACTTTGGCAAGCATTTCAAATGTTTATGATGTTGCTTTAATAATTGTATTCATATTTCAGTTTTTTAATCGTATTTTGCTGCACAGCCCCTCCGTTAACCAGCCAAGCTAGATGTACGGTTTTTGCACCGTTTTGAGATCAAACAATCAATCATTCAATCAATCAATCAATCAATCAATCAATCAATCAATCAATCAATCATTCGTTCATTCATTCAATCACTCAATCTGGCAATCGATTCATTGAATAAACAGTCCATCAAGCAATTTAACAAACAGTCAAACAATCAAACGAGCAGACAATCAATCAACCAATCATTCCATCAATCAATCAGTCAGTCAGAATCAGGCAAACAATCAGTCAATTAATTAATTAGTCAATCCTAGTACAAACAAAACAAAACAAAACAACCACACCCAAATCAATCAACCACATATGCAGTTTAACGAGCAACCTACCAATCATAAATTGTTCAGAAAACACAAAAAGCATGTCATTTAATATTTCATATTAATTCAGCTCTGAGGAACAGACATAAACCAGAGGCCTTTTTTTCCTCTCTCTTTTTTAATCAGAGGCTTTCTAAATTATGTAAAATCTACACAGTTTTAAATATACATTGGCAGTTTTAACAGCCACATTCTTTAGAGAAAATATATTTTCCTAACAATGATGTTACTCAATTGATTACGCATAGATCGGCATGCTTTGTTTAAAGTAATCAAAGGGTCAATTTTTAATGACTGAATTCCGTTCGTGCCTTTATTCCTATAATGCTGTTTTTCATTGCTTTGTCTTGCGCGATTTGTTTTCCAAACAAAGCGGTGACATGTTCAATTCTTAATTCATAAAACGGAAGATATGAAATAAATGATATTTTAAACTTGACGACACATTCATCAATAGTTGTAAACTACAGTAGCATTTTTATAAAAAGTCATTATCATCATCGTCTTGAAAGTGGGAGAAAATAGAAATTCATCTGTTTTTAGCAGCCGCTGTGGCTTTCAAAAGTGGAGGGACATTTGCGGATTGGAATACACTGACAAGGGCGTACAGAAAGTGACTGTCAATATACTAGTTTCCATTCCCTGCATTATACAAGTGTATCGACTTATAGTAAGCTAAAGTGTAGGCCTGGCTCGAGAAGACATTACGGTTTTGGAGCAAAAACCATCATTTGCTACACTCATACGAACTTGATTGTCAAATAATTTCATTAAAAAACTACAAACATGAAGAAGCTAGGTTTTTGTAAACCATATCCCCCATCCCACTACGGGCGTTTAAACGATGTAGCTTGCCCTACTATATTAACATCCGTACGTATATCCGTCGCTCATTAGGAGACTTCGATCCTCTAATTATGACCAGGGCTCCGGTACCTGCAGTTCAGCATGAATCCGCTACTTCTTGCCCCAGAAGTAGTTTCCTCTGCTCCCCGCAGACTGCAGATCAGAGACGGTGCTTCCCGCCGGTACTCCACCTCCATGAGCCTTCGCAGTCGAAGACATGTGGCCAGCTGCGGCGGTACCGGACTTGATCCCATCAGGGCTGTAACCCAATCGGTTGGCTCCAGCGCTCACCTGGGATGCGGGCTGTTTGGAAGACATATTGTATCTGTCGAAAGATTGAAAGTCATTTCTTAGCATGAACATGTATTCATTGACATATGTTCTGTTCTTCTTTCATACAAAAACATAAACATAAGCATAAATATAAACATGAACATAATTATAAATCGACATAAAGTTTCACTTTAAAGGAGAATGGAACCCAGGCATCAGTGTGTTTTTAGTGAATGCAGATGAACAAGAAAGATTAAACAGTGACAGTTTGAGTAAAAGCAGACAATCTGTTCAAGAGTCATGAATTTCGAAATTTAAAAAAAAATCCCTATATGGAGATCCTTGAGTTGGCAACTTTGCCAGCATCTGTGATGTCATCGTGGACAACTCTCCATTCATTTTGCGCATAATGTTTCGAAAAATTTTGATTTATATGACATTTCAAGTCAGGAATCAACATAATTCTTCCCCAAATGCTTGCAGAATTGATGTAGCCTTATGCTCAAACAGTACATCAAAAGGATTTCTGTTGCTCTTGAAAATGGAGAAAATGTTAAATTCTGTGTACAAAATGAAAGGAGAGTTGTCCATTATAACACCGCAGATGTCGGTGGAGTTGCCAACTTAAAAGAATTCCCATAATAATGATTTACTTTGTTATAACTTCAAAAATTCACAACTCTTGAACAGATTGTCCGATTTTGCTCCAACTTTCACTGTCTACTCTTTCTTGTTTTTCTTCATTCACCGAAAGCACGCTGATGTCTGAGTTGCATTCTCCTTTAAGTATATAAACAAAAAGAAATTGAACAAAAACAAAGCAGAACATAAAATAATATTTCTTGCTCATAATTAAGAAGATCATTTTTACAAAAGTTTAAATCTATATTCCTTTCTCCTTTTTTTTCTTCAAAACTTAAATATATTAACACGATAATTAAATTTTAAAAAAGATAATCACTGTAGCTGCTATTTAAAAAAAAATGGCATAATTAACGAGAACATAAACAAAATAACAGAGGCAATAAATAACAAAATAGTTATTATAAGTTTACATGTGGGATGTAAACACATGTAAAAGTAATAATGTCACACGTATAAACATGTTTCGTGGTAAAACCAGGGATCGAGGTGTCTCTTTCACCTCCTGGGTAAAACCATGAACATGATGCAGTGGCGTATCTAGAGGGAGGGTGGTGGGCAAGGAGGAGGGAGGGGGGGGGGGCACGAGCCCCCCGACGCCAATTTTAGGAGGCACACACACACACACACAATAAATAAACAAAATCATCCTGACCAACTAAAGAAAGATTCAAAATTTCTCTTAATTTTTTTTTTTTTTCACTGGTGTCAGAAGTTGAAAGGGGCGGAATATCAGCGCGTGCCCAGGGCTTCCTGTATACGCCACTGGCATGACTGACATGATAAGAGTGTATCAAAGCTAGAATACGCTATTATATTAGTCAAGGTCCTGCATGTAGAGGAGGGGACATGGCCGTACGCAGCGGGTGGGGGGGGGGGGGTCAGGGGGAAGTTGCCTCCGCAGACATTTTTAAGAGTTAAATTTTTTTTAATGAAAAATTTCAAAATTCCATTAAAAGCGTGGAGCAGATCCATCAATTTCAATTTGAAAAATAAATGCAAAGTGCCCTCATGACAAGCTCGGTGGTTTCGCTTTCATGTTTCTTCGAAAATTTTACGTATTCTTGCCACCCTCCCCCCCCCCCCCCCCCGGAAAAAAAATTGGGTACGGCTCTGCAAGGGGGATGTGGATCGAGAGATAAGGAGGGATAGGAATGGGCAACAATGAAATGAAAAAGGATAAAAGAAGGTTGAGGAGGAGATGATATAAGAAAAAGTGGAAGAAGAAAAGGGCAAGAAGAAGAGCGATTAGAAAAAGAAGAGCTAGAAGAGGAGGTGGAAGAAGAAGATGGAGAGGAAGAGAAAGTTTAGATTTTAAAAAATCAGACGTTGAAAACAAGGATAAAGACTCATCGAGATTAAATATCCTTTAAAGGCTATAAGTCTTCTCCTTTTCCATGTTTTCAACATAAATTATAGACCAAAAATGTAATTCATCACTTTCTTGGTAAAACCAAAGTTTATTTTAAAAAACCAATTCAGGTTAGGACGCTTTCATAATAATATACATCCTGAACAACAGTCTAACCCCTCAAGTTAATGTATTTTCTAAGCTGGGTGAGAAAAGTAGGGTCGTATTATAAAACAATGAGGATTACGAATTTCCCTCAATGTTAAACACCCGGTACCCATATTGTAGACAGGATGTAAGATCGCATCCTCATTTCTTTTTTTCACAGAAAATTAAAAACATAAGTTAATATTGGAAGTAGTAATAAGTAATATAATCATCAGTTGCTTAACTTTGTATTCTCTCAGCCATTATTAAATAGCTTTGTTTTAAGTGCATATTAAATAATAACTGTTTCAACTTCCAATAAGCTGGAGTTGTGGGGAGGGGTGGCTATACGCATACGATTTTTGACCATATATATAATAAGAACGCCATTCAAAATTCGTGTTATCGCTATGTGAGTACTTTCACTAGGCCTACTAATAGCATAAATGGATTTCGTTGCGGATTGTTTTAAGACGCTTTTTTTCGTCGAACATCCTCAAAGGTTAAACACTTGTACAACGAAACCAAAATGAAAGTGAGAAAGAAAGAAAAAAATCCTTATGTATCTTTCTAACAATAGTTTGACGAATATTTTCTTACCTGTGCAAACAATTTGCTTCAGAAAATGTCGATGAAAATCTATTAAGATTTCAGAGTTTCGAGTTCAAATATAAAACGATGAACAAATATGTAAAAAGGTTCGCAGTGAATATTCCAGAGATTTAACCTCCCAAAGTTATATCGCTACTTATATAAAGCACCCTAGATATGACAGTGGGGTGAGTTGATTTCACCACGCCCCCTTCTGGTGACCTCAGACTTCATTTGTGCAATCAGAGTTCGTTTTGTTTGACCATCGTCCAATCAGAAATACCTGTGTAAAGTGTACTCCAAGGCCTGGCCCTCAGATAATCATTTCGCAATACGTCGTGATCTAGAATGTTCCTAGGGGTCTGTTTGGTAAGAATTTTCTAATCCTTTGAGAAGAAAACAGTTGGCTGCGACAGTGTAGAAAAGATCTATTTACAGTTAATGAGACTTTTACGAAATATCCATCCAAAGAGTTTGGAACGATACACTAGAATCTCCAATTTTCCATGGGGTCTTTTGGGTAACATTTTAGAAATCTCGTGCTACAAAAAATAATAAAATAAACAAATAAAAAAAATAATAACAAGTCGATGGGTGTGACAGGATGGAAAGGATTTATTTGCAATTATTAATCGGGGCTTTACGAAATATTCATCCAAAGAATTTGGAACGATACACTAACATCTCAAATTTTCCACAGGGTCTTTTGGGTAAAGTTTTTATAACTCTGCGCGGAAAAAAAAATCAACGTATGTGACGGGGTAGAAACGATTTATTTACAATTATTAATGTTTTTTTCAAACGAAATACCCAGCCATCACTTTTGGAACATCAAAAAGAAGAAAAAAATATTAATGGAGTTTAAGATAGGATCTGATTTATCTTAAACTTGATTATTTATTTTTATCCCTTTTGTAATATATTTCATAAGATATGTGACGAGAAATTATTTCAAATATGATTTTTAGATGGCAAAAGAATTAGTTGACGATTGAGGGAAATATTATCGCATTATAACATCGAACAAAGTAGACAAACAAATCCTGAAAACAAGACTACCAATATTTCAAGGATTGCGGATAATGCCATTCTTTCCTAATTCGCAAGCTCAAACGGAAATGAATATTTTCCTATTGAGCCTCTTTCTTTGCAATAGGAAAATACATACATAAATATAATGAAATAATTAGAATTATATTACCTTGAGAAGCACCCTACTTCAGTTGAAAGGACAAGACATTTTCTCTGCTCTCTCTCCTTTCACTGACATTTGGTAAAACAGGAAACGAAAAAACAAGCTATACCTGGATTGTCAAAATAGATTAATTAGCACAATTTTATCAATTTTCTTTACATAAATCTGAAAAAGATCTTGAATCAAGTCTACATTCTTCACAATTTTGTTTAAACTCCATAATTTCATATGTCCACTACTTTGTGGTAAGGTAGGCCCAGCAAAGTTGATCTCAGCACTAATTCATCCATACCAAGTAGCACCTATTCATCAATACCAAGTAAGATATTTAATATTAAATTCATGTAAATTTGATAAAGAATAAATTGAAATTTGTAAGCGTGACCTGTCCGCTACGTGCTGAAAACGGTCAATGACTCAAACCACTTTTATATGACTGCACACAGAATAACTTTCCCGCCTTCGCTAGCTAATTTGCATACTTCGAATGCAAAGCTCGTTACCAACAATAGGAAATGCCATTTAAAGGACAATGACCGGCCAATAGCCTATATCCTGAAAATCGATGATGAATGTATATTTTTAATATTGTAATTTTATGAAATATGACTTGGCAAAAAACACGCGAGTCTATAATATGAAACCACAAAAAGGCGGAACTTCCTATAAGCTTGATTTCATGGTCAAATAACTGTGGAGGAGAGTACAAATATTGAAAAAAGGAAGTCCCAACCTCTTTGCCAATAAGAAACTGAGAATAAGGATGGCGGTATCGGGATGGGGGGGGGGGGTGAGGAGCATGGGTAACTTTCTGTCAAATAAAATTTTTAAAAATAGGAAGGAAGAAAGAAAGAAAAACACACTTTGAGACACAGGTTCTCTTCTGAATTAAAACCAAACAAACAAGCAAACAAAACAAAACAAAACATAACAAAACAACAACAACAAAAACATTCATCGTCCCCGATTTCCTGTCTCGGCTTCGATTGCCCAGTTCTTTCCTTAAAAAAAAAATCCGCGTGCGGCCCGTCAGCTATAGGTAGATGAACCATACAGGGGCAGCGCTAGGGGGCAGCCACCCCTTTGATTTTTTTCAAGTGATTAAAAAAAAAAGAAAAAGAAGAAGAAGAAGAAGAAGAAAAAGAAGAAAAAGAAAAAGAAAAAGAAAGAAGAGTAAAGGGGAAGAAGAGGGGGCAGGTTCTTGCAACATAGCCCTATTCGTTCATTTAAAACGTAAATAAACTCACTTTAGGTCATCTTGCCCCCTATCAAAATACACTGGCGCCGCCCCTGAGATGAACTGTAGGCCTGGCCTAACTACTTTGATTAGTGCATACGTACGTGAACGAATGTTCATTGCGTACTTCCTATAATATATCGCTCTCTCACCAAGAAGATTTTTCAATTGATTATTATCGTTTGACTCATTAGACTGAGCAAGATGGAAGTTCAATCAACTGACATTACATACACAGGGACATTTCTACCGGATAGCCCGGCAAAGGATTATAGTAGGCCTCCCATCTTATTGGTGTTGGAACTAACAAGGTTTGTATCATTAAGTTAAAAATTTAGAATTGAATCTCGCTGGAGTGAAAGCAAGTAATAATGATGATATATTATGTATTTTATAGCGTCTAATACATCTCTCTGATGTCTGAAGTATGATTATTTTGTACCCTCTAAATTCCTTAGATTGGAAATCAATCTATAAGATTGTGGTGGGAGACCAATCCAAAATTAGATTGAAAAAAAAAGATTTTCAATCTAAGTTTGGATTGGTCCCTCATTGCAATCTAAAGAATTTAGAGAATTAGAGTTTCGAAGTGGCATAGTTGACGAGAATTGTGTTTCAAGGACTAAGAATGAGTTTTTGTTGTATTTTCTTTTTAAAACTATCAATTAAGCAACAAAATATTTTTTTTGAAAGATACAATACAACAATATGTGTTGATGATTTTGCGGGGATACTGCAGAAGAATTTGCTTTCCTGCCTTTAAGGATAATATATTTGACGAAGAGGAAATTTCTTTTCACTGACTTGCATTCAAGAATTATTCAATAGTCAGGGGCAGAATGGCCATGGTAATTTGGGAGAGTTTCCTGTCACTGGCCGCTTTATATTTTGCCTTGGGGGGGGGGGGGGGTCACATCTAATTCTTCAGCTGAATTAAAGTCCCGTCAAACAATAACTAAGGGCACAGTGGGTTGTCGGACAACAAAGAAGTTAATGATGGAGGGGGCGGGGAGGCACTAGTTTTCCCCCAACTTGGATTCACTTTTCGGATAGTTCAAAAATTGCGGAAACGATACATGGCGCTATTCAGTTTTTCGGAATTATGAACCGAGAAGAGAGAGAGAGAGAGAGAGAGAGGGGGGGGGGGGGGAGGGGAGGTCAGAGCCTAAAGGAGACAAAGTGATCGCGATGTGATATCATCTCCTCTTCCATCTCTCGAAAACCTTGTCACGAATTTCATTCACTCATCCACCTGATATACAGCCCCCCCCCCACCATTGCCCTCTCAACTCCTGGACACACAAATTGTCCCTTTATCTAATAAATCTAAGTCACACCATCATCAGGAAAACGACTACACTACTTTTGATGTATACTGTTTTAATAAGTTTCTGTTGATCATAATACCTGTCACGGAATTTTCTTTCGTTTATTATTGTAATTTTTTTTTTTGCACTCCTCATAATCGTCCCTGTTGAGACAGTTTTGTGCATATTAATGGGAGACAGTATACATCAATCATTATGGGTATAAACCACAGACGGATCAGTTTTGGTATCAGTCTCCCAATGGGGAAACGGGAGAAAAAAAATATCTGCCAGAAGTAAAATAGTGTTCACCGGCACCCCTTTCGAACTTGAAGGCTTTGAATGTCCAGTTACATTATTGTGAAAAACTAATTTCTGGCTTTCTATTCGGTTTCTTTTCGGTTCATTTTCCTGCCAATCAAACTCCAAGGACCCCCCCCCCCCCCTCTACTGAT
>CM057167.1:23244552-23272052 GCA_029962745.1 Echinometra lucunter
ATTTCGTTATCTATTTTCATGATTATTTATTTTTTCTCTTACCTCTCCTAGAATACCGAATTGTTTACAGTGAAATGGAAAAGATGCTGAATCATTTCTGTTTTCTGTTGCTTTCACAGAATTCTGCAGTCAATGACTAATTTGAAAAGGAAGTGATGCTATGGTTCCCCTTGCATTTTTACACAGATTTCTGACCCATGACTTCGACTTTTCTTTAGTATTTTCTCGTGAATTCAGTTGCCAACTAAATAAGAGTGAACATAGGCAGCAAAAATGATAAATCAATATGAATGTTTCCTAAAGTATTTTTCAATGGTTTTGGAATAATTTTACTAAATCAGTAATGACTGAATCGAAGTCGTTTAAGATTATTAAAATGCATCAAATTATTTGGTATCTGTATTTGTATCTATTTGTAAATTTGGGGGAATTTATCATTGAAATCATTGGCGTAAATCCTGGGGGGGGGGAATGGGGAAATATCCCCCACTTTTTGGAGAGGGGGGAGGGGATGGCGTGTGCAAATATCCCCCCACTTTTTAAGGAAGGAAATATATTTTAATTAATCAGTTAGTTAAAATTTTGCATATATCTGTGGTGAAAAAACCATCTTTTTTCAAAATATTCTATTTGAAAATGCGATTGAAAACCAAAACAGTGGTTATTTTTGGCTCGCTCGCTTTACTCGCTCGTCTTATTTCAGAATTTCTATTCAAAAATGCGATTAAAAACGAGAAAAGTGGTTATTTTTCTCTCGCTCGTCATATTTATAAATTTTTATTCAAAGACTTGATTAAAAACCATAAAAGTAGTTATTTTTTGGCTCGCTCGCTTCGCTCGCTCGCAAAATAGATATTAAAATGTGTGTAAGAGGGGGAAAAAAAAACATTTAAAAACTCGAACATCCCCCCACTCCTCAAAGTAGATTATGCCGGTGATTGAAATAGTTCAAACCAAACAAAAGGTAAACAAACCAACAATCAATCAGTCAATCAAGCAACCAACTATTCAATAAATCAGCCAAATATTATGAAACTACAAATCCACTATCCAAAAATCATTCCTCCAACCTCAGATCTTTAACAGAAGTAGCGCATTTGAACATTAAAAAAAATGATAAAATATAATAAACCTGCATCAACGACAACAAATAAAAAAAAACGACCGTAAGTTAATTTAAATTCCATGTACATCTCTTTTATTCGGGACATTTTGATCAATGTTACATGTACCATTAACATTAATACGGCTGTTTGCATAGGCGTCAGACAGGTGGGTAACACGGAGACACGTCCCCAAAGTTTTAAGGGTGGGGGACACAATAGCGTATGCCCTCGCCCATTTGAAGTTGAGGACCATTTGGGGGAATGTCAGCAAATTTATGGTGTATGTCCCCCCCCCCCCCCCCCCCCCCAAAAAAAAAAAAAAAAGACAAGAATCGGTTTCGGTCTTTTAGAGTGTCACCCCCAATTAAAATGGATTGACGTCCCTGGCTGTTTGCTACCATGTCCTCTGCCAGCGGATGATTCAAAGCAATTAACAAAGGCAAAAAGAAATTGATTCAAACGTCACTGACTTACATTTTTTTAAGGAGATGGTTAATCTAATGATAATTTGTACCAAACTTCCAGAAATATTTTCTGTATTTTCTGTTCTGTACAAAAAAAATGAATTAATAAAAATCTGTACAACTTTTTGTTTTTTTTTTAAGCGACCAAAGTTTTTCTTTTTCAGTTATTGTTTCATGTCTTCAACGTCGTTATTGCATCAAATTTTCTTTAATATCTAGCCGAATGGACCCTTTTTGCGTTCTGTTATACTGCTTTTTTTCTTGAGAATCTTTTTCTGCTTGTCAGCAGCTGGACCCCTCTTATTTTCTTATTGTTCTAATTTTTTCTTATATAGCGCAGCCCTCCCAAAATATCTAGCTCATATCCGTAACCCCAAAATTTACGAGTAATACCAATAGTCTCTTCACTAGTCGCTTCAATGTTAATACTGAGAGTATATCTTCTTAAAGGTTATAATTTTGACGCTCGTGTTTGAATTTAGTATAGTTACATGACATGGAACCCCTAAGATACAGGGTGTACGAGCAAAATGCCCTTTGGTGTACACTTTTAACCCTAGCTAGAATATCTTTCTCTAAATATCGAACAAAATGATTCTTACGTTCATTTTGTAGGTCTCTTTATTCCTCCTGTAAATTCATTTGAAACTACATTATTATAAGACTTACACGCTTACAACCCGAAATTTATCCAAATAAAATCTGGTTGGTAAAATGCTGCAGTTATTAAAGTCAGTGTATGCTATTCCAGTTTCGTTTTCTTTTTCTTAAATTCATATGTAACATTACACTTGGCATTTATAATGAAGTTATGAAAACAAAGAAAGGGCCCTTGAAATCACATGGACATAACACGTACATATTCTACAAATTCATTTTAATGTAGTCTGAGTGTACGTATTTTATGCAATTATGTATATGCACTGTGTCACTAGAAAATTGCTCTGAATAAGATAAACAGACGATCGAAATAAAACTGCTACAATACAACAATTCATGGTTTCAAATTAACAGAAAAAAATAATTATTTATTGGGTTATTTGTTTACAACAAGTTTGGAAAAAAAAACAACTTTGTATTTTAAGCAAGAATTATGTACTGTATATGATAAATGAATCTAATACCTCCGGGTTTCAATTATTATGACGTTTAACAGTCTATGAGAGTTCTACACAGGGGAGTGTTCGTGGAAGGGGTATTATCGGCCGTCACCGATTCGTAGGCCTGGTTCAATGATGTCGGGTAAATCAGATGAGTCGGATGTCGGGTAACTCCAATGAGTCGGATATCTTGCTGGAGTCTGAAGATACAATGGAGCATAGAGCAACTGAGAGCAAGGTACCTCTACGATACACTGGATGGCACTAGGATGCCTCAAGGATGCCTCAAGGATGATTCAAGGGTGAATCAAGGACAAGATCAAGGACAGGATGCACCAAGGATAGGATGCGACTGCATTTTTGAAAATTGATAAACAAGACATCATCTAATCTTTTTGCCTAAAGAACTAACAAAGTTAACAACAATTGATTCATATCCTAGCAAGTATGACAATCTTAATTCACAAGAGAAAGGACTATCATTACTAAATGAATAGCACAAGCAATAGAATAAACATTTCAATTCCTTAATAACATTCGACAAAAAATCTTACACGAGCCCAAAAACGAAATATATGAGCTATCAGTGAATATATATTCAATTCATCACTATTCTTAGTTCAACAATACTTCTCGGCACAAATTTTACGATATTAAGCATGGTATCCAACAAAATATTTGAATACATCTCTACTGTCTATTGGCTTTGATTCTGTCTCGTTAAAAATATATATATTATAATTCAACATACCGTTATAGTATTTGAGCTGCAAACAGTCCTCGTGCAAGGCACGCATTGATTGCTTGCAGGTGTATTTTCAATGATTCATGTAAAAGAAAAAAGAAAACATTTCAAAACTCGCATTTTGGCCTCTCTGCGAGCTAATTCTAAAGATGGCTCATTACGGTCAGAAACCTAGACTTCTCGAGAAAATAAAAGGAATTCAAAATGAATTAACAAGAGGGGAAATAAATATTGGCAACCTTGTGACACACTGTAAATTTGCAGTTTCAGTTTTAATTGCACTGTTTGATGATTTTTTTTAATGACACCATGTTCAATTCAGTTCAATCTCCTTCAAGTGATTCATGAGCACACCAGTTTATACACGTTTATCCTATTTTTGCTCTGGTTCGTCTGATGATAGATAGTTACATTCATTTTGAACCCCCTTTTTTCAATGGGAGAGGAGTAAGAAGAAAAGAAGAAAATTATAGTTGTTTAAAGATAAGGATTGAACGATGATTAATATCACTAAAATATGCGCTACTCTCTGCATTTTACTATCTTAATAAATCTCCCAAATCTTGGCTGGTACGTCTTTCTAAACGTTACAGACTCCATCAATCACAGCTAGATCGGAATCAGGAATGGTCGAATTGGTCATGACCACTTCCTACCGCCGCCTTTACCACCGCCTCCGTGGCCGCCTTTACCGCCGCCACCATGGCCGCCTTTAACGCCACCACCACTACCGCGTTGTTCGCCGCCGCCGTGGCAGCCTTTACCGCCTCCACCACGGCTGCTACCGCCGCCACCACCACTGCACTACCGCGTTGTCCGCCGCCGCCACTGCTACTTCCAGGACCAGAATGATTTCTGCTCGGAAGCCGTGCTGATGGACTCCTGACGGTGACGGACGAAGATTGAGTTGACGACATTGCTATCTGCCTGGATGATAATAGCGAAATGGAATATTAAACTCTTGGGTTGATTCAATTAAAACCTGACGCTCGGTAGAGAGTCATGTTTTTTTTTTTTTTTTTTTTGTTTTGTTCTTTTTTTTAGGGGGATGCTTTGGACCAAGGTCTGACTTCGTTTTTAAAAACTTGACTGTAGACCGAATTTCAGTTCATTTGTATCACAAGACAACGTACGTGGCAATAGTAAATGTACGTATTTTCACATTGTGATAATCGTTTTCTCGCTGATGCCGCATATGACGAATATTTTCTTACCTGTGCAAGCAATTTGCTCCCGACATTGGCAAATGAAATCTATCAAGACTTCTTTCTTTCGAATTGAAACTGAAAACGAAAAAATATGAAAGTGTGTGGCTGAAATTCTTCTTCGGGTGTATTCTCAGTAATGGTCAAATTATCCTTATATTATGGTGTCCCTGAAGTACTCTCGACAACAGGTGATGTGCGACGTGAATTTTGCATCCCAGGTCCTGAACTTCGCATCTGAGGTCATGAAATTCATGACCCGTGGCGCAAACTTGCATCCCAAGTCGTGAAATTCACGACCCGCGGTGCGAAATTCAGGACTGGGATGCAAAGTTCGCGCCACGGGTCCTGAATTTCGCACCGCGGGTCGTGAATTTCACGACTTGGGATGCAAAGTTTGCGCCACGGTCATAAATTTCGCATCGCGGGTCGTGAATTTCACGACTGGGGAAGCAAAGTTTAGGACCTGGGATGCGAAATCCACATGACCTGTTGTCGAGCAGTCTTCAGAGCCACCATATTATATACAGCATCGAGGCAAGAGGAAAGTACTGTCTTCACCACGCCCACCTCTAGAGAATTCTAACCTCGTCTGTCCAATCAACGCCAGCGTCGTTTTATCATTGACCAATCAGAAGCATTTATTTCAAGAATCGCAGGAGGCTCAAATATCATTTCGCAATACACTATGATCTCGACTTTGCCAATAGGTCTTTGTGGTAACATTCCTTTTTTATATCGTGCAAAATTCGTTGGTTGCGACAGGGTAGAAAGGATCTGTTTACTATTTTTGAGGCTTTTACGAAATATCCATCAATATTGTTCGGAACAAGACGCTATGATTTCGAAATTTCCAAGGGGTGTTTTCGAAATTTCCAAGGGGCAATTTCGGTGACATTTAAGAAATGTTTTGTGGAGAAAAAACATTGGTTGCGACATGGTAGAAAGGATCAATGTACTGTTATCGAGGCTCTTACAAAATATCCATCTATAGAGTTGGGACATCAAACAAAAGAATTATACATGGAGTTAGAGATGGTCCGATTTACATTATAGTTTTAATTTCTTTCATGTTTTTCTTTTGCAAATGAAATTTTGCATATGGGAGTAAATCCCGGGAGAAGGGGGGGGGGGTGTGTATGTATGTATCCCCCGCTTTTTAGGGGGGGGGGGGGCTTTACAAAATACCCACACTTTCCAAGTCTCTTTTTTTTTTAAATTCATGTAAGTGACCATGCAGGGCTAAAACTAAACGATTTTACAACAACCTAGAATATAGTTGCATGTGAGTAGGTGTGTTGGGGTGCTCGTGTAGGTGTGTTTGCGGGCTTGTGTATACACTGTAAAAGGTCTAAACACTTTTATAAACGCTTTTCTGTAACACTTTATAAACACTTAAACACGTTTAAATGGAAATCATAAACACTACTAATTAGAAGTTATCATTATCGCCTGTATCCACGTTTATTTTTGGAACTCTTCATAAACACTCAAACATGTTTACATACACACTAAAACACGTTTAATATGAATATTTTGGAACACTTTGACACGTTAATATGGAATCATGTGTTTATAAACTTATCGTGTATAAACATTTAAACACACATCTCAACGTGTTTAAGTGTTTATGAAGTGTTCAAGATTCCCGATTAAACATATAGGATAAACGTGTCTAAGTGTTTATGAAGTGTTCCAAAACTAAACAGGGACTTTTAATATCATACAGGCGATAATGATTACTTCTAATTAGTAGTGTTTATGATTTCCATTTAAACGTGTTTAAATGTTTATAAAGTGTTACAGAAAAGCGTTTATAAAAGTGTTTAGACCTTTTACAGTGTAGGTGTATTTGTGTACTTCGCGGAAGAAATACAAGAGATACAAATCGATTGCTATAACCACCCTACCCCTACTTCTCGGTTAGCTTTTATGCCACTGGTTAATATGCGACCGACTCTGATTTTTATTTTCATTTTCATAGGATTAGTTTATTGCAGTCTTTTTATTAATTTTTGTTGTTTTTGGATGAATTTCCCTCTTTGGATTCCTTGTTATATCATTCTTTTGCTTTGTGAGTTGAGCAATTGACATTGTGAGGAATGAAAATGTAATAATAATCTATGAAATTTGAATTTTAAAACAAATCTGCAACTGTTTAGATTTTCATCTCGATCAGAATCTCACCTTTTTAGTGATATTTTAGGATTCATACGTATGACAAACAAACAATAAAAATCTAATTTCGATTCAAATGTCGATTTTTAAATCCCACTAATTGCTCAGTGTGAATGCCCTAATTTAAGCAACAGAGGATGAAAAGAAGAAAAAAATTGATGACTAAGAAAATATGGTGATTTGCTTTATTCATTTTACTGTTTTTCACTCTTATGAAAGCATTCAAAGTCATATTTTTCTTCCCCTTTTTCATATTTAATCGTATATCCTGTGTCCTTGTATAATTCATATTTTATATTTTACATTAGAATACTGGGCTCGTATTTACGTACTTTGGCAAGCATTTCAAATGCTTGTGATGTTGCTTTAATAATTGTATTCATATTTCAGTTTTTAATCGTATTTTGCTGCACAGCCCCTCCGTTAACCAGCCAAGCTAGATGTACGGTTTTTGCACCGTTTTGAGATCAACCAATCAATCATTCAATCACTCAATCAATCAATCAATCAATCAATCAATCAATCAATCAATCATTCGTTCATTCATTCAATCACTCAATCTGGCAATCGATTCATTGAATAAACAGTCCATCAAGCAATTTAACAAACAGTCAAACAATCAAACGAGCAGACAATCAATCAACCAATCATTTCATCGATCAATCAGTCAGTCAGAATCAGGCAAACAATCAGTCAATTAATTAACTAGTCAATCCTAGTACAAACAAAACAAAACAAAACAAACACACCCAAATCAATCAACCACATATGCAGTTTAACGAGCAACCTACCAATCAATAAATTGTTCATAAAATACAAAAAGCTTGTCATTTAATATTTCATATTAATGTAGCTCTGAGGAACAGACATTAACAAAAGGCCCTTTTATCTTTTTTAATCAGAGGCTTTCTAAATTATGTAAAATCTGTTTAAAAAACAGTTTTAAATATACATTGGCAGTTTTACAGTCACATTCTTTAGAGCAAATATATTTTCCTAACAAAGTAAGTATGATGTCACTTAATTGATTACGCATAGATCGGCATGCTTTGTTTAAAGTAATCAAAGGGTCAATTTTTAATGACTGAATTCCGTTTGTGCCTTTATTCCTTTTGCTGTTTTTCATTGCTTCGTCTTGCGCGATTTGTTTTCCAAACAAAGCGGTGACAAACATGTTCAATTCTTAATTCATAAAACGGAAGATATGAAAAAAATGATATTGTAAACCTGACGACACATTCATCAATAGTTGTAAACTGCAGTAGCATTTTTATAAAAGTCATTATCATTATCGTCTTGAAAGTGGGAGAAGATTGAAATTCATCGGTTTTGGGCAGCCGCTGTGGCTTTCAAAAGTGGAGGGACATTTGCGGATTGGAATACACTGACAAAGTGACTGCCGATATACTAGTTTTCGTTCGCTGCATTATACAAGAGCATCGACTTATGATCAGCTAAATTGTAGGCCTGGCTCGAGAAGACATTACGGTTTGGAGCAAAAACCATCATTTGGTACACTCATACTAACTTGACTGTCAAATAATTTGATTAAAAAACTACAAACATGAAGAAGCTAGGTTTTTGTAAACCATATCCCCCATCCCACTACGAGCGTTTAAACGATGTAGCTTGCCCTACTATATTAACATCCGTACGTATATCCGTCGCTCATTAGGAGACTTCGATCCTCTAATTATGACCAGAGCTCCGGTACCTGCAGTTCAGCATGAATCCGCTACGTCTTGCCCCAGAAGTAGTTTCCTCTGCTCCCCGCAGACTGCAGACCAGAGACGGTGCTTCCCGCCGGTACTCCACCTCCATGAGCCTTCGCAGTCGAAGACATGTGGCCAGCTGCGGCGGTACCGGACTTGATCCCATCAGGGCTGTAACCCAATCGGTTGGCTCCAGCGCTCACCTGGGATGCGGGCTGTTTGGAAGACATATTGTATCTGTCGAAAGATTGAAAGTCATTTCTCAGCATGAATATGTATTCATCGACATATGTTCTGTTCTTCTTTCATACAAAAACATAAACATAAGCATAAACATAAACATAAACATGAACATAATTATGAATCGACATAAAGTTTCACTTTAAAGGAGAATGGAGCCCAGGCATCAGTGTGTTTTTAGTAAATGCAGATGAACAAGAAAGATTAAACAGTGACAGTTTGAGTAAAATCAGACAATCTGTTCAAGAGTCATGAATTTCGACATTAAAAAAAATCCCTATACGGAGATCCTTGAGTTGGCAACTTTGCCAGCATCTGTGATGTCATCGTGGACAACTCTCCATTCATTTTGCGCATAATTTTTCGAAAAATCTTGATTTATATGACATTTCAAGTCAGGAATCAACATAATTCTTCCCCAAATGCTTGCAGAATTGATGTAGCCGTATCATGCTCAAACAGTACATCAAAAGGATTTCTATTGCTCTTGAAAATGAAGAAAATGTTAAATTCTGTGTACAAGGTGAATGGAGAGTTGTCCATGATAACACCACAGATGTTGGTGGAGTTGCCAACTTAAAGAATTCCCATAATAATGATTTACTTTGTTATAAATTCAAAAATTCACAACTCTTGAACAGATTGTCCGATTTTGCTCCAACTTTCACTGTCTACTCTTTCTTGTTTTTCTTCATTCACTGAAAGTACGCTGATGTCTGAATTGCATTCTCCTTTAAGTATATAAACAAAAAGAAATTGAACAAAAACAAAGCAGAACATAAAATAATATTTCTTGCTCATAATTAAGAAGATCATTTTAACAAAAGTTTAAATCTATATTCCTTTCTCCTCTTTTTTTTCTTCAAAACTTAAATATATTAACACGATAATTAAATAAAAAAAACAAAAAGATAATCACTGTAGCTGCTGTTTTAAAAAAAAATGGCATAATTAACGAGAACATAAACAAAATAACAGAGGCAATAAATAACAAAATAGTTATTATAAGTTGACATGTGGGATGTAAACACATTTAAAAGTAATAATGTCACACGTATAAACATGTTACGTGGTAAAACCAGGGATCGAGGTGTCTCTTTCACCTCCTGGGTAAAACCATGAACATGATGCAGTGGCGTATCTAGAGGGAGGGTGGTGGGCAAGGAGGAGGGGGGGGGGGCACGAGCCCCCCGACGCCAATTTTAGGAGGCACACACACACACACACACACACACAATAAATAAAACAAAATCATCCTGACCAACTAAAGAAAAATTCAAAATTTCTCTTAAATTTTTTTTTCACTGGTGTCAGAAGTTGAAAGGGGCGGAATATCAGCGCGTGCCCAGGGCTTTCTGTATACGCCACTGGCATGACTGACATGATAAGAGAGTATCAAAGCTAGAATACGCTATTATATTAGTCAAGGTCCTGCATGTGGAGGAGGGAGCATGGCCGTACGCAGCGGGTGGGGGGGGGGGGGGGTCAGGGGGAAGTTGCCTCCACAGACATTTTTAAGAGTTAATTTTTTTTTACTGAAAATTTTCCAAAATTCCATTAAAAGCGTGCAGCAGATCCATCAATTTCAATTTGAAAAATAAATGCAAAGCGTTCTCATGACAAGCTCGGTGGTTTCGCTTTCAGGTTTCTTCGAAAATTTTACGTATTCTTGCCACCCCCCCCCCGGAAAAAAATATTCTGGGTACGGCTCTGGATGGGGGATGTGGATCAAGAGATAAGGAGGGATAGGAGTGGGCAACAATGAAATGAAAAAGGAAGGATAAAAGAAGGTTGAGGGGATGATCTAAGAAAAAGAGGAAGAAGAAAAAGAGCAAGAAGAAGAGTGATAAGAAAAAGAAGAGCTAGAAGAGGAGGAGGAAGAAGAAGATGGAGAGGAAGAGAAAGTTTGGATTTTAAAAAATCAGACGTTGAAAACAAGGATAAAGACTCATCTAGATTAAATATCCTTTAAAGCCTATAAGTCTTCTCCTTTTCAACATAAATTTTAGACCAAAAATGTAATTCATCACTTTCTTGGTAAAACCAAAGTTTATTTTTTAAAAACCAATTCAGGTTAGGACGTTTTCATAATAATATACATCCTATACAACAGTCTAACCCCTCAAGTTAATGTATTTTCTAAGCTGGGTGAAAAAAGTAGGGTCGTATTATAAAACAATGATGATTACGAATTTCCCTCAATGTTAAACACCCGGTACCCATATTGTAGACAGGATGTAAAATCACATCCTCATTTTTTTTCACAGACAATTAAAAACATAAGTTAATATTGAAAGTAGTAATAAGTCATATAATCATCAGTTGCTTAACTTTGTATTCTCTCAGCCATTATTAAATATCTTTAATTGTTTTTAAGTGCATATTAAATAATAACTGTTTCAACTTCCAATAAGCTGGAGTTGTGGGGAGGGGTGGCTTTACGCATACGATTTTTGACCATATAAATAATAAGAACGCCATTCAAAATTCGTGTTATCGCTATGTGAGTACTTTCACTAGGTCTACTAACAGCATAAATGGATTTCGTTGCGGATTGTTTTAAGACGCTTTTTTTCGTCGAACATCCGCAAAGGTTAAACACTTGTACAACGAAACCAAAATGAAAGTGAGAAAGAAAGAAAAAAAATCCTTATGTATCTTTCTAACAATAGTTTGACGAATATTTTCTTACCTGTGCAAACAATTTGCTTCAGACGATGTCGATGAAAATCTATTAAGACTTCAGAGTTTCGATTTCAAATATAAAACGATGAACAAATATGTAAAAAGTTTCGGAGTGAATATTCCAGTGCTATTTAACCTCCCAAAGTTATATCGCTACTTATATAAGGCACCCAAGATATGGCAGTGGGGTGAGTTGATTTCACCACGCCCACTTCTGGTGACCTCATACTTCATTTATGCAATCAGAGTTCGTTTTGTTTGACCATCGTCCAATCAGAAATACCTGTGTAAAGTGTACTCCAAGGCCTGGCTCTCAGATAATCATTGCGCAATACGTCGTGATCTAGAATTTTCCTAGGGGTCTGTTTGGTAAGAATTTTTTAATCTTTTGAGAAGAAAACAGTTGATTGCGACAGTGTAGAAAAGATGTATTTACAGTTAATGAGACTTTTACGAAATATCCATCCAAAGAGTTTGGAACGATACACTAGAATCTCCAATTTTCAACGGGGTTTTTTGGGCAACATTTTAGAAATCTCGTGCTACAAAAAATAATAAAATAAACAAATAAAAAAAAATAATAACAAGTCGATGGGTGTGACGGGATGGAAAGGATTTATTTGCAATTATTAATCGGGGTTTTACGAAATATTCATCCAAAGAATTTGGAACGATACACTAACATCTCAAATTTTCCACGGGGTCTTTTGGGTAAAGTTTTTATAACTCTTTGCGGAAAAAAAAATCAACGGATGTGACCGGGTAGAAACGATTTATTTACAATTATTAATGTTTTTTTCAAACGAAATACCCAGCCATCACTTTTGGAACATCAAAAAGAAGAAAAAATATTAATGGAGTTAAAGATAGGATCTGATTTATCTTAAACTTGATTATTTATTTTTATCCCTTTTGTAATATATTTCATAAGATATGTGACGAGAAATTATTTCAAATATAATTTTTAGATGGCAAAAGAATTAGTTGACGATTGAGGGAAATATTATCGCATTATAACATCGAACAAAGTAGACAAACAAATCCTGAAAACAAGACTACCAATATTTCAAGGATTGCGGATAATGCCATTCTTTCCTAATTCGCAAGCTCAAACGGAAATGAATATTTCCCTATTGAGCCTCTTTCTTTGCAATAGGAAAATACATACATAAATATAATGAAATAAATTAGAATTATATTACCTTGAGAAGCACCCTACTTCAGTTGAAAGGACAAGACATTTTCTCTGCTCTCTCTCCTTTCACTTACATTTGGTAAAACAGGAAACGAAAAAACAAGCTATACCTGGATTGTCAAAATAGATTAATTAGCACAATTTTATCAATTTTCTTTACATAAATCTGAAAAAGATCTTGAATCAAGTCTACATTCTTCACAATTTTGTTTAAACTCCATAATTTCATATGTCCACTACTTTGTGGTAAGGTAGGCCCATCAAAGTTGATCTCAGCACTAATTCATCCATACCAAGTAGCACCTATTCATCAATACCAAGTAAGATATTTAATATAAAATTCATGTAAATTTGATAAAGAATAAATTGAAATTTGCAAGCGTGACCTGTCCGCTACGTGCTGAAAACGGTCAATGACTCAAACCACTTTTATATGACTGCACACAGAATAACTTTCCCGCCTTCGCTAGCTAATTTGCATACTTCGAATGCAAAGCTCGTTACCAACAATAGGAAATGCCATTTAAAGGACAATGACCGGCCAATAGCCTATATCCTGAAAATCGATGATGAATATATATTTTTAATATTGTAATTTTATGAAATATGACTTGGCAAAAAACACGCGAGTCTATAATATGAAACCACAAAAAGGCGGAACTTCCTATAAGCTTGATTTCATGGTCAAATAACTGTGGAGGAGAGTACAAATATTGAAAAAAGGAAGTCCCAACCTCTTTGCCAATAAGAAATTGAGAATAAGGATGGCGGTATCGGGATGGGGGGGGGGGGGGGGTGAGGAGCATGGGTAACTTTCTGTCAAATAAAATTTTAAAAAATAGGAAGGAGGAAAGAAAGAAAAACACACTTTGAGACACAGGTTCTCTTCTGAATTAAAACCAAACAAACAAGCAAACAAAACAAAACAAAACATAACAAAACAACAACAACAAAAACATTCATCGTCCCCGATTTCCTGTCTCGACTTTGATTGCCCAGTTCTTTCCTTAAAAAAAAAAATCCGCGTGCGGCCCGTCAGCTATAGGTAGATGAACCATACAGGGGCAGCGCTAGGGGGCAGCCACCCCTTTGATTTTTTCAAGTGATTAAAAAAAAAAAAGAAGAAGAAGAAGAAAAAAAAAAAAAAAAGAAAAAGAAAGAAGAGTAAAGGGGAAGAAGAGGGGGCAGGTTCTTGCAACATAGCCATATTCGTTCATTTAAAACGTAAATAAACTCACTTTAGGTCATCTTGCCCCCTATCAAAATACACTGGCGCCGCCCCTGAGATGAAATGTAGGCTTGGCCTAACTGCTTTGATGAGTGCATACGTACGAATGTTCATTGCGTACTTCCTATAATATATCGCTCCCTCACCAAGAAGATTTTTCAATTGATTATTATCGTTTGACTCATTAGACTGAGCAAGATGGAAGTTCAATCAACTGACATTACATACACCGGGACATTTCTACCGGATAGCCCAGCAAAGGATTATAGTAGGCCTCCCATCTTATTGGTGTTGGAACTAACAAGGTTTGTATCATTAAGTTCAAAATTTAGAATGGAATCTCGCTGGAGTGAAAGCAAGTAATAATGATGATAATATTATGGATTTTATAGCGTCTAATACATCTCTCTGATGTCTGAAGTATGATCATTTTGTACTCTCTAAATTTCTTAGATTGGAAATCGATCTATAAGATTGTGGTGGGGGACCAATCCAAAATTAGATTGAGAAAAATACTTCTAAATCTATTACAATGAGACTTTCAATCTGAGTTTGGATTGGTCCCACATTGCAATCTAAAGAATTTAGAGAGTTTGAGTTTCGAAGTGGCATAGTTGACGAGAATTGTGTTTCAAGAACTAAGGATGAGTTTTTGTTGTATTTTCTTTTTAATTAATATCAATTAAGCAACAAAATAAATTTTTTTTATTGATACAATACAACAATATGTGTTGATGATTTGGGGGGAAACTGCAGAAGAATTAGCGTTCCTGCCTTTAAGGATATATTTGACGCAGAGAAAATTTCTTTTCACTGACTTGCATTCAAGGATTAATCAATAGTCAGGGGCAGACTGGCCATGGTAATTTTGTAGATTTTCCTGTCACTGGCCGCTTTATATTTTGCCTTTTTTTTGGGGGGGGGGGGGGGGTCACATCTAATTCTCCAGCTGAATTAAGTCCCGTCAAATAATAACTAAGGGCACAGTGGGTTGTCGGAGACAACAAAGAAGTTAATGATGGAGGGGGCAGGGAGGCACTAGTTTTTTTCCCCCAAGTTGGATTCGCTTTTTCGGATAGTTCAAAAATTGCGGAAACGATACATGGCGCTATTCAATTTTTCGGAAATATGAACCGTGAAGAGAGAGAGAGAGAGAGGGGGGGGGGGGAGGCCAGAGCCTAAAGGAGACAAAGTGATCGCAATGTGATATCATCTCCTCTTCCATCTCTCGAAAACCTTGTCACGAATTTCATTCACTCATCCACCTGATATACAGCCCCCCCCCCCCCCATTGCCCTCTCAACTCCTGGACACACAAATTGTCCCTTTATCTAATAAATCTAAGTCCAACCATCATCAGGAAAACGACTACACTACTTTTGATGTATACTGTTTTAATAAGTTTCTGTTGGTCATAATACCTGTCACGGAATTTTCTTTCGTTTATTATTATTACCGTATTTTTTATTTGCACTCCTCATAATCGTCCCTGTTGAGACAGTTTGGTACATATTAATGGGAGACAGTATACATAAATCATTATGGGTATAAACCACAGACGGATCAGTTTTGGTATCAGTCTCCCAATGCGGAAACAGGAGAAAAAAATATCTGTCAGAAGTAAAATAGTGTTCACCGGCACCCCTTTCGAACTTGAAGGCTTTGAATGTCCAGTTACATTATTGTGAAAAACAAATTTCTGGCTTTCTATTCGGTTTCTTTTCGTTAATTTTCCTGCCCATCAAACTCCAAGGACCCCCCCCCCGCCCTCTACTGACAAAGCCTGGATGGGACGGGATCGATAGCCCCTTGTGCCCCTTTTTCATTGACAATCCATGTAGCTAGGCCATGAGATCCATGGGTAAACAATTTCACCAGTATTATTTCTCTTGAATCATAAATCAAACATTATGCCGGCTTGCGCTTTCAAAGTTGATTGAAATATCAATTCGACTTAACGATCTCTCTCTCTCTCTCTCTCTCTCTCTCTCTCTCTCTCTCTCTCTCTCTCTCTCTCCAAATATATATATATATATACACACATACATTGGAAGAAATTTGAAAATGAGAGAATAATAACTGAGGGAGCTATGTAATTATTATTCTCTCATTTTCATTTCTTTCAGTGTTTATTATTTACAAGGGAGTTGCCAAAGTTGTTTGCATTTGTCAAATTTCTTTCAATGTATTGTCCCCTTATTCTGACTTGTATGTATCCAGGCTTCTAGCTGAGATCCAACTGCGGCATGCGGCTTCTCATTGTTCATTAACTCATCTGCACCAAAATAAAGGATCAAAAAGTGTTGGAAATCTGTCTGTCGGTCACTTGGATTCGGTCACGCCTAACTGCTGGCCCGCCTCTGTGGTCTAGTGGTAAGGCATTGGCGTTCTAAGCCAGTGACCCGGGTTCGATTCCCGGCGGAAGCATTTTTTCAACCCTTGATTCAAAATGGTTGACAGCTCTGGGGAACATTGAGGGAGCTACGCAATTATTATTCTCCCATTTTCATTTCTTTCAATATATATATATATATATATATATATATATATATACACACATATATAGTGAAAGAAATTTGACAAATTTATGCAAACAACTTTGGCAACTCCCTTGTAAATAATAAACATTTCATTTCTTTCAGTGTATATACATATATATATATATTATATAAAAAATATCCAATTCCTCCGATCTTGTTTTTGAAATCGTGCCCGATATAGAGTAATGAAGTATATTTTGAACAGATGCTTTCTCAACATTTGCAAGAGGGTTCAGTTTGCTGAGTAAACTTGGATACGACACTACGTCCTGGTTTTCATTCAGCGGTAAATATTGCCTGGCATTAGCGGAATGAATGATGTTATAAATTGTAAAAGTGGCAGTAATGTTGTTTAGATAGTTAAAGCAAAATGATGAAAGAAAAAAAAAGAGGAAATAGGAAGCCATGTTAACACAAACCAGGCTACTATACGTTTATGTTACACGAGGTGAACATATCGTCCTACAACTATGACAACGGGCAGATTGGGAGGGGGGGGGGGGGTGCGTTGGGGCAGTTGACATGTACCCCATCCTATAGGTATAATTTATTTGAAAGCATCCTCTCGTCTGATTTTGTTTTGCTTTGTTTCTGTTTTTTTTTTCGCTCGTCATACAAAGATCGATGCTATATGGTTAACAAAATAATCTTGGACCCTCTGGTTGTAATTTCTGCCTTTACCATATACCTTCCACCTGGATGAAGTAACATGAGTAAACACTACACTCTAAGAAAGAAAGGTACAATTTTGCACCCCAAATGCTACGATAGCAGCACCTTTTGGGGTGCAATTCTTTCACCCTACATGACAGAGGAGCAAACGTGCAACCTTTTGTACTTGTTTGCACCCGAAAATGCCCATCTGCATCTTTCAAGGTGCAATTGTGCACCTTAAAGGGTGCAGAAATTTTTGCATCCAAATGGTTCCAAATTTGCATCTTCCAAGGGTACAACTCTGCACCCTTAAGGATGCAAATGTACCGACTCACTGTACCCTTAATGGTGCACAATGCTTCATTGGGTGCAAAGTTGCAACCTTAAAGGAGCTCCTGGTTTACCATTTGAAGGGTGCAAAATTGAACCTTTTTTTCTTAGCGTATAGGAAGACGTTTCCTGAATACTTCAGCGTGTTATGCAATTATTGCGTACGTGAACCTACCTATCATGTATATGTGATATTATGTCACTAAAATTCATTGGTCATAATGTATTGTGTATTTGTCGTCCCAGCGACGAATGAATACACAATTCATTGGTCATAATGTATTGTGTATTTATTCGTCGCTGGGACGACAAAACCTTGTATTTCTGCTATGCCAGTGGATGTCAGTTTTCTGTAAGGATCGGTAAATCTAATCTGGTTCAGCTTAGGCCAGAGTTGAATTGCATGTGGTATTCAGTATCTCATACTCCTGGACATATACGTGCACTGCTGAAGCTCGAACCTCAAACCTACGACTTCTGTATTCAGTGGCATATCGGCGTATCTTGATCTTTTTTGGATGTCAGTTTTCTGTAAGGATCAGTAAATCTAATCTGGTTCAGCTTAGGCCAGAGTTGAATTGCATGTGGTATTCAGTATCTCATACTCCTGGACATATACGTGCACTGCTGAAGCTCGAACCTCAAACCTACGACTTCTGTATTCAGTGGCATATCGGCGTATCTTGATCTTTTTTTTTTTTGGGGGGGGGGCAAAGCACCCAAGCCAATTGTGACAGTATCTCTTTTTTAAAAATCTGTCTGGGGGACTCCCTTCCCCACCGCCGGCATCCTCCAAAATACGTCATTGTCTCAACATCAGAAAAAATCATTTTGCTCTCACACCGCCGTCAAAATTTGGTCAGGCCCTGAGCGATCGGTCGCAGTATAGCTGACCTAGCCGGAAGCGGAAGTAGAGATAGCGCGTGGGCATGTATGGGGGTCATTGCATTTCGATCGGCTGTACCTTGGTGTGAAAGCGGGACTTACCACATAGTGAACCATAAACCTCATCCACCCAAGTACCACTATGCAATCCTCTACCTTCAAAGATCAACAACCCTCATACATGTCATATGACACCTCTACACAATTAATCTAAATAATATTATAGCATTATTAATGTGTTACACATTCATTCTTTTTTAGCCTATTCATCATTATGTTAAGCGCCTTCGTCGCAAATATCACGGCAATCACCATCATCCTGCGCGTGCGCAGTTTGAGGCAGACTCCACACACCTTACTTATCTTGAGCTTGTCTGTGAGTGACCTGGGCGTGGTCTTTACAAGCATGCCCTTCTCAGTGGTATCTTCTCTAGACGGTGGAGAGTTTCTGCGGACTCACCATCGTGTCTGCGAGGTATGTCGTATTCATCATCAAGGTTCTGAATAGTATATTAAGAGGTGTGACGGGGGGGGGGGGGCAGATTCAGTTCTGAAGGGGGTTGCAGGGTGTGGCCCTTACCTACTGCATCGTCCGTCATTAGGCATAATGCTTTTTTGTGTGTGTTAATGATCGTTATTGCTGTTAGGTTCCAAAACTGCAACTTCGTTGCGACTTTATTGGAGTTTTTTTGACCAAGCAACAGACAAGTATTTGATTCAATTTGATTTGATTTGATATGAATGTTTCATCTTTAACATAACAACAGTTTCCATATAAAAGTTATGAAATGTGATGAGGAAGTACGAAAAATAAATCGAAACTCTCATGTCAGCATTTCTCGTATATACACTGTTAAGCTCAATTTACTGCTGTATGAATGTGTGCAATGAATTACTGTTACCTAAAATGGAGATCAAAACTAAGTTGGTAAGCTTAGAGCGCTATTCTACCAGTCACGAGGTTCGTGTCAGTAGGCTAGGATGACCCTGTGTTTAACTTTTATTTCCTTTCGGGCTTTGTGACATCTTTAAAAGCAAATATAGTGCTACCAGTACAAGAACGTGTCTATTTGGACAATCTTCTTTTAAAAATACACAAACTGAGTATTTGCAATAATCCATGTATAACTCATTAACCGGAAGACAATTGCTGCCCCAACTCCAATTATTTTCACTCATTATAACATTATGTAGTGTTTCCTGATAATGTTACAAATTTCCTGATATCAAATCTTAACGAACCAAAATCGATAGAGCAAAGACTTGTAATTGAGAAAATCAGTTATGACTGTTTTCGAAGTAGGACAATCACATTTATTGTCAAGAGGTTACATGACATTCTCGCATTATATCAAGTTTATCACCTGTTTATTGCCGGAAAACGGTTGTGTGATCAATACCATGATTGTACCAGAATGCAAGACAACAGTAAGCATGGTAAGTGTCAAAATGAAGGGGACCACTTGAAGAGACAGAACAAAAGGTGTGCAACTAAAGCGGGCGCCAACAAATATTACATGCGCAATGCTCATAAAATGCAGGATTCCTCGATATAAATGGGTTTCCCCGTTAAAGCTTCAGGGTCTTACCAGATACTGCAAAAGCTTATGGAATTTTAAAAAAAAATGTCAGGAGCCCTCTTGAGAAACATCCTCTCCATCTGTATGCTAAAACCGACATGTCATTTCCCTGTAAAGGGAGTGAGGGGGGGGGGGGGGGTTGTCATGGCTCACTGTACCACTTTTCCCCCAAATGGATGCAAATCGCATGATACCTATTAAGAATCTCATGCGGACCAATGCAAGACAGGGGGGGGGGGGGGCGGGGGGTGGCGCACACCCCAAATTCTTTTGTCAAGGATTGTTTCCCCCAATATAGGCAGTGTTTATTTTTTTTATATCCTCCATCCAACTTGCAAAATTTTCATGATGAAAAATGAAAAAATCTTCCACCCTCCCCCCTCATTCGCTGGTTCTCTCGCTTGCTCCCAACCCCTTCCTTTCCCCCAGCTCTGGATCCGGCCATGCGTGAGATAGAAATTTGGATTAAAAAATTATTCACTTTGAGAAAATCTTTATCTTCTCTTCTCTATTGATGTTTTGACAGTTTAATGGATTCTGCGTTATCCTCTTCTCCCTCGTCAACTATTTGACAATAGTTGCCATCGCATTGGACCGCGTCTTCATCGTCACATCGGCAAAAGTGCTCCAGAATGGTCGCCTCAGGGTTTGCATAATGATCGTCTTCCTGTGGTCGTTCTCCGTGGCGATCGCGCTTCTTCCAGTCACGGAAATCCTATCGACGATGATCTACGTCCACTACACTAGGCACTGCACGTACAAGGATGATGAAGAGGACGATGAGGGGTTTCGTATTGCCATGAGGACAGTCATCATCGGGTTTGTGCTGCCGGCGTTGACGATCTGCTACACAATCATCGCCTACTTCCTCTGGAAGCAGAAGCAGAAATTGAGGGCGCTGCAGCAGCCCGGACGCACCTCGCCGCAGCGAGGCGGGGAGAAGAGCGGGTCGGAGGGAATGAAAAAGACTTCTTTTTCAACGGCAACTACCATAACCACGCCTCATCAGTCAGTAAGTGACCCCTCGTTAGTAGACGCAGCAACCAGTTCAACCGGACAGACAGATACCACCTTCACCCTACCGGACATGATCACTGCAGAGACATCACCGAGCAGTGGATCGTCTTCTGACCAGAGGAAGGAATCTGGAATCAATGTATCTTCTGATGAAAAGCGACAGAGGAAGGAGATTCAAGAGGGATTGGAGGAAGCCCCATGTTCAACCGACAAAGATCCAGGGGCCCATGAGATTGGAAGAAATAGAGCGATTGATCCTGGATGCAACGTCAAAAGGGACAAGAAAAACTTCGAGGTACAAAAACGAGTAGCCCTGATAGGTAAGATCGTAGTCATACTGACCAGTCGTTCATATATCTCTTTAATCATTTATTACAAGGCAGGAATGGGGGTGTCGGGGTGAGATGTTGAAATCAGACACCACTTCCACTGATTCTTTAGTTTATAAAAATATCATTTTTTCAGATACATTATACTTCGCGTGTGGTTTCTGAAATCGCTGAAATGGGAGCGGCATCATACAACGCATTCAATTCAAAATGATAGATGCTATTACTATGTAACGCCATCTTTACAAATAACTTGATCGACTCGGTTTTCTGTTTGGCGAAAATGTGATTTTGGCAATGCAATAATGCGCACTGTTTCCATGGTTGCAGGCCATCATGATCGTCGGTATCAAGGTTATGGACGCTTTGGAACTTATAAGGAGCTCCATCTGAAGCCACAACCTACATTACCATGAACTGGATTTAGAGAGAGAGAGAGATACAAAGATTGAAGGAGCGGGAAGGAAAATGGAGAGACAGAAGGGAGGGGGAGAGAAGAGGAAATGAAAGAGGGAGAGGTTAAGAGAAAAAGAAAAGGAGATGGTCAGTAGAGAGATATAACAGTAGGAGGGAAGTGAGGGTGAAAAAGGGAGAAGAGACGGGAAGAGAAAGAAAAAGTTAGAGTTGATAAACGAAGAAGTGAGCGGGAAGAGAGGAGAGGGAGCGGGAAAGAGAAAAAGATAGAGAGAGAAAGAGAGGGAGAGAGGCAGGGGGGGGGGGGAAGGAGGCAGAATCCATATTGGCTCTTCGCTCTTGTGATATCTCATCATTATGCTGCATTTGCATGTTTTGATTTGCTTTAAGATTTATTTTTGTAATTGCAGTTTTTCATGAATGAAAAGTCAACTTTGACCAGAGAGAGAGAGAGAGAGAGAGTTGAGTTGGGTTAGGGGTTGGGAAAAGATGAATGGAAGGGAAAAAAGAAAAATACTGCATTGCTACTACTTTTTATGATTGTCATCAAGAGAATAGTGTAATAATTTCATTGCTCTTTCAGGGTTTCTACTGGTGTTGTCACAGTTGGTTTGCTGGGGGCCGTTCTTTCTCGTCCGGGCCATGTCTGCCGATGTATCCGAGAGTGTCGGGGTGTTCACCATGTGGTCTGCCTACTGCGTCAACATCATCAACCCGCTCATCTACGCCTTTATGAACCGACGAGCGAGACAAGAACTCATCACCTACAAAAATATCATCAAGGAGAAACTGCAATGCAAAAGGGGCCCTCGGTGAAATTTTGGCTCACATTATGGGGAGGGGTGGGGACTAAAGTTCAGTTGGGTAATTTTGATGTCATTCATTTTGAACCCGCCGTTTTTTTTAATGGGATATGAGTATAAAACTGTTGTTTAAACACGAATGATTATTTATGTCACTATAGTAAGTTAGTATCTGCATTTTATGATCTAGATAAAATCTCCCAGGTCTTAAGTTTAACAACTTGGTTGGCTAGTAGGTCTTTTAAAGATTTTTAGTCGTTGCAGACTCGATCAATCACAGGTAGATCGGAATCAGGAATGGTCGATTTGGTCTTGACTACTTCCCACCACCGCCGCCGTGGCCGCCTTTACCACCACCACCACCACGGCTGCCGCCGCGACGCGCCGCCACCACCATCACCGCGTTGTCCGCAACCGCCGTGGCCGCCTTTACCGCCTCCATCTTCAGATTTATTCTCAGTATATGGTCAAATTATCTTTATATATAGCATCGAGGCGAGAGGAAAGTACTGTCTTCACCACGCCCACCTCTAGAGAATTCCAACCTCGCCAGCGTCGTTTAATCATTTGAAGCATTTATTTCAAGAACCGCAGGAGGCTCAAATATCATTTCGCAATACACTTTGATCTCGAATTCGCCAATAGGTCTTTGTGGTAACATTTCCTTTTTTATATTGTGCAAAAATTCGTTGGTTGCGATAGGGTAGAAAGGATCTGTTTACAATTTTTGAGGCTTTTACGAAATATCTATCAACATTGTTCGGAACAAGACGCTATGATTTCGAAATTTCCAAGGGGCCCTTTGGTGACATTTAAAAAATATTTTGTGGAGAAAAACAATGGTTGCGACACAGTAGAAAGGATCAATGCACTATTATCGAGGCTATTACAAAATATCCATGCATAGAGTTTGGGACATCAAACAAAAAATTATATATGGAGTTAGAGATGGTCCGATTTACATTATACTTTTAATTTCTTTTATGTTTTTCCTTTGCAACATACTGGAGTATATCCCGAGAGAAGGGGGGGGGGCTGTACAAAATACTCACGTACACTTTCCACTTAAAAGACCTACCTCTTTTTAAAAAATTACTAGGAGTTGAAAAATCAACCGAATTGATATTCATGTAAGTGACCATGCAGGTCTAAAACTAAACAAGTTTACAACAACTTAAAATATAGTTGCATGTGAGTAGCTGTGTTTGTGTGCTCTTCAGGTGCTCTTGTATAGCTATTTTAGCAAGGGCAGTGAACAAAAAAAGTCCCTGAGAACAATTAATAGTCCTCGAATGTCAAACGATAAATTTGAGCCTTATTCCGTCAGCCTTCCGAGGACAGGAGAGCAATGGAGGAACAATAGCTGTCCTCGGGAGTAAATGTCCGAGTCCAGTCAGTCCGAGTCCGAGTCCAAGTCCGAGTCCGAGTCCGGCACATGTGCAAATGTATTACGTTCCAATTAGAAAAACCAGTTAAAACCATTTTGATTTTCAACTGGTGTAAACTGGAATCAACTGGTACCAGTTGAATCCATTTGACCGAACTGGTAGACTATATGTGCCAGTTTATTCAGCTGGTTTAAACTGGAAATTACTTGTTCACATTATACACCAGTTTATTCCAGTTGAAACCAATGGAATAAACTGGGAGACTCCGAAATTTGCCAGTCAATTCCAGTTGAAACTAGTGGAATAAAGTGGACATATTTTATACCAGTTCAAAACCACTGGACACAACTGGCAGATTTTCCATTCGATTCCACCTGAAAGCAATGAAATAAACTGGCATATTAAAATATACAAGTTGATGCCAGTTGAAAGTTGGAAAGTTCTCAGTTTGATTTAACTCGTTTCAATGGGTTTTATTAGTTTTGAGAGGAAATAAACAAAGTTGGATGAATTAAGATCATTATTTTTTTCCATTTGTAAAAACGTAGGATATATCCCACTGTTGAAACCAGACCTGGAGCTAATATCCAGTTTAAACCATTTCCAGTTGAAACCACTATATCTAACTGGTGACTGCCTATTGTTGAATCCCGTAGAAAACTACCAGTTGAATACCGATTGAAACCAGTTATTTTGCAACAGTGACTATTGGATTTGTGCAGATTCATATTGTAATGTAATATATTTGAATTTTCAGCATATTTCTTAATCACTAATTATTTAGTCTTGTGTAATATATTTCCGAAATATAAAGAAAGTAAAATCAACAATCATTATGACATTACATAAGTTTGTATCTATAACAGGTAATTAAACATGAACGAGGAAATACTAACCAGAACCTAAAGTGCATTCATTTATAAACAAGTATATGAGGAATAGACTTGTCACTATTATGCACATGCAAGTCTTCTTGCCCTTTACATTAATTGGACAGACTGGAGGCAAACCAGTATTTCCATATAGTTGTCATTGTACATTGCACTAACAAACATGATTAGAACAATTAGTATAATATTAGTACCAGTTACCAATTAAGTTTCATAACTGGAAGCTAATTGGTTGTAAATGGTCATAACTGGTTCCAAATGGTGTTCAGGTAAAGAATCCAGTAAGGACCAGTTCAAACAACTGGAACTAGTTCCTGTTGATACCAGTTTAGTGAACTGGTTTCAATATGGAAATTGGTATACTGGTCCTATTGGTACCAGTTGATTCCAGTTAAGTGAACTGGCTTCAATATGGAAATTGGTATACTGGTCCTAACCGATACCAGTTGATTCCAGTAAAATAAACTGGTTTCAATATGGACATTGGTATACTGGTCCTAACTGGTACCAGTTGAACCAATACTTCCAACTGGTATTCCAATTGGGACCACCAGTTGAAATTTCTCAAGTGGAAACCAGTTGATTCCAGTATACCAATTCCCATATTGAATTGGTATACTGGAATCAACTGGAATCAACTGTTTCACTTAAAGGAGAATACAACCCAGACATCAGTGTGCTTTCAGTGAATGGAGAAAAACAAGAAGAATAAACAGTGAAAGTTTGAGGAAAATCGGACAATCTGTTCAAGAGTTATGAACTTTGAAAGTTTAAGTAAATCCTTATTATGTGGATACTTAAATTGGCAACTTTGCCAGCATCTGTGATGCCATCGTGGACAACTCTCCATTCATTTTATACAGAGAATTCAACATTTTCTTTATTTTCAAGAGAAACAAACATTCTTTTGATTTATTGTTTGAGTATGATATGGCTATATGAATTCTGCAAGCATATTGGGAAGAATTATGTTGATTCCTGACTTGAAATTTCATTTAAATCAATTTTTTTGAAAAATTATGTACAAAATGAATTGAGAGTTGTCCACGATGACATCACAGATGCTGGCAAAGTTGCCAACTCAAGGATCCTCATATTAAGGATTTACTGAAACTTTCAAAATTCATAACTCTTGAACAGATTGTCCGATTTTGCTCAAACTTTCACTGTTTACTCTTCTTGGTCATCTTTATTCACTAAGAGCACACTAATGCTTGGGTTGTATTCTCCTTTAACTGGTACCAGTTCCAGTTGCCTTGGTCTGGGCCTTATAAACCTTTTTTTTTTTAGCCTGGGATAGGAATCAATTACAAATAAGTTTCTTATTCAAAATATCTGTACTTACTAAAGAATCAATTCAAATGAATCAACAATCATTGTAAAGAATATTAACGCGCAAAGTAAATGCAAGACGAAATTATGTAGGCCTAGTTGACTTTAGTTTAGTTCAAATATGATCATCTTTGATTGCGAAGACATGCTCAAACAATTCAATCAAGTCCAGGAAAAATCTTAACAAATCAGAAAAATGACAACCGGAAAACGCAATACGCTGAAGAAAATGGTTCAGTAGTTGAGATACAGCTCTATGACGGTAGTCCAGATTATGCACGATTGTTCTTTCCATCCATCTTAAACATGTACACATCATGTGGCGCTATTTTTTTTTTAAACACGTGCACACGTTGGTATCAATAATGCCTATAACATTTTCATTTATTTGATGTACGATAAAAGAGAAATGTAGATAAAATGCCATGCTCAAGGGCATAAGTGCCGTACCGCGGGGATCGAACCCCGACTTTCGCGTCTACAGTCAAGCGCCTTAGACCACTCGACCACGGCACCTCCACACTCGACCATGGCACCTCCACTTTTTTTCTTTTTCTTTTTTTTTTAAACACGTGCACACGTTGGTATCAATAATGCCTATAGCATTTTCATTTATTTAATGTACGATAAAAGAGCAATGTAGATGAAATGCCTTGCTCAAGGGCATAAGTGCCGTACCGGGGATCGAACCCCCGACTTTTGCGTCTCCAGTCAAGCGCCTTAGACCCCTCGACCACGGCACCTCCACTCTATGCCCTATGCCCTCAGACCGCGATACTCGTACCTCACTGATTCACTTACTGCGAAAACGGGTGTGTGTAACACCGATTTCGCTGAAATTTATGCAAGTGATTCGATATATGAAAATATTGTGGGAAATTTTGATGAAATTTCGGCAAGTGGAAAATGAATTATCCGTTTGGATACGAAACCGCATTAGCGCCAAAATTCCCCGGACTCGTGCAGGACTCGTCGCCAAGTCATCGAGTCATAGGCCTCGAGTCCGTGTCCGAGTCCGAGTCCGAGTCCGGCCCATACGGACTCGAGTCCGGACTCGAGTCACACATCCAGTGGCGTAGACAGGTTCTTACACCTGGGGGGGGGGGATGATTTGCCTTTCACGAGAAATCGAGGATCAATTTCGTATACAGATACACACACACGCACCCGCACACACCTGCACAGACCCCCTTACACACATTTTAATTTTTATCTTGCGAGCGAGGGAGCCAAAAATAACCACTCGTCTGGTTTTCTATCGCATTTTCAAACAAAAATTCTAAAATATGATGAGCGAGCGAGCCAAAAATAAGCGCTTTTCTGGTTTTAAATCACATCTTCAAATAGAAATTCTAACATATGATGGTTGTTTATGACAAATTATTAAAAATTTTATTAACAATTAATTCAAATATCATTTCTTCCTTAAAAAGTGAAGGGGGAATATTTGTACACGCTATCCCCCCTCTCAAAAAAGTGG
>CM057167.1:23274552-23342052 GCA_029962745.1 Echinometra lucunter
TCAGTTTAATTGTAAGCAAACATCCTTCCCTAAAAACTGGGGGGGGGGGATGATTGTACATGTCATACCCCCCCCCCCACCTTGTGAGGTGGGGAGGGGATGCATACCCCTCATCCCCCCTCTGTCTACGCCCCTGCTCAGGACTATTAGAAAACGTATTTCAATATGATATATGGTAATTGCTGCATTATGATCTTGTGCCTGAAAAAATTTTTACACGCAAACATAAAAAACAGTCCACTTGATGTCCAGCATACGTTTCATTCATATTTTACATTTTATTGCTGTAGACTATTTTCAAATGACAGTTTTATTCATTGCTGATACCAGCACTTTATCAAAAGTTTTTAGCATAATAATAATAATAATAATAATAATAATACTACTACTACTAATAATAATAATACATTACTAATTATTATTATTATCACTATTGTTTTTGTTGTTGTTTATTATGATAATAATTATTATTATCATTATTGCTGTTTCTATCATTTCTAAACATGTTAATTCAGTTTAATTGTAAGCAAACATCCTTCCCTAAAATCTGGGGGGATGATTGAACATGCCATCCCCCCCCCCCCCACCTTGTGAGGTGGGGGGGGGATGCATACCCCTCATCCCCCCGCTGTCTACGCCACTGCTCAGGACTATTAGAAACGGTATTTCAATATGATATATGGTAATTGCTGCATTATAATCTAGTGCCTGAAAAAAATTTTACACGCAAACATAAAAAACAGTCCACTTGACAGCATACGTTTCATTCATATTTTACATTTTATTGCTGTAGACTATTTTCAAATGACAGTTTTATTCATTGCTGATACCAGCACTTTATCAAAAGTTTTAAGCATAATAATAATAATAATGATAATAGTATTAATAAAAATAATACATTACTAATTATTATTATTATTATTACTATTGTTATTGTTGATGTTTATAATGATAATAATTTTTATTATCATTATTGCTGTTCCTATCATTTCTAAACATGTTAATTCAGTTTAATTGTAATCAAACATCCTAACCTAAAACCTGGGGGGGGGGTGATTGTACATGTCATCCCCCCCCCCCACCTTGTGAGGTGGGGGGATGCATACCCCTCATCCCCCCCCCCCCCCCGCTCTACGCCCTTGCACACATCACTGAGTAAAGCCATGTGAAGAGGTGTGTGTTCGGGTGCTCGTGTAGGTGTGTTGGTGTACTCGTATAGGTGTTCGAGGAAGAAATACAAGAGATACAAATCGATTGCTATAACCACTTTACCCCTACTTCTCGATTATCATTTATGCCACTGGTTAATATGCAACCGACTTTGATTTCATTTACATTTTCATACGATTAGTTTATTGCATTCTCTTTGTCAATTGTTGTTGTTTTTGGAATGATTTTTCTATCTTTGATTACCTTGTTACCCAATTCTTTTGCTTTATGAGTTAAGCAGTTGACATTTCGAGAAATGAAAATGTAATAATAATCTATGAAATCTGAATTTAAAAAAAAATCTGCAAACGAATTAGATTTTCATCTCGATCAGAATCTCACTATTTAGTGAGATTTTTGGATCCATACGTATGACAAAAAATAGGCATTCTAATTTCAATTCAAATGTCGATATTTAAATCCCACTAATTGCTCAGTGTGTATGCTATAATTTAAGCAACAGAAGATGAAAAGAAGAAAGAAAAAAATGATGACACAGTAAATTTGGTGATTTGCTTTATTCATTCTACTGTTCTTCACTTTCATGAAAACATTCAAAGTCATATTTTCTTCCCTTTTTTCATATTAATCGTATATTCTGTGTCCTTGTATAATTTTACATGAGAATACTGGGCTCGTATTTACGTACTTTGGCAAGCATTTCAAATGTTTATGATGTTGCTTTAATAATTGTATTCATATTTCATTTTTTTAATCGTATTTTGCTGCACAGCCCCTCCGTTAACCAGCCAAGCTAGATGTACGGTTTTTGCACCGTTTTGAGATCAATCAATCAATCAATCAATCATTCATTCATTCATTCATTCATTCAATCCCTCAATCTGGCAGTCGATTTATTAAATAATCAGTCCATCAAGCAATTAAACAAACAAACAGCCAAACAATCAAACGAGCAGACAATCAATCAACCAATCATTTCATTAATCAGTCAATCAGAAAATCCATCAGGCAATCAAACAATCAAACAGTCAATTACTTCATTAGTCAATCCTAGTACAAACAAAAACAAAACAAAACAAACAAACAAACCCAAATCAATCAACCACGTATACGGCTTAACGAGCAACCTACCAATCAATAAATTGTTCAGAAAACACAAAAAGCTTGTCATTTAATATTGCATATTGATTAAGCTCTGAGGAACAGACATTAACAAAAGGCCAGTGTTTTTTTTTTTTATAAGAGGCCTTCTAAATTAAGTAAAATCTACACAACACCAAATAGACATTGACAGTGTTAATAGTCACATTCTTTATAGAAAATATCCAATCCCAAAAGAAAGTAATTAAGATGTTGCTTAATTGATTACGCATATGATAGGCATACTTTGTTTAATTTAATCAAAGGGTCAATTTTTAATAATTGAATCCCTTCGTGGCATAATTTTTAGTGCTGTTTTCCAACAATCCCTTTTGCGTCTTTGTTTTCCAAATAAAGCGGTGAAAAAAAATGTTCAGTTCTCAATTCATAAAACGGAAGATAATTATGAAAGAGGTAATATTGCAAACCAGGCGACACATTCAGCAGTGGTAGCCTGCTCTAACCTTGTTCTGAAAGTCATTATCATCATCGTCGTCGTCGTTTTGAAAGTGGGAGAAAATTGGATTTCATCTGTTTTTGGCAGCCGCTGTGGCTTTCAAACGTAAAGAGACATTTGCGGATTGGAATATACTGACACACTGGTCAAAAAGGCATACAGAATGTGACTGCCGATATACTAGTTTTTGTTCGCTGCATAGTAGGGCCATACATGTATAATAAGTAAAATATAGGCCTGAGAGGATACATAAAGCTTTATGTTTTGGGAGCAAAAACCATCATTTGGTTCACTCATACTACAAAAAATTTCATTCAAAAACTACAAACATGAAGAAACTAGGTTTATGTATAGATCATGGCATATCCCCCCCCCCCTTACGGGCGTTTGCAATCATGTAGCTTGCCTATATACTCCTATATTTAAACCTCCGTACGTATTTAGGCGTGAACTACAAGTCGAGGAGACTTGGATATGACGAGCTTCGAATGATGCAGCAGTCCATCATGGATCCGCTACTTCTTGCTCCGGGCATGCCCGGAGTGGCTTCCTTTGCACCCGGCAGCCTGCAGATCAGAGACGATGCATCCCGCGGGAACTTTACCTCCGTGATTCTTGGCAGTCTTGGACATGTGATTAGCCGCAGCGGTACCCTTCTTGATCCCATTGGGGGTGTAGCCCAAGCGCCTGGCGCCAGCTCTCACCTGGGATGCGGGCTGTTTGGAAGACATATTGTATCTGTCGAAAGATTGAAAGTAATTTCTTAGCATGAACATGTATTGTATTGTATTGTATTTATTGAACTTCATCGACATATGTTATGTTCTTGTTTCATACAAAAACATAAACATAAACATAAACATTATTATAAATCGACATAAAGTAGATAACGTTAAAGGAAAATGTAACCCAGGCATCTTTGTGCTTTCAGTGAATGAAGAAGAACAAGAAAGATTGAACAGTGAAAGTTTGAGCAAAATCAGACAATCCAATCTGTTCAAGAGTCATGAATTTTGAAATATTAAGTAAATCCCTTTTTGGAGATCCTTGAGTTGGCAACTTTGCTAGCATCTGTGATCTCATCGTGGACAACTCTCCATTTATTATGAGCGTAATTTTTCAAATTTTTTTTAAAGTTTATGAGGCCCTATATGAAATTTCGAGTCAGGAATCAACATATAATTCTTCCCCAAATGCTTGATGTGTCATACCATACTCAAAGAGTACATAAAAAGGATTTCTATTTTTCTTGAAAATGAAGAAAAATGTTAAATTCTGTGTACAAAATGAATGAAGAGTTGTCCATGATAACACCACAGATGTTGGTGGAGTTGCCAACTTAAAGGATCCCCAATGCCATATTAACGACTTACTTTGTCATAACTTCAAAAATTCACAACTCATGAACAGATTGTCCGATTTTGCACAAACTTTCACTGTCTACTCTTTCTTGTTCTTCTTCATCTAACGAAAGTACGCTGATGTCTGAGTTGCATTCTCCGTTAAGTATATAAACAAAAAGAAATTGAATAGAAACAAAGCAGAACATAAAATAGTATTTGTTGCTCTTAATTGAGAGGATCATTTTGACAACAGTTTAAATCTATATTCCTTTATCTTTTTTTTCCAAAACTTAAATATATTAACACAATAATCAAATTAAAAAACCAAAAAGTTAATCACTGTAGCTCCTTTTTAAAAAATGGCATAATTAACGAGAATATAAACGAACAGAGGCAATAAACAACAAAATAGTTATACATGTGGGATGTAAACACATATAAAAGTTAAGTCAAATACATAATAATGTCACACGTATAAACATGTTTCGTCGTAAAACAAGGGAGGTGACTCTTACGCCTCCTGGGTAAAACCATGAACATGTGATGCAGTGGCGCATCTATGGTGGGGGCGTGGGCAGGGGAGCCACGAGCAGCTCCAGACGCCACTTTTAGGAGACGCAAAAAGCAAAAACAAAAACAAAAAAACAAAAACGCAACAAACAAACAAAAACAAAAAACTAACGAACACAAACAAAAAACTAAATCATCCTGACCAACTAAAGAAAAATAAAAAAATTCTCTTTAAAAAATTGTTTTTTCATTGGTGTCAGAAGTTGGAAGGGGGCGCAATTTCAGCGCCTGCTCAGAGGGCTATCTGTAGATACACCACTCGCATGAATATGCATGATAAGAGAGTATCAAAGCTATAATACGCTGTTAGTCAAGGTCCTGAAGAAAGGGGGATGTGAATCGAGAGACAAGGAGGGATACGAATGATGGGCGAGAATGAAATGAGAAGGGAGCATAAAAGAAGGTTGATGAGGAGTAGATGATAAGAACCCAGCAAACACATAAAGTTTTCAGATTGTTTCCTCAACTTTTTTGAGGTTCCATACGTGTTCGTCTAAAACGGACGTTTTTAAAACGTATATCTAACGTCAAAGTTTGGACTTAGCATTTACCGCAAAGCAGGAAGGTTTTTTGGAAAACGTTTTTAAAACGTCAGTGGACGTTGCAAAATGAAACGTCCTTTACAAAACGTTTGTAAAACGTTATCGGACGTTACAAAATTAAACGTCCGGTACCTAACGTGTACGGAACGTTTTTCCCGGACCTATTTTTTGTTGAACGTTTATTAAACGTGTTAAAAACGTCAAATTCCAAATCATTATGAATGAGAAAATAAAAACACTCCCAGCAAACACAAAACTTTTTCAGAACGTTCATGAAGCGTTTTTATTTGGTCCGCTACGTCTCCGTCTTTAATAAGCATTTACAAAACGTTTTTATTAGGTCCGCTACATCTTCGTCTTTAATAAACGTTTACAAAACGTTTTTATTAGGTCCGCTACGTCTTCGTTTTTAATAAACGTTCACAAAACGTTTTTATTAGGTCCGCTACGTCTTCCTTTTTAATAAACGTACACAAAACATTTTTATTCGGTCCGCTACGTCTTCGTCTTCAATAAACGTTTAAAAAACGTTTACAGAACGTCGAAGTTTTGACTAAACATTTAATCGATCATGATTCATGAATATTCACAAAAGACCATAATTGACCAAAATCGTATTTTGAAATGGATAATGGCAATCTATTTTGGCAATTCAATTTGAGCTATAATGCAAAATGTATTTAAATTAATTGTAATGCCCAAAATGCAATGTGACAAGGTATTTCTATGTCTACAACGAAAAATTGTAATCTTCAACTATCTTTTAATTGCAATCTTGTCCCTATATATAGAAAGACCTGACAATATAGTTAAGTAGACAGGTTTATGATAGTCTAGGATAGGATATAGGTATATGGCTGTTAGGATTATAGGAGGATAGTATTATAGACCATTAAAGTGGATTGTATTGAAAGAGCTTCACTTCAGATTATAATTATTGTTTTTTTTTATTATAATCTAGTTATTAAAGGTTTTCTGGACGTTCTTACAACGTCTGCAAGGTTTTTTAAACGCTCTAGAAAGGTTTTCTGAACGTTCTCAAAACGTTTTTGAAACGTCTAAAGGTTTTCTGCAGGTCCTTAGACTGGAAAGCAAATGCATAAAAGGTTTTTTATTGGTTTTTATAACGTTTTAAAAACGTTTTAAAACGTCCAATAAAACGTTTTATGGACGTCCAAAACCTTCTACAAAAATACGTCCAAAAAAAAAATTAAAAAAAAAACGTTCTTACGAAACGTCCAAAGAACCAACTTGGAACGTTTTTAGAACGTTCAGAAAACGTCAGATTGTTAGTTGGGAAGGAGAGGAAGCTGAAGAAAATGAGCAAGAAGAAGACCAATAAGAAGAAAAAAAAGAGCTAGAAGAAGAGGCGGAGGAGGAAGAAGAAGATGGAGAGGAGGAGATGATAAAGATTTTTTTTTAAAGATAAGACGTTGAAAACAAGGATAAAGACTCATTTAGATTAAATATCCTATAGACCAATTCCACAACGCGAGAGGGCAGCAGATGGAATTGGAGATGAAATTGGTCTATAAAGGCTTTAAGTCTTCCCTTTTCAACATGAATTATTAGACTAAAATGTGATTCATCATTTTCTTGGTAAAACCAAAGTTTGTTAAATATCAATTCCGGTAAGACGTTTTCATAAGAATATCCGTTCTCTACAACATTCTTACCCCTCGTGTTCTGATTATGTTTTTAACTGGGCAAAAAAAAAGAAGAAAAAAAGAAGAAGGTAGTGACGTATTATAAAACAATGATGATTACAAATTTCCGTCATGTTAAGCATTTAAATAACACTAAATCTGTAACCCATATTTTTTTATACAGGATGTAAAATCACATCCTCAATACTAATTAAGAGAAGAATTACCAAAAATTGAAAACATAGGCTTATGAATACTAAAAGTAATAAGTAACACAATCATTAGTTCCTCAACTGTGCATTCTCTCAGCCATTTATTAAAATCTCTGTATTTGTTTTGACAATGTTGATAGTAGGAACGCACTTGCTATGTTAGCACATTCATGTAGGCCTACTAATAGCATAAATGAAATTCGTTGATCACAGTTATGAAGGAATTAAAAAAGAGACTTTTTTTTACTTCGAATGTCTACAAAGGTTAAACACTTGTACAAACGAAACCAAAATGAAAGTAAGTATGTCTCTTTCTAACGATAGATTGACGAATATTTTCTTACCTGTGCAAACAATTTGCTTCAGACGATGTCGTGAAAATCTATCAAGACTTCAGAGTTTCGAGTTGAAATAGAAAACAATGAACAAATATGTAAACAGTTTCGCAGTGAATTTTCCAAAGCTATTATAAACCTCCAAAATTACAGCGCAAGTATCGCTTCTAATTATATAAGGCACCCAGGAAATGACAGTGGGGTGAGTTGATTTCACCACGCCTACTTCTGGTGACCTCATACTTCATCTGTGCAATCAGAGTTCGTTTTGTTTGACCATCGTCCAATCAGAAATGCCTGTGTAAAGTGTACTCCAAGGCCTGGCCCTCAGATATCATTTCGCAATACGCTATGATCTAAAATTTTCCAAGGGATCTGTTTGGTAACAATTTTTTAAATCCTTCGAGAAGAAAACAGTTGGTTGCGACATTGTAGAAAATATCTATTTACAGTTAATGAGACTTTTGCGAAACATCCATCCAAAGAGTTCGGAACAATACACTAGAATCTCGAATTTTACACGAGGTCTTTTGGGTATACGTTTGTAAAACTTTTTGCGGAGAAAAAAAAAAAATCGTTGGCTGTGACAAGGTAGAAAGGATTTATTTACAATTATTAATGCTTTTTACGAAATAACCAGCCATTACTTTTGGAACATAAAAAGAAGAAAACAAATATTAATGGAATCTAATATTGGATCCGATTTATCTTCAAATTGATTCTTCATATTTTTCCATTGCAATATATTGTATAAGATATTTGACGAGAAATCATTTTTAATATGATTGTTAGATGACCAAAAAATGGGTTGACGACTGAGGGAAATATTATTAGATTATAACATCGAACAAAGGAGGCAAACAAATCTTGAAAACAACCAATATTTCCCAGATTGGAGGATATAATGCCATGCGCATTTACAGAACGCATCTAGAAATCAAATAAAAATACAGGGAATGTATGTGTGGGCGCGTGTGTGTGCGTGAGTGTGTTGGTGTGTCTGTGTATGCGGTGCGTGTGTGTGTGTGGTGCCGTAGTCGAGTGGTTTAAGGCGCTTGACTGGAGACGAGAAAGTCGGGAGTTCGATCCCCGGCACGGCACTTATGCCCTTGAGGAAGGCATTTTATCTACATTGCTGTTTTATCGTATATCAATGCATATTGATACCAACGAGTGTCTGTGTAATATATAAAAACATATATTTTTAAAAAGTGTGTGTTGGCGCGATTTCGATCACCTCCTTTTCCCCTTCTAGGATTTCATAGATTTTGTTTCATTTTCAATTTTTTTTAAATATCAATAATACAATTCACAAAGCAATAATAATGTCGTAAAGAAACCAAAGTGCAAAATTCCGAAAAGAACAACAACACAAAAAGCTTGCATTTAACATGCTAAACATGTAAAAGAAGATATAAGACAAATAAAAAACAGAGTCGGTGGCATAATCAGTGGCAGGGGCGTAACAGGTACCTGTTATCAGGGGGGGGGGGGGCAGAGCCCAAAATTTCCCGGTAACTAATCTATGTCTAGAATCTGTGGCTTAGTTAGGACTACATTTTAGGAGGACGGTAGTGCTCCACCGGCGTAAATCCAATTTGAGGAGTGGGGGATGAAAAAAATTGTAAACGATTTTTTTCCCTCTTACACACATTTTGATATCTATTTTGCGAGCTAGCGAAGCGAGCGAGCCAAAAATGACCACTTTTCTTGATTTTAATTGCATTTTCGGATGGAAATCCTAAGATTTTGACGAGCGAGCGAAGCGAACGAGCCAAAAATAACCACTTTTTTGTTTTCAGTAGCATTTTCAAATAGAAATTCTAAAATATAATGGTTAATTATGATAGATATTCAGATTTTTTACTAACTGATTAATCAAAATATATTTTCTTCCTTAAAAAGTGTGTCTGCATGTACACACCATCCCCCCTCTTCCCAAGTGGGGGTGATAGATCCCCCACCCCCCGGAATTTACGCCAATGTAGTGCTCCCTAGAGGGGAGGGTGCAGGGAGGGGGGAGTTTCTCCGACGTTTCTTTAAATTGTTAGTTGTCGGTAATTAAGTCTATCTTCTGCGACGTAACTAGGATTCCATTTTAGGGAGATGGTAGTGCTCCCTAGCGGGAGGGTGCAGGAAAGCTCCGACGTTTTTTCGCTGTCAGTTCCCGCTCTTCTAACTCTTTCTGCCTGTTATCGGGGGGGGGGGGGGGTGTGGAGGGGGCATACGCATAGCCAAAAATTTCCCGGTAATTAAGTCTAGAATCAGTGGTGTAGCTAGGATTTCATTTTAGGAGGACGATAGTGCAAAGCGCGCTCCCTAGCCATGCTAGGGGGAGGGTTCAGGGATGGTGATTTTTCCAACTTGACGAGATCGAGGATCTTCTCTCAGTGGCGTAACAGCCGGGGGCGAAGCGCGGAAGCTCTGACGTTTCTTTGAATTGTTCGTTGACTGTTCCCGGCCTCTTATATTCTCTGCCTGTTATCGGGGGGGGGGGGGGGGGGGCAAAGCCGAAAATTTCCCGGTATCTAAGTCTAGAAACAGAATATGCAGAGGTGAGCCTGCACCGCGAGTTGCTTGTTGCGAAGCCCTTAGCGGGTGGGGCCCAGGGTTCTGGCTTAGGGCCCCTGATGATGGTCTACAGGGAAAGCCACTGCGGGGGTCCAGGGAGTGGAACACCTGGAAACTCGGGGGTTTTGGTACTATATTTTCCCTCATTTCTTTTGTTTCCCTTTGCTTTTTTTCTTTTTCCCCCCTTTCCCTCTTTTCCCTCTCTCTCTTCTCTTCTTCTTCTCCCCTTTCCGTTTTTTTTCCGTTCTCCTTCTTCCTTTCCCTTTCTCCTTCTTTCTTTCCCCTTCTCCTTCTTTCTTTTCCTTTCTTCTTCTTTCTTTTCCTTTCTTCTTCTTCCTTTCCCTTTCTCCCTTCCTTTTCTTCCTTTCCCTCCCTTCATTTTTTTCCCGGTGGTTTGGTGGATTTTCCCGCTGAAATCCTTCGGGGGGGGGCACTCTGCCCCCCTGCCCCCCCCCCGGCTGTTACGCCACTGATCAGTGGCTTAAATCTTAATTATGGAGTATGAACAGACAAATTAAATCAATCTGCCAATCAATCAACCAATCAATCAGTTAAACAATCAGTCAGTCAGTTAGACGAGCAATTATTATCATCTAGCGATGAATCAGTCAATCGATCCATCCAGTAATCAGTCAATCAGTCAACCAATCAATCACCAGGGGAGAGAAAGAGAGACAGAGAGACAGAGAGAGAGAGAGAGAGAGAGAGTGACAATCAAACATACATTCAGCTTAACGAGCAACCAATAAAATTGTTCTGTAAAAACAAAAAGCTTATGTCATTTAACATTCCATATAGTATATAAGCTTTGGGGAACTAACATGAACATATTAACATTAGGCCAATCATTTCGTTCAAATTCGAGGCTTTTTAATGTACTATTAGTCACGATAATATATAACATGTACCTGTTAACTATATGAACAATCATATTCTTCGGAGAAAATCATTAAACTCAACACAGTAATAAAAAAAATTGTTTGAATTATTACACAAGGACAGGCATACTAGTACTTCGTTTATTCATGGCCGTACGCAGGAGGCTGGGAGGAGAGGAGCAAGAATATGTTTAATGTTCGAGGGAACGCTCAAGAGAGGGAGCGAAGAGCCAAGCGGGGGAGGGTGTGGGGAGGGAAAGTTTTGCATTACTGGAATTGAAATTGAAAAATCTGGTGCACACTTGGGGCGAAGTTTTGTACATCTTTTAAAATAAAACTTTAAGAAGAATAATTACTTGAAAATCTAAAAGCCGAGTCTAGAAAAAATGTGTGTGTGGGGGGGGGGGGGGGGGGGGGTGAAAATTTCTGTCTCTACCCCCCCCCCTGCGTACGGTCTTGAAACTAATTAAATGGGCGAGGTATTACTGTACGCTTTTATTTTCAAAGCTTAGATTCATGCTCTTTATTTTCAAAACAAAGACGTGATGATGATGATGATGATGATGATAATAATAATTATGGTGGGTTCTTGTATAGCGCTCATGTCCGTCAGAACTGACGCTCCTGGCGCTCCACTGTTATTAATGTTGTATTCGTATTTTATAAAACAGATAATACTGTCAAAGAGTATTGTAAGCCAGGCGTCACATTCAGCAACGGTAGCCTACGCCAGCATTGTCAGATTGTTCTTAAGTCATCATCACCATCATTATTATCACCGTAATCTTGAAAGTACTGAGGAAAACTGATATTGTTCTGTTTGGGGGAGCGTTGGGAGCTTCCAATAATGAAGAGAAATTAATAACAGATTAGAATAAACTGACGTACTGGTCACAAGAGACGGTAAAATTAGCTGCGGATGTTCAGTTCAATTCAATTCAAATTCAATCATTTTTAACATCCTTTGAAATAGATTAAAAAATAAAGCAATATAAAATATGTACAAGAATGAACTTAATTTAGTTACAATAAGACAACATAAAAACAAACAAGAAAAATAAAAGGTTAAAGAGAAATGTAGGGGAAGTGGGGAGTCGGATAAGGTCTATCACAACTTATTACAGCCAACTTCCTTTATTACTACGTTTACATACGAATTTGTTAGCTTGACCGCTCGACGCCTGGTTAAAAATCACAAAATTGTCGTTCTTTGCCAAAATACGATATTTCCCGAAATGGGAATCCGGCGAGGCACCGTCCCGTCACCAAACCTTTTTTTTTTGTCAGGAGTGGATTTCGGGAGGCGGCCGCAAGAAGGCTTACAGTGTCCAAAGGCCCCAAAACCAACAGGCCCTATAATCATTTTTATTGATATACATGAACGTAAATATAAATATATACATCCGTCGCTCGTGAGCTACAAGAAGGCCTCGATCCTCTAGCTAGTCAGAGCTCGGAATCATGCAGTCGAGGATGCCCAGTCCGCTACCTCTTGGCCCAGAAGTAGTTTCCTTTGTTTCCCTCAGACTACAGTTTACAGACCATACTCCCGGCGGGGACCTCCAGGACCGGACTGGATTCCATCGGATCCGTAGTCAGAGTCGTTGGGTCCAACGCTCACCAGGGAGGCGGGCTGTTTATCGGATGACATATTCCGTCTGTTAAAAGATTGAAAGGGATTTTTTTTTTCAAAGATTACATTCCTGAAAACCATAGCACGAAACTTGTCTTCATAAAGGTATGAGAAGGACTTTAAAGCTAGAATACATCGCTGGTCAAAGTCGATGAGTATTGCGGGAGCCGGGGTGGGTGGGTGGGGGGGGGGTGGATGGGGAGAGAAGAATTCAATAAGGGAGAGGAATGATAGGAGGAAGAATGGCACAAATATAATAATAATAATAATAGTGATACAAATAATAATAATAATAATGATAATCATACATTACTTAGTGCTGAACACATAACACCACAAGGTCTCTATGAGTTATGGAACATCACAAAAATAATTTTACCAAAACTTAATTAGAAATTTCAAAAACAATAGTGTTTTCAGCTCAGATTTGAATTGATCCAACTGAGTGATATTCCTAGAAATTAATTCTGTTTGAGTTTTTTCGCGAGGTCAGGTACTATCCTTTGAAATGCCCTATCCCCATATGACTTGGTCTGCACAGAAATTTGAGAGAGAAAATCTTGTTTTTTTTTTGGGGGGGGGGCATTTGAACAAAGATTGCGCTTGAATACTACTCTTGAATGAGTTCACGAAGATAAAGAGGGGCGATGCCATGCACACATTTAAATATCAGTACAAGTAATTTGTATTTAATTCTAGATCTTACGGGTAACCAGTGAAGTTGAGTTATGATGGGAGATATATTATTTCCCTTTGCCTACTACAAGTCTAGCAGTATAGATTTTGGGATAGTTTTAATTTACAGAGGGACAACTCTGGTATTATAACTGTATAAATGACTTGAAATAAAATCATGCATTTTTCTACGTTGTTTTCTGGTCCAGAAATGTACCAATGTATACAAACCCATGGCAGCCACCTTTCAGATATTACTAACATGACATCTGATACTGATATCGTTTCAACTATTATACCAAGATCACGAGCCAACGTAGAAGGATAGAAAGATAAAAAGGAGAGGAGAAATATGAGGATAAGAGGATAAAGAGAAGATGATCAGCCAAAGGGAAGACTTGGAGAGGAAGGGGAGAGGAGAAAGAAAAGAAAAGGAGGAAACGGGGGGGGGGAGGGGGTCAGAATGTATCACTGTAAACACTCGTGCATGGCTACAGGTTTTCCGAAACTGCACTCAACAAGTTTTATCCACTGATCAAAGTCACACGTTTTTATTTATTTTTTTTTGTCTGCCATTTAAAAAAAAAAAACCCTCTTAAACAAGAGGAAGGAAATCAGAGGAGAATTCTGCCATGACAGAATGACTTCCTGCTTTGGTCACAATTTTGCTATTTCATTACTCCCCACTGCTCTTTCACGAATTAATCACTCACTGATGGACGGTTTATTGTCATTTAAACCAACGAAGAACAGGGAGGTTTCGAGCACAGGATATGAAAATTATGTTTCCTCAGGGGCGGCGTCAGGATATTTGGATGGGGGGGGGGGGCAAAATGACCCATAGGTGACTTTATTTCCGTTTTAAATGAAAAAAGTGGGGTATTATGCTTGACACAGTCCTCCTTTGCTCTTCTTTCCTCCTTTTTTTTCTTTCTTTTTTCCTCTTTTTTTATTACTTAAAAAATCATATGGACGGTCGCCCCCTGGCCCTCCCCCTGTAGCGCCGTCCCTGTGTTTCCTACCATTGTTTCGAGACTGCAGAATAACTCTTGCTTTGGTCACAATTTTGCTGTTTATTACTCCCCTCCTATTTTACATGAATAAAACATTGAAAGTTTAATTTTAAACTAGTGGAGAACCGGGCTTTTTTTAGCACAGAAAAATGATTTGTTTTCCAGCATCGTTTCGAGACTGCTCATGACACTATACTTCCTAATTTGATCAGTGTTGCTCTCACTCCTGGGGAGCGTTTCATCAAATATCTTGTCGGTGATTATTATCGAAAACTGTTATAAGCTACTGAAATCGTTGCATCTGATTGACTGAGATCAAATCTATCAGTAAAATCACTGACAAGACACTTGATAAAACGCCCCCTGTTTTTCACGAATGAAACGGTGAAAGATGGTGTATGGTGTAACTACAACCGAACACAGGAAATGATATGTTTCCTACCATTGCATAAAGACTGTCCATGACAATATAAATTCAGTTTATAAAGACAACGGTGAATTTCGATTCATTTATGTGGTAAAAACGCCCCCTGTCAGACTGTCCATGACAATATAAATTCAGTGTATAAAGACAACGGTGAATTTCAATTCATTTATGTGTTAATCATGGCTGTACCTTCATATTCGTTACAACGTACGGCATTTCAATAACAGCTGCAGGGTCTTCATGAAAAACAGTCTTTTGACCACTAATGAAGCCATCCTGGGTAATGGAGACTCAATAAGTAAATTAATCAATCAATAAGATCAAACAGAATGTAGGAAAGAAAAAAAAACCAAAACAAAACAAAACAAATAAAAACAAAACAAAATAAAGTAGTGAAACAATGATAAAACTCGTCATCTATAGTTTCAATTAAAAAATGAGTTGCAAGTCTTTCTTTGTTCTAAACAGTTTTTTTAGATAAAAATATGATTCACCATTCCAAACTTTGCGTAAACATGGTAAAAGTCAATTCAGGTTCGAATTCTTATTCGCCTAATGTATCTTTTCTCTATTCTTCGTCTTAAGTGCTCCTTTTTTTCTAAGCTCATCGTGTTTATTCTGAAACAAAACAAAATAAAGCATTAAAACAAGAATAAAGACTCACCATCTAGATTCAGTTCAAGTTTTTCTTTATTCTAACCAATTTTTTAGATACGAATGTGATTCATCATTCTAATAGCAAATCAAAACTGTGCGTAAAAGGCAAGTCAGGTTCGAATTATTATTCCTCCAATGTATCTTTTCTCTGCAAAATTCTTCCCCTTAAGTGCCCCTTTCTTCTAAACTCAGCGAAAGAAAAGGCGTAAAAACAAATTCTATAACATTGATGGTTGCAAATATTACTCAATGGGAAGTAACATGAAAGTATTTTATGATTTTTATATCCTGTATATAGTCCGTACTGTAGAAAGAAATGAAATCACATCCACACTATACTGATTAGAAGAAATAACAACAACAACAAAATAGGTAGAAAAGAATACCGGCTACTACATGTTGACAGCACTAATATGAAACAAAATCATAAAGACCTATTTTTTAAAAATGATTTTGTGTTCTTTTTATCGAACAGTGAATAACTATTCAACTCGCATTAAGCTCCAACCATGGCTGCTATCGACAATAGAAGTCACAACTACGAATTCACATATTTATTGATCTGTTAGCACTTTCTTGTAAGCCTATTAAGAGTGTATTAAAATGGAATTTGTTTATGATAATCGAATAAAAACAGAAATTACTTTTCGTCGAATATTCCACAGATTTACTCATGACAAAAAAAGAATGTATGTATACAAACTGGAAAGAAAAACACAAACACACCCATTATGTCAACTCTTTCGAACATAGCCTAACCAGCATGTGCAAAGATTTTGCTCCAGACGATGTCGAATGAAATCTATCAAGATTTCGTAATCTTTTTCGTAATCGTTTACTAATCGTTCGCTGAACATGATGAGAATGTTTGAGCCAGATAGTATAGACTTGTACTGAGCAATGAAAATAATTGTAGGCCCATATCAATATAGGTATCGACGCTAGGTGAAGTTACTTCGCCACGCCCACTTCTGGAGGAATCCAACTTCATCCGTCCGATCAGAACCTGCGTCGTTTTACCATCAACCAATCAGAAGCATCTGTTTAATGACTTCCAGGGGCCTCAAAATAAGATTTCGCAATACACTATGATCTCGAATTTTCCAAGGCGTCTCTTTCGTAAACGTATTTAGTCAGCTGCAGAGGAAATCGTTGGCTGCGACATAGCAGAAAGGATCTATTTTAATATCGAGGCTATTACGAAATAACTTTGGTACATCATGAATGAAGTTTGATGAGCTTTGACTTATTTCCTTTTTTTATCAACCGCTCACCCCTGTGTTTTAATGTCTACATTCGGGTCAGGCCCTGTCATCAGGATAGAAATTCGAACACCAGGAAACTCTATCATACAGTCTTTAAAGGCGGCCAGTCACCCAATTTATACTTGAAATTCTGATTTGACAGAGATGAAAAGGATTATATACATTTTACAGCAGTCGCAAAAGTGTCGTATAATGACAGCATATTTAACAAGAAAATAATTGAAGTAATGAGCTGGCCAACGTGAAAGGCATACTGTTGATGATCAAACAGGAGGATTGTTAAAAGAATCAAACAAAGCCTGAAAGCGTAAGTACTAGGTATGACCTCGAGACTAGGTATGGCTTAACCTCGTGACTACTGACGTATAGGCTTCGTACAGGGCCACCTAAAGCCACCTTACAGAATGTACCTAAATAACTTTTTTTCAAATATATATACATATATTTTTTAAATAAAAAACACCATGAAACCCTATTCGCAATGAAACTGTTTCATTTCATACACTGTACTGTAGGTAAACTTGTGCATTATCAGGTTATGATGCATCAGCGTTCACTTCCGTCTTTATGAACTAAAAAAAAAAAGTACCCTTAAAATAATATCATTTCGCAATACATTATGACCTCGAATATTCCGAGGAGTCTATTAAGTAATATTTTTCCAGTCCTCTGCAAAGGAAGTCGTTGGTTGCGACATATCAGAAATGAACTATTTACCAGTGAATAGTGATAGGGGTTTTAGGTAATATCAATTCATTGCGTTTGGAATATTTCATATATATAATTCTTCTTCCTCTTTTTCTTCTTCTTCTTCTTCTTCTTCTTCTTCTTCTTCTTCTTCTTCTTCTTCTTCTATCTTCTTTTTCTTTTTCTTCTTCTTCTTCTTCTTCTTCTTCTTCTTCTTCTTCTATCTTCTTCTTCTTCTTCTTCTTCTTCTTCTATCTTCTTCTTCTTCTTCTTCTTCTTCTTCTTCTTCTTCTTCTTCTTTTTCTTCTTCTTCTTCTTCAGAATACTCTGCCTCCTTCACTGCTGAAGATTCTTGCAGATGAACTTGTGTGTGTATGATGTGTGCGTGCCAATAGGAGAATGGATATAGATTTTTTTAATGGTTTCAATTTTGACAGGTTTATCAAACTTTTGTTGAACTTCTTTGCTCTTCTTCGTGACACTTTGGGACCCGGGGGGGGGGGGCAGTCAGTATGGTAACTCTACTACTCACCACCTTTTTTAAACTGACCACCTTCGCTTAATGGCTTTCTTGCGTATAAAATCAAAAAGTACGCGTGGAACTTAGCGCGATACGTCACAGTAATCAAGCAGGTTATCATAGTCGATTCCAAGAGAAATGAGAATGAAATAACAGAATTTATTTTTTTTTTAAACTTTACAAATACAGGCATGCCCAAATGCGGTACCATTGAATGTCAGAACTCTGTTTATCTTTTGTGTTAATCCGTTTTAGAACACATATCGTCGTTATCAGCTTGTCGATAATGTGATGACGACATTTACTGTTATAGGAGTAGACTACATCGCCAACTACACTAATAAAAAATTGGCATTGGTTTTGTCCACTTTTCATAAAATGTTATGATTATCATTAAAACTACAAAAGCCTTATCGATGATGATGATGATGATGATGATGATGATGATGATGATAGTGAAAATGATAAATACGTGCGGTCGGTAATACTGAGAACACCACACGCGTTTGTCGCCGAGATTTCCGCGCGTATCATACAATCTGAACATGTGTTGCTGCATTTTCTGCATAAGTGAGACGAAATTAAGGTAAAACTAACAAATGTTTTCTGAGATACGACGTTATCAGTCAAAGGCGGTCGATGAGTAGTAGGTCCAACCAAGTTTTCCACAACCACCCTAAACGAGTCTTATCCAGTGTTCAAAATCACCCCCTTTCGGTTTTTTCTGAGCCTCTTCTCGAAAAATTTACCTGTATAAACGAGTTTAACCCCTTCGAGCATACCCTAAACAATTACGAGGCTACATACAAATTCCAGAATAAGGATGCGGATAAGGATACCCTTAACGCGTGTTAACAAACTAGAAAACATACCTTTTTCCTGATTTTTGGCCTTTTTTCTATAAACGCTTTACGAGCGCATCTTAACCGCCCAAAACCACATACCTTTTTGCGCGTTTTCTAGTCGCGCGTGTCCACAGCAATATTTTTGGTAATTTCCACCTTCTACGCACGTGTTATTGGGCCATTCTCGGTCACGTGTGTGACCCAAATCATGAGAAATAGCTGATTCAAAAAATAGTAATTTATCATTTTGTGTCTTGTAGCAGAAGTCTCTCATTTTAGAATTTTAAATAACTATATTACCCCCAATAGAATGAAGGTAATTATTTTAAAAGTGCGTACATCATTTTTCTTTCAGAAGTCAAATTAGGTCGGTCCGCGTGTGACTTCGCACGAAAATTGGTCTTACTGTTGGTATTCAAACCTATTTTTCTCGGATTTCCCTGGGAGTGTAAGTTTCCACTTTTCATTACTGTATGAAGGGGATTGCTCTAAACAGTTTTAAAGCAATTTTCCATAAATGAATGAAAATTCTGTTCTTTTAGAGGTGAAAATTGGGTTGGTCACGTGTTTGACCAATCAAAAGGGGTGCGTTTTTAAATGACTCTGTAAGTGTACATTATAGTTGAGAAGTCATTTATTCTTATCAAAGAAAGGGGAGCTTTTTTCACGTACAAAATGGTTACTATAAAAAAAAATCAAAACATGTTATCTTATTTTTGAGCAGTGAGGAAAAATTAGATGGTCACGAGTGTGATCAAAAGTTTCAATTTCCAGGGAATGGCCCTATTTCTCTTTCAAATCAGAACTATTGGTGGTCAGGTGAACGCGCTTCTGGATTCCGCCGTATTAAACGATTTTTGGACATTGTGTTGTCCTTCCTTGCATCTACTAACGTTTCAGTACGGTGCAGGATTTTAAAGGGAGGCACGCTGTTCTTAACAAAAATTTATGTGGTATACCTTCAGAATAAAAGCCCAAGTTGTTCTTTTACATTCAGCTGCGCACAATAATAGGCCTATAACCATTTACTGAGTTAAAGTTATGCAAGGGGGGGGGGGGGGGGTATGGGTTATTAAGTGCAATATGGAATGCGAGTGATAAGAGGAAATTGGTAGATACATGTTTAACTGTAAGCAATTTAAGTTAATAAAGCTCATTTTTGGTGCTTCGTCTTTATTTAGGTTTTTATGTATTTCTCAGATATTCATTCTGCAATATTATGGTTTTGTTATGCAAAGATATATTATGTGTTATATATCCATGTTATACGTGCATGAAAAGAATCCGAAGACAATTTTTGTACATTTTTATAATAACATGACAATAAATATATTGAACTGAATTTGAATTAAATTTAGGAAATTAAAAAAAAATCTTTCTCTTCTTGTGTCACAACAGGATAAAATGCATGGATTCCTACCATCTTTCATTCCCTAGCCGGTGGCGGACTCAAGTTGGAGGAGGCGGAGGAGGGGGGGGGGGGGTACAATATGCCCCCTTTTCAGAATAGAAAATACTTTCGGTCAATCATATTTTTTGTAGGGGCAAAAACGCCATACCCCTTCTACATTGAGAGGGCTGGAGTGTTTCGGTGGAAGATAATTTGAGGGAAATATTTATGAGATTTTTTTAGGTGGCTGGGGATGGGGATAGGGTGGGACGAGCTCTATTATTGTTTATATATATATATATATATATATATATATATATATATATATATATATATATATTTATATACTGAAAGAAATGAAAATGGGAGAATAATAATAATAATAATAATAATAATAATAATAATAATAATAATAATAATAATAATAATGATTCAAAATGGATGACAGCTCTGGGGAACATTGAGGGAGCTACGCAATTATTATTCTCCCATTTTCATTTCTGTCAGTGTTTATTATTTACAAGGGAGTTGCCAAAGTTGTTTGCATTTGTCAAATTTCTTTCAATGTATTGTCCCCTTATTCTGACTTATGCAAGTATCCAGGCTTCTAGGTGAGATCCAACTGCGGCATGCGGCTTCTCATTGTTCATTAACTCATCTGCACCAAAATAAAGGATCAAAAAGGGTTGGAAATCTGTCTGTCGGTCAATTGGATTCGGTCACGCCTAACTGCTGGCCCGCCTCTGTGGTCTAGTGGTAAGGCATTGGCGTTCTAAGCCAGTGACCCGGGTTCGATTCCCGGCGGAGGCATTTTTTCAACCCTTGATTCAAAATGGATGACAGCTCTGGGGAACATTGAGGGAGCTACGCAATTATTATTTTTCCCATTTTCATTTCTTTCAGTGTTTATTATTTACAAGGGAGTTGCCAAAGTTGTTTGCATTTGTCAAATTTCTTTATATATTCCTTACTTTGGACAAACTTTATAAATGCTTATGTTGTATTTAATGTTATTTTGTTTTGTTACACCTACACGACTCCTTTACAAAAACGCCATAAGTAAAAAGGTTTTTTATTGTTTTTGTTCGTTTCTTTACCGTGTTAAAATCAATCAATCATTTGGTCAATCAATCAATCAATCAATCAATCAATCAATCCATTATCATTTAATCAGTCAGTCAGGTAATCAATTAATCATTCACTTAATAAACCGATCACTGAAATACAGGAATGGAAAAAAAAGAAAAACAAAAAACAAAGAGAGAGAGAGAGAGAGAGAGAGAGAGATCGACCATACACGCAACCTCACGAGAAAGCAACTAACCAATAATCAATAAATCAATCAGTCAATCAGTCAATCAACGAATCATTTTCTAAGAGACCGTTCTGCAGCCTATAAACAGAAATCATCTATGAAACTCTTCACTTGAAATCATGAATAAGTACTTATTTTTAAGGAGTAGATTAATGCCGACCGTTATTCCTTTTATGTGGCCCATGGTCAGACAGATTTTCGGAGTGTTGTTTTTTAATCGCGTAAAACTTTGTCATTCATATGGCACATATTGAGTATGCAGAATAAAAATGAACAAATAAATAACTGTACCAACTTTTATCCATTCGAGGCTTTTTAATGGATCATTGTACACATTTACAAATACTCATTAACACTCACGTTCCTTGAACAAAATTGATAAACTTGATAGGCATTCTCCCTCAGATTACACCGTAGGCTTAAATATTTTGACTCTTTGCTGGTAATTTCTGTTCTTATAATCCATTTATTTTCATTTATCTGTTTATTTGTCTATTCATGATTATTTATTCATCTTTTCCTTTGTTTACTTATTTCATTTATTTATTTATTTATTTATTTATTTATTTATTCATTCATTTGTTCATTCTTTCATTATTTATTTATTTATTTATTTATTCATTTATTTCAAATATTTATCAATTAATTTATTCATTATCAACAACACGACTATATTCAGCTAAAAACTAAATAAATCGTTCGTCGGCTACAAGTTGGCCTCGATCAACCGCAGCCAGTCCTCATGCATGGCTCCGCGGACCGGTCCACAATGCACAGCTACAGGACTAGGCACTACTTGTTCTTGCCCCCGCCACTGGCCGGCTGGTTGGGGGCCTTGCTTCCAGCAGACTGTAGCTCGGAGACAGGACTTCCAGACGGAACTTTCCCGCCATGACTCTTGGCAGTTGATGCCATGTGTTCGGCTGCTGCGGTACCCGACTTGATTCCATTGCGGCCATAACCCAGACGGGTGGCTCCGGCAATCACCTGAGAGGCGGCCTTCTTCGAAGACATATTGGATCTGTCAAAGGCATGAAAGAGAATTATTTCTACCGCTAATCCACTATTCCTTAAATGATAGCATAGATAAAATTGTCATATTTCATATTTTAATTGGAGGAGAATTATAGGTCGAAAGCAAGGTTGGTCAAGGTTGGGGCGGACTGCATGGGAAGGAAAAGGGTAGTTCCTGCCTCTCGCAGTTACCCTTTCAGTTTGACTCATAGACACGTCATAGAAACGTCATAAAAACGTCATAATAATGAATATGTATAGGCATGTACGTATAAATTCCAGGTACAAATTTCTTAGAGAACCCGCACAGTGTCGATCGCTCGCGCAGCTCAATGGGCTGCGCGCCGGTCTACTCTCTCAAATTCCCGAGTTCGAATCCAGCTCTCCCCATGGGCATTTTTGCTGTATTAATTGATAACAGTCATGACAATGGCGTTTATTTCTTCAGAAATAGTTAAAGTATCACAGGTATTACTGATACATATTCATTTCTATGGCGTCAAACTGGAAGGTAACTGCAAGAGGTAGGAACTATCCTCTACCGCGTGGGAATGAAATCGATAGAGGAATATCGATGTTTTGATGATACGACACTATTAATCGATAGCATTGTGGGGAAAACTCCTCGTGGCAAGTCTGCCCCTAGGAAGTGAGAAACTTGAAACTTAAAGGAAACCAACACCCTCAAGAGACGTAGTTTTTAAATTAAAGTTATGACCCCAAAAAAAAAATCAGATCAAAGTAAATATGAACGATAATCGGACTCGGAATAAGAAAATTTTATACCTATAAGAACATTTCTGTTGTTGTTTTTTTTTTTTTTTTTTTTTTTTTGGGGGGGGGGGGTTACACTACCATTACAGCTTCTGCAGGTGATATGATTTGTGGACAACTCCCTTATGCTTTCTACACAGAATTTCACATATATTCTTTATTATCTTGAAGAACACAACGTTTTTAGTGTGCTTATCCCAAACATGTTATTGAGAAAATACCCCTACATTATCATAAATACATCTTGACTTTGGCTTAAGAAAACGTGCAAATTGTTTCATTATGTGTGTACATGGGTGTCGATTTGTATTCGCAGTTAGGGGGGGGGGGGGGTGATTGATGCCAAATATCCTCAACCGCGGAGCAAAGCGACAGAGCGGACAAAGGGTGGGGAGGTTCAAACGTGAAGGATATACTAAATAAGCAGGGGGGGGGCGGTGTAGGATCTGTATTTGCTGCCTATATCTCTGCATTATTAGTCTAATCTACCATTCCTCCAATTGACCGCACAAAAAATTGTTTTCAAAAAATAACCCTGAGGTACGTCCTCATTACTTGAATGAGAAATTTTTGGGAATTGAGCCTTTACTTAGAGTACGAACCATTTCCCGTTTTTTTATTTTGCGAGCGAGCGAAGCGAGCGAGCCCAAAATTTCACTTTCTAGCTATAAAAAAAAAAATGTTATTTGTCTTCAAAGTATACACTCAAGCAATATAAGATGTTTGACTAGTTCAGCACCTCGCTGGTCCAATTGTTTACTTTCCTAAACCACCCTATTTCAATTATTACAAACGAGGGAAGCGAGATAGGGAAAAATACACTCTTTTAGTGATGAGGTGTTATTTTGTCATCAAAATCCACTATAGGTCTATAAAATATCTACATTACATATTCGAGTGAGCGCAGGGAGCGAGGAAAAAATTTGAATTCTTTGATAGCCTCAAAGATATCTAAATAGTTTTTGATCACCTAAATGCCAAATAATGATGCTTTTTGGCGCATCGCTTGCCATCTAAAACCATTTTGTTTCTATGAGCGAGCAAAGCGAGCTAACGCCAAAAACTCAGTTTCTTTCTAGTAAAACGTAGAATTCTACCAAAATAAATTAGAAGAATTTTATGATGTACCATTTCCCTGTATGCGAGAAAAGGTTTACATATCGCGGTAAAAATATTACAATATGTGGACATGTTGCGGAGGGAATAAGAGCGCTTGCCTCCTGATCTTGTTTCTATGAGCGAGTGTAGCGAGCGAGCGAGAAAAGGCTATTTTGTAATACTGAGAACAGCCAGTTTGTACTGTTACTCCAATTTTTATGATTTTGATAACGTTCATTTTATCAGCATCCTCCTTTCTCATAATAGGATAGGCTACCGGTCACAGGCCATTATCTCATGAAAAGTCTCCTGTTATGGGTCTTCTTCCCGTTCGACTCCTTGCAGTTGTATTATAATGATACATGTATAAGACTGGATAGAAAGACAATATGCAAACCAGTTTCATTTCATGATAAACTCTGACAAAAATATTAACTGGCATCGGTTAGGATAACACGAGATATTAAATGCGAGTAGAACAATCATAGCATATAGAAAGACAAGATGCAAGCCGATTTGCTTTCATAAAGATAGTATCATAACCTCATTGTTTGGGATACTTAAAATGCGAGCGAGCGAAGCTAGCGAGCGCTGAAAGCCTTTTCCTTTTCCTTTCCTTAAAAAATTGTTTCTTTGCTTTTTGTTCGCTTTGTCTTTGTCTTTACTTTTTTTCGAGGATTATAGAAGGCTATGAAAATTTTCCTTTTCATGGTGAATTATTGGGGGGGGGGGGGAGGTGATTGTACAGGCCATCCCCCCTGACCAAATTTTTTGGCTTTTTTTTTGGGGGGGGGGGGATCGACACCCAAGTGTGTGTACAAAACATATCGAGAGTTATCCACAAAATGATGTCATCAGTAGCTATGGTAGTGTCAAAAATGTGATACAGAAATTTCATATAGCCATAGCTTTCTTATTCCGTGTCCGATTTTGTTCAAAATAACTCTGATCTATTTTATTTCATCTTAGCTTTGATTTAAGAACTACTTGACTTGAGGGTGTTGGTTTCCTTTAATGGAAGGAAAAGAGAATCGAGAGAAATGAGAGGAAAGGAAGTAAAGAAGGCAGGGGCGGACTGAGACTGAAATTCGGTTGAGGGATTTTGATTTGACTGGCCCACTCAATCTATAAACTATTTCTTCAAAAAAAATTTCGAGTCATTATATCAATAAAGTTATCTTCGTTACATAACCCCCCCCCCCCCCCCCCCCCCCCACTTAACGACGCAATTTTGTGACTTCTCTTGCTTAAAAAAATCAGTTTGGAGCCTAATCACCCTTCTTACGAATTAAAAAAAAAAAACGACGATGTCCTTGAGTTTTGCTCATTCTTTTAATGAAAGAGATTTTTTTTAATATATTTAAACCGATACACTGTAAAAAAATAATTATTGGGTAAAATTTTAACCAGCACGAGGATAATGATATGTCCGACCAACTTTTTAAAAAAAAGGTAAGCTACACTATAAAATATTTGGTAAAAATGTGCCATGAGGGTAATTATGTGTCCAACCAACTTTCTTTGAGCATTTCTTTTTATCCAGTTTGATGGAAATCTTGCCCATTCCAAGGTCATTACTGCTTATTCTTACCCAGTGCACGAAGCATGTTATCCAGTAAGGGTAAAAATAAGCAGTAATTACTTTAGAATGGGCAAAATTTCCATCACATTGGATAACAAGAAATGCCCCGAAGTTGGTCGGACACATAATTTCCCCCGTGGCACATTTTTACCCAATATTTTTAAGAATGTAGTTAACCTGGTTTTTTTTTTTTTCATTCTACTAGCACAGGAAATAAAGGGTAGTTAGGTTGGATACGTGCCGATGTAGCGGAAGATTTGGTTCCAGCGGCAGATTTTGTACCTGGTACAAAATCTGCCGGCAGATATCGTTAATCAATTTTTCACTCAGGAATCAATCCAAGGAATCAATCCAAGTACGGTATGTGTAAGGAAAGGTGCTCTCTCTTTAAAAAAAAAAAAAGATAAAACAAGTGCAACTGTTCACTCTTCAAGGAGTGAATGTCAAAAACCCCTAAAACAGGGAATTTCGAGTGAATATGCGTGATTTTTCACTCAAATTCACTGTTTTGACGATAAATTACAGGCCTACATTCTTGACTCACTTATAAAAATTAAAAGTGGCTATTTGCAACACTTTTGTGTATTTATGAGTAAAAAGTTTCTAAACAGATTTTGTTACAGAACACAATCAGCCGGCAGATTTTGTCACCAAGAACCAAATCTGCCAAGAACCAAATCTGCCGCTACACCGGTTCAACGACAGAGTTACTTCCTCAGTCATGCCAGTGTGTAGTCACATGTCATTTAAGGCCTAGATATTTAGACAATGGTAACTCTGCCATCATGGTACTTACCATGGTAACATTGCTCAAAAGCCAATCAAATTCAAGGTTTCCATGATAGTTATCATGGATGGCAAAGTTACCATCAATGGTAAATCTTATGCAACGGGGCCAAGATCTATCAAACAACTTATTGTTAAGTTGACAGCAGATTCTCATATTTTCCATAGGTTTATAATACAGGGACCATCCGGTTACAGCAGGCAACGGGTCTAATAATATCCAACTTATAACCAACTAGAAAGAATAGTCACTGTAATTCCGCAGATTGGTTATTCGGAAATTCCAAAGACTCAGAATTCAGAAGGTTAGTTATTCCCTATCATTCCGAAGATTCATAATTCCGAATGATAGTTCTTCCGAACTTCCGAAGATTCAGAACTCCGAAGGTTAGTTAATCCCTATAATTCCAAAGATTCTTAATTCCGAAGGATAGTTTTTCCGAACTTCCAAAGGTTCATAAGTCTGAAGGTTAGTTGAATTCCCTATAATTCCGAGATTCATAATTCCCGAGGTATAGAACTATTCCGAACTTCCGAAGGTTCACAATTCCGAAGGATAGTTATTCCGAACTCCCGAAGGTATAGTTATTCGGAACTTCCGAAAATTCATAATGCCAAAGGTTAGTTTTACCAAACTTCAGAAGCTTTATAATTGAGGAAATGAAATAGGGTTCAAACCCCTCTATATGAATTTGAAGGCACTTCGGAATAATGAATTCTTTTAAATTTGGGTGGTTATGAATTTTTTTCCCGAAAGTTTAAATAGTTATGCAAAATAATGAAACCGAAATGTTAAGAAAAATAATTCTGCCTTTAAAAAATAACAATTGAAGTCTATACAAATGAACGAATATTTTCTTACCTGTGCAAACAACTTGCTTCAGAAAATGTCTAGAGAAATCTATTAAGACTTCTGAAGTTCAAGGTGAAATATGAATTGATGAACAACAAATATGAAAACGCTGGCAATAGAATCTCCAAAGTAAAAGCACGAAAACCACTAGTGATGATCTCTGTCAGTCTGTTCAGATATAAAGCACCTAGGCCATCAGCAGGATGACTAAATGCAGTGAGTTTATTTCGTCACACCCACTTCTGGAGAATTCCAACCTAATCTGTCCAATCAGAGCCCGCGTCGTTTTACCATTGGCCAATCAGAAGCGTCTGTTTAATTACCCCAGGTGCCTCAATTATAATTTCGCAATACACTCAGACCCCGCCTTTGGCAAAGGACGATTTCTTGCAACATGTCTTAATTGTATGTATTTGACAGCGCCGATTACCACATTGTGACTTTGAGGCCATTACAGAACTTTCAATTTCTTGATAGTCGACTTAATCAGGCAATTTGTTAAATATTTTTTCATCCAGATATTTGTTTGTTTATTCATAAATTTATTTGTGTATTTATTGATTGATTTGTCTATGCATTCTTTCCTTTAAATTTCATATCTTTATCTAGGTTAGACTGATCATTAAAATAGTAAAAGCAGAGCAAGAATTTTACTTAATAACGTAAAGTAAATCGCTCAACTTCTTTGATTATTAATAGCCTTTGTCTCTTAAAACAAATTGTTGAGAGGGTTAGGAAAATGATTAAGATTCTCTAGCATTTTATGTGATCAAGGGAATTAATTCAAAACCACCTGAATATAGGCCTAATTTAAAAAGGAATCTGAGTAGAGACAAAAGCTCATCAAAGCCAAAAAAGTGCCACATGTGTTTTTCATTCTGAACAACAGCCCCCCCCCCCCACTTCAATATAACTTCACAGCAACTTTAAGATGTTTCATGTTTATAACGTGTTTACCTTCACATTGAACAAGAAAGTTGCTTAAGTTAATTAAAGGGAGCGAAGTTTCAAACGAGTCTCCCGGTGTTGTCATTCTATATTCAAAGGTGTAACTATGATCGTACGGCAACCCAGAATTTGCCCCCTGTTTTGCAGTGTTTCAACTACATTTTCAGCCATTTTTACCCCTATATGGCACAAAACGGGTACAAATTGGCCTTTAAAAACACACCTATTTTTCGCATTCCAAGTACACCTTTTTTTCAAAATCGCGAGCATGCTCAAAAAAGACCCCCTTTTACGCGAAATTTCGAATGATCATGCGTACACGAAGTCAATAGAGAGTGACAACACCGGGAAGAGTCTTTACGTCCAAAGGAATACTGGAGCTCTTCGCTGTCATAACACCCCATTCTCCTTGTCAGGCCCCTGCTTTGGTGTAGTCAATAGTATGATACTGCATCGGCTTGTTTCTAGATTATATCATACTATCCATCATTATGACTATCCTCAACATTTACAGTTGTTACTCTGAAATCGGGATGTTATAGTCATCTTGCATAAGACGATATTCTGCCAAAGGTTTCTTGTCAATACAACTTTCTTTCTAATACATGGCAATAATTATTCTTCGATCACTGTATGAATTGTCTTTTCTGCATGCAGTATTCGAAAAGTCATAGTGACACGAAACGGTTATTACACGATCTCTTCTTCTTCCTCCTCCCTCACCTCTCTCAATCTCTCTCTCTCTCTCTCTCTCTCTCTCTCTCTCTCTCTCCCTCCCTCCCCCTCTCTCTCTCTTTCCCCCTCTCTCTTTTCGCAGACATTTCATTGACCTCTCATCCCCAGTCACATTCAACTAATAACGATAACGATTACGAGATTTTTCGATTGTTGTTGTATGTACCTGTGAGTATTCTAGTGTCTGTTAATGTAAGGCAGCTCTAGAAAGTATTGTTTTAAAAAATCTTGCTATCGTTGTCGTTATCGGTCTTTAAAGTAACCGAAGCCTTACTGGGGAATCCCACTTGAATGTATGGGTCGTTTGGGGACCAACAGTTGGTGAATACATAGGCGTCTGCTATAGACTACCACTAGTCTATGGCAATAGGACGGTGCATGGTAAAACTGTCAGAGGTAAAATGTAAGAGGAAAAAATGTCAGAGTAAGAAATGTCAGAGGTACTCAACAAGTCATTTACTGACATTTTTACTTTTGACATTTTTACACCGAACCCCTGAAAGTATGAATGCACATTTTTCTACTCGATTTTCTTTTATAAATCAATTCTCTGAACTGTTGCTACCTGCCTGCTGCCCTCTCTTTGTTGAAAAGGGAAATCACGGGTTTTCCCCACTGATCTGTAGAGATCAGTGGTTTTCCCCCACCAGCCAATCCAGCATTGGCCCCTTTGAAATTAAGGTGGCTGGTTTTACACGTGTAGGGCAGATTAACAACAACAAAGAGGAAATAATTAAACCAAAGTGAAAGAAATAGATGTATTTATCAATTATAACGGGCACAAGAAGCTTATGAAACTTACAGGTATGTAAGAAAATCTGGTTTTCAGATGATTGGTCAAACTGTCACTTTTTGGGGAGCTCGTTCAAATTCAAATTCAAATAAACATTAATTTTCTTCCACTTGATTTACAGGAGTTAACAATCATTTTTCCAACTGTTCTCTTCACTCGCTAACAAAATTTAAATGGGGAACAAATAATTATTTAGCAAGAGTCATCATTCCCTGGCAAAATCGCTTCATCACACCTATTAAGGCGGATCGTGATATAGACCAATTTCACAACGCAAGAGGGCAGCAGACTGTTCGACACAGTTCGACATACTGGGGTGGGCGCTCCAACTTTTATAGTACACAAGTCAATAGCGCGTTATGTACATTCGTTCGATTTTTTGTCTATTTTGACCAGTATATGCAGATTTATTTTAATATTTGCAATGAGAAATTATCAGGGAAGTTCAGGTCGCAGCTGTGCGGTGCTCAAATGCCACAAGGATTAGAGAAAGTTTAAAAATTGGAAGCTAACAGAGTGCGAAATTCACTCGCTTTTGACTCATTAAGCCTGTTTGTGTGAGAAGCCGTACTCCCTACACAGGTTTCCGTAAGCAATGTGAAGGAATTCGTCGCCAGTGGGTAAAAACATCAACAGAAGGGACCTTTACGTCAAGAAACATATCATTATGTACTTTGGCGTAAAATTTAATGAGTGGAAACTTGACTTTGTAAACAGGGTAAGATTTAGGGCTCCCGTTTACCACGGCTTCTATGCTGCAATCGAACTTTTACTGACAAAACTAAGTTGAAAAACCATCGAAATTACAAAAATACATCATACCTTCATCCGTCAGATATGACCATTGTCTTACCTCGTCTACCCATGTATCCATGCTTTATTTTATTGATCTAGAATAAAGTAAATGGAAAAATATCGGGGAATATCTCATATCTTACATTCATTTTGTACACAGAGCCAATCGCGGTCAGCGCGCTTGCCCACAGCAGCAATGGCGTCGCCGATAGAGGGCCAAATACACAAACCGGCCGTGAAATTGGTCTATACGATAGCGATAATCGCCACAAAAATGATGAATGAGACAATTTCGTAATGCACGCAGTGGTGGCGCTACCGAAGGCAGGGGCGGCCGCTCAGTCATTTTCCAAGTGATCAAAAGATGAAAAAGAAAGAGGAGAAGAAGAAGAAGAAGAAGAAGAAGAAGAAGAAGAAGAAGAAGAAGAAGAAGAAGAAGAAGAAGAAGAAGAAGAAGAAGAAGAAGAAGAAGAAGATGATGATGATGGAGAAGAAGAAGAAAAGGAAGAAGAAAAAGAGAAGACGAAGAAGAACAAGAAGCAAGAAGAGTATTGGGAAGAGAGGCCCTATTTGTAAATAAACTCACCTAACGCTTCATCTCCCCCCCCCCCATCAAAATACCCTGGAGCCGCCATTGAATGCATGTTTCATGGGTTGGATGGGCCGGACTCACTGAAGGTCCCAAACAGAATTTTAGTCCCAGTCCGTCCCTGAATGATGTGTCTTCATCATGATCATGTGCTTAAAAGAGGTTATTACTGGATGAGTGAATGGGGAATCCCACAACCCTGACTGGCATGCAGTTTTGCAAGCAAAGCTGTTACTAAATTCGATAATGTCGATCGAGTCTCTGACAGTCAAGTCCAATCCAGTCATTTCCGCAGACCTGGAAGTTTTTGTTGTTGTTTTCGTTCCCCTTCTTTTGGTCTTAAAAAAAAAACACTTGGTGCTAAGCAGCAAACCTCGAAGTTAAAGGGTACTCCACAGATCATAATATTTCAGTGACAATCTGGTGAAATTCTCCAGGCTTGCCTTTGTTTTGTCAAAGATACCCGCTGATAGAATGAGGGTTGCAATAGGGTTTTAGGTCAGGCTTGGACTAGGCCAGGTTAGGCTTGCGTTCAGTTAAGGTTGGTTAGGTATTATAAAATTGACGGGGATCAATTGACGCCGGAACACTCCCCGGGGAATACATTCCCCGTCCACTGCTATTTCTTTCTTTTTCTATTTCTTCATTAATTTATCATCTGTCTATCCATTTATCATTAACCATCTATTCATTTTACTTGGCAATCAGAACAATGACTTTTGAGCTGTTTGCAGACTTTCTACCATGGGCGCCTCTAGCGATAAGAGGTGTATAGGCCTACATCTATACAGTGTGTATCAGTGAAAACGTTACACTTTTGAAACAATTATAGAAATTATATTTCACAATATTTCGAAAATTTTTCTTGTTGATAGATGCACAGTAGTAGTGTGGGTTAGGGTCATTTTTCGATTTTCGTGACACGGCGGACAAAAGCACCATTTTTGGTATAAAGCTTCTTTGGGGTAAATAAACTGATTTCAGCCTAGGAGCCCTCCCGAAATATGTACGCAACTGACCGGAATTCAAGCGAAGGAGCCGGTATTCGGCCACTTTATGAAGGCAAAACCCGTTTTATAGTCATAGTAGGCCCCCGAAATCATCTTAACAGTTTACGCATATCAATAAAAAGTTGTTTCTGTTATCAATAATAAAAAACTCTTGGGAAAAAACGGAATTATCGTGGAAATTTCGATTTTCTTTCGAGGCAGTTTTCGGCCTACCAGCGCTGGTATCAGGCCATAATTATACAAACTCAGTGGAGAGTTCTCCCGCGTCGAACAATAGGCCTATCACAATGAACCGTCCGACCGAGCCAAAGTACCACCGAAGAGAAAGCCAGCGTCGCTGTGCCAGAGACTGAAATATTAATGAGCTTTGTATGTTTCACACGAGCAGCATAAGACTGAGACACATGAAATACCATGGCCTAGAACAGTAAAACTGGCAATTTCTTGTATACATTGCATAATAAAGGGCAAGACATGCCTATATATTTGTTTGATATCGAGACATAGGCAAGTTATATCAAAATCATGATATAGCGCGTTGCTGCCCTCATTTAGGTGATGCTTGGTACGTACGACTCGTATGATTTGTAAAGATGTAATTTTATGCATGGTGTAATCAAAATTTTTTGGAAAGCAAACAGTGAATTATTTTCATCGCCACTTTCCATCAAAATCTTTCGTTTTTGAACTACTGAGTAGTTAGGTTTTTAGGAGAATCTTTCAATAGGAACCTGCTTTCTTTTATGACATCCTCATGGAGGAACTAATCGGTATTGTATTTCTTTCTTGGTTTTTTTTAAATATGTTTTTCTCTTTTCATGAAAATCATATAAATAAAATAAATGTTCTTTACAGCTTCAGAGCTTAACACTCCTTAATTTAGATTTTGCTCGAAATCACAGGGTTATCAGTTGGCATTAATTTCAAATTATTCCAAATGCACCTGCAGAGTGAGTTTGCAATCTTTCAAGCGGAAAAGTCAGTGGCCGTTTATTCTGAGTTAATTCTCTTTCATATATCATGAAAGCAATATGTATCATGTCTAAGTTCATTACTTAGACGAAGTATTTTATGGAATATCTTACACTCATTATAACCATAGCCCTCCTCACCATACTGCTATGGCTGAAAGCAAATTATCAGAAAAAAAATCACAATTAGAAGTATCATTAATTTTCTGAGTCTAAAAACAAACTGAATACAACGAAATGTCTGATGTATGCGTATAAAACACCCGGTAATAGGTAGAATGTGTTGCTCTCAAATATATACCTATATTTTTCATATTTTCCCTTGCTCAAATTCAGTTATCGCCATTCAAGTAAACTTGAATCCCTCAGTGAACAGTACTATTAGGGAGTCACCTCTTGCCCATAGTTTTAACCAGGAAATCTCTCAAGGCAAAGTATATTTGTATAGTATATTTGATCATAACTGAAAGCCGAATGCTTCTGATTGCTTCTGATGAAGTAAGTCTCGCTGCAAAAATTATTGTCGCTGGAGCAGTGGTGGAAATCCGGGGGTTGGGCAATATCGACCCCAAAATGATTCTAACATTTTATACAGCAGAAAAAGTTGGAGGTCAAAAGACACCCCAATGGAAATGAAGACTACTTCCTTTCTCTCTTTCTCTCTCTCTCTCTCTCTCTCTCTGTTTCTTTTTGTTTTCTTATTTTATTTTTGTTACTTGTCAGGATTTTCTAAAAGCGTTTTCCCTACATTCAATTTTTAAAAAAAGAATTATGATATGTGATAAACAAGTCAATGCGATCTCATCTTTCACTCACTTAATCAGTCAATTAGGATGAATAAAGCAATCGCTCACTCAGTCAATTAACTCAATAATTATTTGCCCGACCAGTTAACCATATAACCAGTCAGTTACTGAATCAACCAATCAATCAACCTTATTAAAGACCGATGTGTTGGCACAGTAGGTAGAGCGTCCGCCTCACAATCGGGAGGTCGCGGGTTCGAACCCCGGCCGCGTTATACCAAAAGACGTTAAAAGATGGGAGTTGCTGCTACCTTCTTTGGCGTTCAAGAATTGAAAAGGATAGAGCAACGTCGATCTGGCGCTGCTCAGTGGCTGCCGGGCCCCCGATCAATTGGGCAAAAAGAATTTCCTATCTCGGACAATAAAATTTGGAGGGAGGGGGGGGGGGGGGAGGGAGGAGGGTTTTTAAAGGAGAATGAAACCCTGGAGAAAATCGATTTCAATGAAAAGAGAAGACAGGGAGAAGCCATTCTTTAAAAAGTTCCATCAAAATCGGTTACGAAATGAGATAGTTATGGAATTTTACTTTTATGGCGATCCTCAAATTGGCAATGCTGCTTCAAAATGACAGGCTTTTGCGCAAAACTCTCAATATGCCTTGTACACAAAATTTCCTCTATTATCTATCAAGGTTAAGCTTATCGTCTCCTTAGCTCCATAAGATTATATTACACCATGGGAAAAAGTATTTGGGACAACACAGTACTGAGTTCACAAAGAGACAAGCAGTGCTCATCTGTAAAGATAATGAGAAATTTGAATCTTGTGTACGAAACGACGGTACTTAGAGTTGTGCACAAAATCCTGCCTTTTTGAAGCAACATTGCCAATTTCAGGATCGCAATTAATGTAAATCGAGACTTTTCAAACTTGCATATCTTTCTCATTTAACAACCGATTTTGATGGAATTTTAAAATGAAAATTCTTTCTCTCTATCTTCTCTTTTCATTAAAATTGATTTTCCACAGGGCTTCGAAATTATCCTTTGAACCCAAAAATAAAAATCATTCACTCAAACTCATATTCCAGTTAACCAAATAACCAGTCTAGCTTTTATCAGTTTAAAAATGAATGAATGACTCAATCAAACAACGCATTAACCAACCAATACACCGATCAATCCATCATTTGTCAACAAGCAATATCCATCTACTGATAAATAATTCATTCATTCAGTCACAGTGGCGGCACCAAGGGGGGGGGGGGCATGGGGGGCATTTGCCCCCCCCCCACTCAGAAGCTTTGCCCCCCCCCCAGTTGCCCCCCAAGAAATTTTGAGGACTGAAAAGAAAAATTATACTGTAATTTGTAAATAAGTAGATGTTGTCATAAACATCATATTCAAACTGTGAAGTGCTCTAAAATACCATTTTCCACTCTTCAAAACTTCGATTGAAAACAAAAAAGTGGCTATTTTTGGCTCGCTCGCTTCGCTCACTCGGGGGGGGGGGGCAAAATTTCTTTTCTAAAATGCGATTAAAAACAAGAAAAGTAGCCATTTTTCGCTTCGCTCGCTCGTCATATTTCAGAATATTTATTCGAAAATGCGATTAAAAACCGAAAAAGCGGTTATTTTTTGTTCGCTCGCTTTGCTCGCTCACAAAATTGATATTAAAATGTGTGTAAGAGGACGCAAAAAAAAGATGACTACCCGGCCCTGTCCCCCCCCACAATTTTCTTTTGCCCTCCATTTGCCCCCCCCCCCCCCCCCCCCCCACTTTAACAATCCTGGTGCCGCCACTGTTCAGTCAATGAATCAATCAAGCAAGCAACAAGCCAGTCAATTAAGCGCTCCAGACGAGCACTCCAAACAATTCGACAGTCATTTTGTTGATAATAAACCAACCAATTTCAAAAAGTCACTCAACCAGGAAACAAATTGCAGCATCAGTCTACATTTCAAATAGAATTATCAGAAAATTAGTTAATAATTCAATATCACAGTCACGTGGTACTACTCTCCTATCATAATCCAAGAAGAAGAAAATCATTTTCCGGCCATTAGAACACATTCTTGTCCTTTTCGATGAACTTATGTGTAAGTCATTCATGAAATATCGGAAAATGATTACTTTAAAAGCAAAGGAGAGGAAAAGAAAAAACGTACTGCATATCATTGCTTTTTTCGAGGCTTTTAATTGGATTTCATACGATTACAACAATTCGCATTAATTTAATACGTTATCTACGTTCACATACCGTTGATTGAAATACAGAATAGATATTGAACGCAAAGGATACCTACTAGTACTCATTCGATTTGGTTCCGGGTTTATGGATTTACATGCATGGGCGTCACTCGGGGGGGGGGGGTTCGGAGGGGACAGCCCCCCCCCCCCCGAAGGAAAATTATTGCATTGGGGGATTCAATAGGCTATGTATCCCCCCTCAATGTTAGAAAAAGGGACTCCTGTGAAATAATTTCCAGTAGTTCTTGGGTATTTCCCCCACCCGCAATTTTGAGCTGTGGACCCTTTTCTTCTTTTTTTTTTCTTGCTTTTCAGCAAATTTTGGACAGTAGCCTATCCCCCTTCTAAAATGAATTGACACTCATGTTTACAAGTATGTCTGTCAGAACGCAAGGCGTGATATGAATAGGCTCCACCAAAGAACCAACCTGCCAAAGGGGGTAGTTTAAATTAATGTTAATAAAATGAGCAAGAGCGTGCCTTCACCTATTTACTAACTATACAAGATTGGATAAGTATAAGAGTCTTATTTTTTTATATTTCCTATGTAACAGTGTTACCAGCTTTAGCTGGCACTTCTTTTAGTATTCATATTGCAGGTGAGCGTAGTGTCTAGAACTACCGTCATACATAAATATTACTATGGGAATCAATGAAGGAAATTTCACAAATGACGGATAACATCACACGTAAAAGAATCATGCTAATGATAAAGGATAGATTATTACAGTGACAGTTTTGGTACCTGTGAAAAGGGCAAGTGCAGAAATTAAGGGAAAACGTAGCTGACATTCAATAAAAGTATATAATCAACTGATGAAGGAATGGGTGCAGATTATCGTTGAAAGTGTATGACAATAAGCAGTTTGTATAACTAAGGGCGTCTATATAGTGCATGGAGGGGTGTGGAATTCCCCGTTGAAAAAAAAAATCGGTCCGCAAATTCGACAATGTTAAAGCAATAATTCATACGCTAGTATGAATGTTTTTTAGCTTGGTGGTTGCCAAAAGTAAGTTCGATAAATCATCTCTGATAGAGATAGAGTCGCCTTGACCAAATACATGTTTAAGAATGTTCTATAGAAATAGCTTCAAGGCCTACAAACTGCGCTGAAGAATTTAAAAAAAAAATCAACAATGAAAATTAGCTAACTGCTTGCTGGCGATTCCTCTTTCTGTCCAGAGCTCATATTGGCTACAAGTATAGGCCTCGATCCACTTCATAGCCAGACCTCGGGACTTAATTATCGAGAATGCTCAGCTTACTTCCTGCGACCACCACCGCCGCCGCCGCTGTGGTAGCTCCCCTTGCTCCCGGCTGACTGCATGTGAGAGACTGTACTTCCCTTAGGAACTCCACCTCCATGACTCCTGGCAGTCGAGGACATGTGACCAGCCGCAGCGGTACCGGACTGGATCCCACTAGAGGTGTAGCCCACGCGGTTCGCTCCAGCGCTCACCTGAGAGGCAGGCTGTCTAGACGACATATTGTATCTATCAAAGTATAGAAATAGAAATTAAAGGAAATTAGTCAAAGACAGAGGCGGACTGAGACTGAAATTGAAGAATTTCAAACCACACATCGACCGGCCCTCAAATCAGTATTTAGAACGGCCCGTGGGGAAACACCCAAAATCCACATGGCAAGTCCGTCCCTGGTCTATATCAAGGATTATAAAATACAGGAAATAGAGGGGGGGGGGGGTGGATATGCCGCCAGTGCTTCCCCCTTCCTAAATAGGATCCAGAGGGGACTCGCGTCTCTAGCTTTCGAATCAGTCTTTGTTTGAACTGTAGTGAAAAAAAGGTATTTAAAAGGTTTTATGGAAAGACAGAGAGGGGAAAATGAATATATAATTATCATGGATGGCAGCAATGGGGGATTCTAGACCATGTAGACACACCTACGCAGCATTACACTTTCATAATGATAATAATGATAATAAAAGAATGATACTACTCCTACTTCTACTACTACTACTACTACTACTACTACTACTACTACTACTACTACTACTACTACTACTGCTACTGCTGCTACTACTACTACTACTATACTACTACTGCTCCTACTGCTACTACTGCTACTACTACTGCTACTACTGCTACTACTGCTACTAACACTACTATTACTTCTACTACTTCTACTACTACTACTACTGCTACTACTGCTACTACTGCTACTACTACTACTACTGCTACTACTACTGCTACTGCTACTACTGCTACTAATGATAATGAAAATCATAATCACAATAATAATAATAATAATAATAATAATAATAATAATAATAATAATAATAATAATAATAAATATTATACTCATAAAGCTCTATTTAAAAAGCACAAAGTAAAGAAATATTTTCTCTAGGCGCTGTGACACAATGCTCACGTTGACATCAAATACAATAATAAATACCATTACATGTCTAAGGAAACAATAATTATTGCTTGCTACTACAAAGTTTCAGGATAAGAATTGTTAAATATCATAATATACTCTACAAAAAAGTAATAATAGAGGGAAACTTGCTTTACAAAGCCACTACGGTGTTTTCTTTTAGGTTCTCTTAATTAACTTTAAATTTGAAGAGTGTTACTTTCTTATACTAGAATCTATCATCTTCCTACTCTAATATAAGCAACGCATGGGGACATTTCCACTATTTTTGTTGCATTCGCTATCCCGCCACATTAAGTTTTAGTATACATGTATATCCTAGCAGTAATGAATTTAAAGTTATATATTAAAGCTTAGCTCACGGCAAATATCAAATGAAAAGTTTTGGGCAGGCGTCAGAAGCGGCGGAACGTCGGTCTCGGACAACGGAAGTGGGTGGGCACCTTTTGTTGGGCAGGCAAACTTAAAAGGCGTGCCTCCACTTTATCCTAGCCCGACGGTTCCGCCGCATCTGGTGGGCATTCTTACTTGGTAACGTGTGGAAACAAAAGGAAGAATAACACACGTTGTATGCCCATAATACATTTCAAGTTGGCCAGAAATTGCCGCTGCAGAAGTAAGTTTCATAACCAGAATCATAGTCTGGTTAAAATCAGCAATTACCTTTACAAATAACCTAAATCAGGGGAGTGTTTCATAAAGCTGTTCTTGAGGTTACGAATGGCTTTACGAACGACTTGTATATGGCAAGCCAAATGGGATTCTCAATCAGTATAAACCGCATCAGCTAAATGTATGACATGCAGATGTTGGTTCATATTACTATTGTTTGCAGACATTTTTATTGCGAAGTATATTTTTTGCCACAATTTGATTGAGATCATGGGAAATGCAGTCATACTTTTTTAAAATGTCAGGAAAAATTTGGGGCATCCTATTTGGCACTTCATATTCAAGTCGTTCGTAAAGTCATGCGTAACTCTACGAACAGCTCTATGAAACACCCCCAGGTTCGGAGTTGTCCTTCAATGATATCAATCATGTCAATGATCCAGCTGTATTCTGCATGTATGAATAAGTTGATAATAGTGCTGAGCTCACAGCAATTGGCTACCATGGCTCGTAATATCTGTAAAACGATATTTTTGCTGTGTATTCATACTACCCTGATTCCACAAAAGGAAGCAAGTGGCAAAAGTGACATAGAGCAAAATTTACCTGCCATTTTGTGATACAGACGTCATTGCAATATATATATATATATATATCATGATCATGATGATGTCTTACCTTACATCACGCATAGACCTATTACAGATGGACATTCAACGTGATTGTTCCTTTGATCCCATGATTTCCTCCGCCTTCTGATTCCGTGCATCTTATAACATTCAGCTATTTTAACAACAGCTACTGCGTAAGCATTTTGGTCATTGACAAAGGAGCAGTTTCTCTCTCTTTTTTTTTTTTTTTTTTTTTTGTTTGGATTGTGTGTTTTGCAAGTGTGCGTTTTAGATTTTTTTTTAAAAACATTACCAATAGGGAACAGCTAAGTTGGACGATTTTGGTGATATGAAATCTATTACTGATTCGCAAACTCTCGGACATTCTTATGGCCCTATAAGAATTAGAAGGCCATGATATTTATAAGCCCCGTTCGTTGTAACTCTGGAATGTTATGAGGAAACTGGGCTAAACGGGATTTTAAATCACAAACAATCAATCAAAATATTACCTCTGTCTAGTAATATCAACATGTTTTTTCAAAATATAAAATTACTTGACAACGATTTCCGATTCTAAACCAAAACTGCACATTGATTTTCCATGATATAAGAGACTGATAATCGTCTGCGCATATAGTGTTTACAATATTATATGTCAAATCACTGTCTTGCAATTTTCAGCTTCCATCGTGGGATCAAAGTGAAGAAACTTGTACGGAATGTTATTGGGACGACAATGACAGAGACAATCACAATGAAGTCGTTAACAAAACGTGCAACGTCCATCCATAATAGGTCCATGATAGAATTTGACAATGAAGAAGAGTACACTAGGTAGAATATGAAAATGTCAGTAACTCAAAAAATGAAGAATCAAATACCTCAGACGCGCATGCCCGATCCCATGCATGATACTTTCTCAGCGGATAGCCACTTACCTTTGCAAACAATATTTGCTTCAGATGATGTCAGATGAAATCTATCAAGACTTCAAATATTTATGTAAGAAAATGTTCGCCCAGTGGCACAAAACTTCGTCACTGGTATTCTCCGGTTGAATGGCGTTACAGCTGCGAAGATGCCTTCTTATAATGATCATCCACCATGCAGATGACGATGACGCGCCACGCCCACTCCTGGGGAATTCCACTTCACATGTCCAATCAGCTCCCGCAACATATTATCAATGACCAATCAGAAAAAAGTGTAATAATTAATATCAAATAGGGTCTACTGGATTATTTCACAATCCGCTCTAAGTCAGACTCGGGAAGTACCTGCTATATGTCGAGACTATTCCAGATGGTGCTCTGTTGATTTCATCACGTTTATCGGCAGGGGAAATTTCGCGTTACTGCAAAACGGGGAGAGTTTTTTGTTGTTGTTTTTTTTTTTACAGTTTAACGTTTTTATATTTTGTTGTACATGTAGGTTGCGTCTGTAACAGATGGTGGAAAAAACCCAGTGACAATAAAATACATTAACTTTGTCTTAAGTTTAATTGTCTTAGATCGTGCTCAGATAGGTCACGATTTTCCTTCTTTACAATTGTAAGCAATTGACTGTGAGAAAAGGCAATCTTAGAAGCTAAAAAAAGGGCTTCTTGAAAAACTTCACTATATATATATATATATATATATATATATATATACAGTCGATTCCTGTTTATCGGGTGTTCAATATTGCACAGCCGATAAACAGGAATCGACTATACGAGGAATGAAATAGAAATTGTATGTGCTGTGCGTTGAAAAGACGATGGGAAAACCCACAAACAATCAAATACAAAGATGTCAGTGATAAAAATAGAATTTAAAGAACCACCGTGACACAAATATAACGAATCAAACGTAAGCAAGCAAGCAAGCAATAAAAAAAAGATTAATCTTAAGTGCAAAGACCGTCGATAAAAATAGACAAAGAATGGTAAAAGATAAGTATTGTCAAGAATCTTAAAGCATAATTTGGTTTTATAATGTGTAACACGACATCGCATCTGGTAATAGTAGCGAAAGCAAACGAAAACACCGGTATTTCCATTTTCTTAAGCTGTAGTGCAACATCAAATCCAATATCGATTACTCGATTGTTAGAGCTTACTCAGCAAGGGAGTGATAAAGCGAAAACAAAAACACCCGCTCAAATGGTATCGAGCAAGTAATTCAAACATAATTCTGTAATCCAGGGGAAATGTAAATATAGCAAGTACTAAATCACTAATAATTTAAAAACCAATGCAATAATTTAAGAAAGAAATATAAATAAAAAATGATAATTGTTTGCTCTTGTCAGTAATACAAACCTTATTTTATCATAACAGATACTGTGGATGAGAACTCTTTTTAAGCTTGTGACTATGTTTTTCATTTATTATTATTTTTTATTTTATTTATTTTTCAATGGCTTTGTGAACAGACGTTGGGGAAAACCCAGTGATAATCAAATACAAGTATTTTTAAGGGTACGTCTAAGCAAAATAAAAATACATCTCATTCACTATGATGATGATGGGCAGAATACTCAGAAATGCGTGGGACATTAAATGGATATTCCTTTATAAAGTGAATGGCAAAAGATGTATTGCATTCATAATGTTGCACATGAAACATCAAACAAAACACAGACTCCGAAACAATGCATGATCATCCGCCAGGCACAAACACACACACACACGCTAGGACCCACCCTCGCATATAACACACAAAAACCCAACTACACAATATAGCCTAACCACGTACATGTGCTATGTTTTTGTAGTGAACTGAGTCTGCATATGAAATTAGCCAAAATTATGTAGTAGAAACTTCTATTTGAAAATGTTTTCACGATTCAAGATTCAACACACATTTATTTCATTCTCATATAATCGAATGCAAAAACATGAAATCGAAAGCAAAATGCAGAATGAATAAAATGAAAGGCAAGAAAAAAGGGATTAAAGCCACAGTATATGCATGGTTTGAAAGACAGACGAGACGTACACACTAGGAACATGATGGACAAAGAAAGCGGTCAAAATAAACAACCCCTCATTCTACCCTTCACAATGGTTTGGGTAGTCTAAAGAACATCCCTTAACTGCTATTGTCTAAATTATGTGGAACAGGTGTCACATGCATATATTCCCCTGGAACTACATGATTAAACATAATAGCTGTGAAGGAATGTTCTTTTGACTATACCAGAACCATTATGAAGGGTAGAATGAAAGGTTGTTTATTTTTGTCCGCTTTCTTTGTCCGCCATGTTCATAGTGACATTACAGAAAGACAATATTATAGGAAGGGCGAAAGAGCGCGAGAGAGAGAGAGAGAGAGAGATGTGGAAGAAGGGGAGGGGAGAGAGACAGATAGAGACACGGAGAGACGGAGAGAGAGGTGGATTGGGGAGAAAAGGGATAATGGAGAACATATGAAATTTTATATATACAGCAAATTGTTAAGAGTTGCTCATAAAAACCTGCCATCTTGAAGCAACATTGCCAATTTGAGAATCGCCATAGAAATTAAATCGAGACTTCTCAATTTCTCATTTTGTAACCGATTCTGATGGATTTTTTTTTAAAATCTCCTCTCTCTATCCCTTCTTTTCATTAAAATTGATTTCCCCCCAGGGTTTCATTCTCCTTTAACACATACACCATCATATCTTGGTTCATTCACCGTCATCTCTTGGTTCTCAAACAATACTGGATAACAGATGAGGAAAAAAGGCCAAGGAGAAAAGATCATCTTTCAGCTTGGTACGCTTCATCCTCTTGGTATCAGTGCCAGTTTCCGATTCTTTCCTTCTTCGTAACTTTTTCCTACCTTACCTTTCCTTTCTTTTCCCTTCGTTTCCTTCCATATCTCGCTCTCTATTTCGTTATTTTTCCCTTTTTCTCTTTTCTTTGTTTTCTCTTTTCGCTCTTCTCTTCTTCCTTTGTTGCTGCACACCCTCTCTTTCTTCCTTTTCCCCCATCTCTTATATCTCCTCTCCTTTCTTCTCTGTTCTCTTCCTTCTTCCTTTCCCCATCTCTTATATCTCCTCTCCTTTCTTCTCTGTTCTCTTCCTTCTTCCTTTCCCCATCTCTTATATCTCCTCTCCTCTCTTCTCTGTTCTCTTCCTTCTTCCTTTTCCCCCATGTCTTATAATTATCTCCTCTCCTTTCTTCTCTGTTCTCTTCCTGTACCTTCATCATTTTTCTTTTCTTACTCTTCCTCTCCTTTTTTCTCTCTCCCTCTCTACTGTTTTACCTGATTGACTCTTTTGTTGTTTGTTTTTGTTTTTGTTTTGTTTTGTTTTGGGGGGCGGGGGGGGGGGGTTAATGAGTGTCATACTACCTGAAAAACACTTTGATCGAAATATCAGGAACGATTCACTATTAACCTCTAAACCTACCTAACTCCTATTACAACCGAAGCCTAAAATTTGAGTGGAAACCCCTTTACATATTCACGGAACTCAAAAGTTTAAAAAACTCGACCCATTTTGCCTTTTTGCTTTGCAGGGAATTATATGTCTGACTAAATGAAGCCAAAAGCATGTTGTATAACCATAAAAAGAACTGAAAATAGTAACACATCAATCAATCAATCAATCAATCAATCAATCAATCAATCAATCAATCAGTCAGTCAATCAGTGAGTCAGTCCAATTAACAAACCGACTAACCAAAACACTACTAAACAATCAACGTCTTCACCGAACAGTTCAATCAAAGCAATAAACAACCATCCATCAAAACAATCAATCAAACAATCAATCAATCAATCAAAACAGATTCAAATCAAATTAATCAGAAATAACATCTTTTGGAGCTTAATCATGAAGCGAATTATTAAACTGACATTTGAAACAAACACTCTAAACTAAATACCTGATGAGAATCCTACTTTTTTTTCAAGCTAATTTTCGATGGTCCCTGTTATTGTGTAAGACATATCTAAAATGTACATAAAGAGAAATCAGTGAAAATGAGAGTATTACAGAGCCGAAAGGGAAAAAGAGACTAGATCAAGATGGTTTTTATTCGAGGCCTTTTATTTGAACTTCACTTATTTTGTCCTTAATATCTTACGGTACTAAAGTTAGCTACGAGCATATCTGTCGAACACAATATGAATTAAAATGATGATAAAGATGAATTCCAAAACGCTTAATAAACTATACAGTCTCTTTATGCGCTTTACTAGTCTTAACAAAACAAAAATAAAATAAAGAAAAAATGAAGCAAAATATGTCAGAAAACTTGTCTTGAAGGCAAAACAATTATCATTCGACTTTCTTTCAGATTTATCTTTATCACTGCTTATGATTATGAATGAAATCCCCGGAAGAATGACAGTGCATGATTAATAAATTAATTGTTCGAATTGATTTCATTAAATGTGATTAATTCAACTGAAAAGTTTTTGTGAAGTGTAATATCAACCTTCTTTCATTCTTTTCCAATTAATTCATGTCCCCATATCATGCATATGCAGTGTAATTTGTATTCTTAAAATCCGTGCTTTAATTGACTCGTGCAGGAGAGACAAATTATGCGCCTCAAAGAAACGGGTACAGTTATAATATACGGGCGCCACCGATATCACCATTATTGAATTGAATGGAATTGAATCAGCTGTATATCTTAATAAAAAAACATCGAACATGTAGCGCAGGGGCTGAAAATTCGATTCACAGTAAATTCAAAGAATACATGCAAATACAAATATAGCATATACCAATAAAAGAAAATGAAATCCAAAAAACAACAACAACTGTATGTCATCAGAAGTAAAAAGTTAAGGAAAGAAAAGGAATGAAGGGAAAGGAAAAGAGTGCATAGAGACAGAGAAAAAGAGGTGAGTTGGAGACAGAAAGAGAGAGAGAGAGAGAAAAAAAAAGAGAAGAGATAAGGAAAGGGAAAAGAGACTAGAAGGAGGAGACAGAGAACCACTTACAGTACCATGTCATGTAAGTCAATGAGTTATCATTATCATTGTCGTCACCATCATCATTATTATTATCCTTATTCATAATTAAAGTAATAAAACTTAATAAATAATAAGAACAGTAATGACAATAAAAATGATAATAATGAAGTTTTCAGATGTATGACAATGTATATGTCTCCACGCACTTCCAAAAAGCCTTGGCTGCAACCCCGGTTTAGAAGGCGAAGAAACTTCAAGGAAGTAAGTCCTATCGGAACATGTTCATTAAATCAAGATACACTGTGACAAACTGTAGATTAATGTTTTGCTAAAGAACGCTAGTGCAGTAGGAGTGGTGACTTATCTACTAGACCCGCAACACCTCTATTTATTCTTTTGGCATGTTGACTTTCGAATAGGATTACGTCCAAATTTTAAAAGAAACATAATCATGATGAGCTAGCAAGCATTGATAAGTAAACACTAACAGCAGGAGAAAAGAAAACTTACTATATCAATGTTCTCAACATCACCTATACGGTAAACTGCAGGAGCGTCGCTGGAGGGGGTGTGGGGAGTTTGATGTTGCAAAATGTCAAAATTTTATGTCGCAAAATTTTCAAAATCCGTCTATTTTTTCCCCAGAAAAAATTGGAAAATCTCCCTCTTTAGGGGGGGGGGGGGGAATTCTCTCATCTAACATGTCTTCAAATTTTACCAAGCACCCTCTCCCCCTATACGGTTCAGTGACGCCCCAAGCGAATACCTTATTAAGACTAAACAATAATAGAAAGGAATTCGTTGACAGCTGGCTGGCGATTCCTGGTCCTGTCCGTCGCTCATCGGCTACGGGTTGGCCTCGATCAACTTCATAGCCAGATCTCGAGACAGGTAGAAACGCTCAGCTAGTCTACTTCTTGCCACCATCACCACCGCCGGTGTGGTAGCTGCCCTTGCTCCCCGCAGACTGCAGATCAGAGACCGTGCTTCCCGCCGGTACTCCACCTCCATGAGCCTTCGCAGTCGAGGACATGTGGTCAGCTGCGGCGGTACCGGACTTGATACCATCAGATCCGTAACCCAATCTGTTGGCTCCAGCGCTCACCTGGGAGTCGGGCTGTTTGTTGGACGACATAATGTATCTGTCATAGCAGGGGAAAATGTGATATTTGATATCAATCATAAATTTTCAAATTAAATGAACGGGGTTAGGAAGAAGGCATAATGGTAGGGTACGCTTTACAAGGGATTGTCTCTTGCGACCCCTACAAATGCGCCTCCGTTTGTGAAGAAGATACATGAACAAATTTCATAATATGGAAAGATAAAGAGGGAAAAACAAATATGGGTCTGTGTGTGAATACATACATACACCCATACGCCCACCCACACACACGCACCCATCTTCACATGGCTCTACTCCCGAGGAACAGCTTTTGTTCCTCCAATGTTCTCCTCAGTGTCCTCGGAAGGCTGACGGAATAAGGCTCAAATCTATTGTTTGACATTCGGGGACTATTGTTTGACATCCGAGCATTTTCCTTTTATTTTGTTCACTAAAAAAGAGCAATATGCTCTTCTGGTCTGACATATAAAAAAAAATATGAAGGAACAAGCTTTGTTCTATGTCCTGAGACATCCCATTAAAATTTTATAGCAATTTGAGCAAGCTTTAAAAAAACTCGCAAAAAATGTTCCTTTGCGAGCTAAAAATAATATCAGACTATAATGAAAGCAGGCGCGCAGCCGGGGGGGATGGGGGCGGTTGCTCCCCCCAAACGCCACCAAAAAAAAAAAAAAACAACGAAAAAGAGAGAAAAAAGGAAGAAAAAAGCGTGAGGAAAGAAAAAGGTAAGAGAACGTAACAAGAGCGGGAGTAAATAAGAACAGTGAAAAAGAAACGTCGGAGCTAAACTCCCCTCCCTGTACCCTCCCCCCTAGGGAGCGCGCTTCGCGCGCTCAGTAAGTGATTCGCACGCTTCGCATGCTCACTACCGCCCCCTAAAATGAAATCCTATAGCTACGCCAATAAATGAAATAAGCCTCATTTTGCCATCAAAATACACTCTAGGCCTATAAAATATTTAAGTCGTAGCCCTAAATTTGATCACCTGACTCAAAATAGAAAAATAAAAATATTAAGCTTCAAAAATCGAGGGAGGACGATCCCCCCCCCGAACAAAAAATCGAGGGGGATATCGCCCCCTCCCCCCCCGGATCCCTACCTATGTTCTAAACGCTTTTACATGTAATTGTTGTAACCCCGGTCATTGGATTCAGTCCTCATATAAAAGCACGATCTCCACAGCCTGGAGAGCGTTCCGGCCAGGCGCCATATACAAGCGCACACATGCCAGTCTACATGATCTAACTACGTTGACGTTCACATCAATACGGATAATCATGATAATGGTAAGATACCACTAATGCTTTCAAGCCTAATATAATAGCACGGAGTTTATGTAAATTTGAAGGTGACATATTTGCAGATGCCACGTGCACGTTTCCTTCGATCGAAAAATAGGTTCAGGAGACGAAGGTCTCATATGTAATGATAAGAGATAAATATGCCAGAAACTGCCACCACAGAAGTAAGCTTGATAACCAAAACCATGGTCTGATGAAAATCATCCATTACCTACACAAGCAAAGCAGCATATCAAGTAAAACGATGGTTTTGGTCTGTATTCGTACATTATGTGGAAAAAACGAAGAACCAATTACCTAGCGCATGCTCATAATGCTTTTTCGGCGGATATCCACTTACCTGAAATGAACAACTCTCTTCAGATGATGTCAGATGAAATCTATTAAGACTTCTGCGTATCGGCACGAAATTCCTAATACACAGCATGAAAAATGGAATGAAATTTAAGTTGTGTCACATTAGGCAGAGAATTATGTAAGGTAGAGTCTTCGTCTATGGTTTAAGTCATAGGAATTCGACCAGTCACCATGGTTACAATCTCCAGGAGACAGTATAAAAATAGCAAAAGCCTTGCAATTGAAAATTGAGCATTATCGTGATTATGTGCACTCATCTTTGAACTCTTTGAGTCATATTAAGAGAGAAAAAACTCTTAAAAGACCCATATCACTTGAAATATTCGCATACAACTCGATTCCAAATTTCTTCCGGAGAAGTCTGAAAATGGCTAGCCACTGTTTGGCACCAGTGCGATCATAATTATACAAATGCAAATCAGCTTATCTATTTATTTGTTTGTTGGTTGTTTTTTACAAATGAAAGAAAAGTTGTTTTAAAAATATACGTCTTATAATGATACTGATGAAATACACATGTCCCCACCTTTGTGTGTGAGGAAAAAAAAGAAAGAAAGCTGTAGTGGTGTTTTTTTTTTTTTTTTTTTTTTTTTTTTTTTAGAATTGTACTAAAGTCACTTCGCATACTATAAGACTACTGAAATAAAAATCAGTTAATCTTAATATTTCCATCTCCAAATGGTTAGATGGTTAAATGGTTGCTTGATTTACCTGACTGCTATAAGAAAACGTGTGTGCGCTTGTTATTAAGCAATCATGGGACCGACGACTTTAAGTCCCCTCCGAATGATGATCGATATTTCATTTCATTTATCATTTCTTCGCTTCTTAAAAAGCAAATGAAAGTACACATATATACAGATCAACATTCAGGGACATTCAGATAATCTTCAACATCAACATCAAACAAAAATGATAATTCACAATCATTATATAAACATGAAAATATGCAAATATAAATACATATATATATGTGTGTGTGTGTGTGAATATATGTATGTTTATATATATATATGTATACCCATATATATATATATATATATATATATATATATATATATATATATATATATATATATATATAAAGCTTTCATATTTACTAGGGACTGTGTCTGCCAAAACCAATTTATATTGACAAGCCCAGGATATAGGGATTAAAATGGTTTAAATGTTCATTATAGGAGTACAAGAACAAAACTTTCATCTTTATTAAGCATTGTGTCTCTAATATAACAGCTTATATTGGCCAAGCTATTTTGTTCTATACGTTACCATGTTTGCCGACCACATCACAGATTTAGTATATATGTATCTAATGCTGTTTGTTTGTCAAGAAAACCTTGATGTCATATTTCTCAGCTTTTAACTTTTCCTTGTAATATTTTAAGATACCATTAATGATTTCAAGGCTACCATAAAAGTACTGTTAATTTGTTTATGGATAAAACGTGTGCGCAGATGCAAGGTTTTCTCCGTTGGGAAAAGAGGATCAGTAGAATAAAGTCTCATATGTCATTTTAAGTTTGCAAAAAGTGGCGCCTCAGAAGTAAGTTCGATATTAAACCAAATTGATTTTGGCCATGATTATCATGGTCTGATTAAAATCAGCCATTACCTGTTCACACAAAGATGCATTCTGTTCTGTTCTTCTACTGCTTAAATGATCCAACTGTATGAATAAAAGCTTAGCTTAAAGTCAATATCAAGTAAAACGATATTTTTGGTGAGTATATTCATACTTGATAACGTATGGAGGGGGGGGGGGAGAAATAGAAGAGTCAAATACATTGCGGATGCCTATAATACTTTATCAGCGGATATCACCTTACCTGTGCAAATAGTTTTCTTCAGATGTCAGACTTCTGTATATCAACATGAGTAGGAATTTCAAATAAACTTGATAAATACCAACGATCGACGAGTTTCATGCACATCCAAAGATTTCCACGTATAAACTGCTGCGAAATGGCGAAGATACCTATTTATAATCTACCGAGAGGATCAAGACGATGATGCGCCACGCCCACTCCTGGGGAATTCCAACTTCACCTGTCCAATCAGCTCCCGCGTCGTGTTATCAGTGACCAATCAGAAAAAGAGTAAATAATCATTATCAAATAGGGTATACTGGTATTTCACAATCTGCTCAAAATCGGGCTCGGGAAGTACCCGCTATAATTATGTCGAGACTTTGCCTGGTGATGGTTCGCTGTGGATTTCGTAATGTTCATCAACGGGAGAAATTTTACGTTACTGATTTAAAGGAAGGATGCAGGTATTTATTTTTGTGAGACCTAGGTTATCATGATGTAAACTTAGGCTATATTCATCATTGTTGTCAGGATCTGTTCTGTGTGGAAGTAAATCTCACGAAATAGAAATGGGTGCACATGAACGAAACATGAGCGTACCAACTATCCTCGCAGGCATTCAAGCTACAGAAAATGCCCATGATAACTATGACTTTTGGCTCCTGATGGACTAAAAAAACAAAACAAAACAAAACAAAACAAAACAAAACAAACAAACAAACAAGCAAACAGATTTTTTTTTCTTGCAAGATGTGACCTGCCATTTGGGCTTTATGTATTTTTCTAAACATTTCAAACAGCACATGGATTTTAATATGATGATAAGAAACGTATCGAGCTGAATTGAAATGATGAGCGTTTCCCTCTCATCTTCTATCACCTCTAACAACTCATTTTCGTCAGCATTACAGAAAAATACTCTATCCTTCTTTGTCTTCTTTCCTTCCAAAAAAAAATAAACTTCCATTTTCATTAATCACTAAGAAATAATCATGCTGGACGTGGTACTTGACAAGAAAGTAGATGCCCATTTGGTGGAAATCACAAAGAAGGGGATCGCCCCCTCCTTATCTTCAACATTTCATGAAAATTAGAAGTATAAAATGAAGCCCCAAAAGTCGAATACCATTTTATCTTTTGTCAAAGAATTGTGGAGAAAGAAGTAAATCAGAAAAGTTGAGAACTTTTTAACATTTGGCTTAAGGTTTCTATTCTTTTATTGTTAACTCTGTAAAACAGTGTCCTTGGGCTAGCTGCGATGCGATATTCAAAAGAAAACCCCCCAAAATCATATATAAAGTGTGAGGATAAGATGAGGCGAAACACGGACGTAGCTGAACTTCAAAACTTTAATTAAAAGCTTTCGGCTTACCCGGCCTTCTTGATCGCACACCCATCAGATAGCACACATAATACTTCACTTTTGGTAAGCCATAATTATTTTATACATAATTTTTTACACATTTGTTCATTATTCTATCAAGTTACCGGTATTAAGCGTAGCCATGAATATGTATACTGGTGATTATAGCACTGTAATAAAATGTGTGTTTTGCTGTGAGTTGCCTACGGCACCCTCACGATGACATGTGTAATAAGGCATACATATGTTTGTATCTTTAGAAACCTGAAGAAGGCCGGATAGGCCGAAAGCTTGTAACTAAAGTTTTCAAGTTCAGGTAGGTCCGAGTTTGGCCTCATCTTACCCTCACACTTGCTTACCTATCACAGACGCCGTCGAAATGTTGAAGTTGGGTATCTTCGCAATCATTATATAAAACGTACCATTATCATCATTTCGTTATGGATTTTCGCCTTTAACCATGTTAGCAGATAGTGAAAAAAAACCAATGATAATAAACTACATTGTCTTGTGTAAAGGTTGCGAAAGATCGAGGTCAGATACGTGACGCTATATCTAACATGAAAGAATACAAACAAAATAATTTATTTTCCTTCTCTACAATATTATTGTAACCAAATGATTATGTGAAAGGGGGCAATTTCAAAACGAAAGAAAGTGCTTCGTGAATTTTTTTCATTTTTTCGATTAAACTCAGGCCTTTGGACATCCGATATACAGATACAGAAATTGATCATGAGGGAAGAAAAAAAACCGAAAAAACAAACAAACGAATAAACAAAGAAATCAAAACAAACTTACAACTCGGCAATATAAGAACATGCCTGTTGTTCCTAAAAGAAAAGGAAACATCTGGGATTCGGTCATTTGCACACGCTGGACCTTAAATATTGAATCAGTTGCCACAAAAAATACTTAACATTTCAAGAGTGACTTAGTTCAAAATGCACTCAAGAATCATGTGGTCAAAATTGCAGCTTTGCAGTATAGGTTTCGTCTCATGCCTCAAGCGTTTAAGTCCATTTCCATTAATATGTATCTTTATGTTATTTTTGTCTCAATTTGTGCCTTGAGCACATTAGTCATGTGAAGTGGGCGCTTTACAAATACGTCATCGTGGGCTCCGTAACACAAAGGTTTGCAATCGATCGCAACATGGCAATAGCCAATCAAGATCATTGATGCATGCGCATATTGTCCAACACACCCACTATCAACCAATCACAATCGTTGTTTGAAATTTGCATTTGATCGCAAATCTTTGTGTTACGGGGCCATGTTACTATTACTTCTTCTTCTTCTTCTTCTTCTTCTTCTTCTTCTTCTTCTTCTTCTTCTTCTTCTTATTATTATTATTATTATTATTATTATTATTATTATTATTGTTATTGTTATTGTTATTATTATTATTGTTATTGTTCTGCTTATTATTATCATTATCATAATCATCATAACTAATAGCAGACATGTGAAGAAACCAACTTCCTTGTCAAGTAAAGTGATCATGAGCGGACTAATGATGGTAAAGTTTATGAAGCACTGATGCGACAAACGATAAAAATATGTTTAATTACCCCAAGCGGTAATAGTAGATGCTGGGAAAACCCAATTTTTATCAAATACATTATAGCTATGAGATCTTCTCTGTAGGTTTTCATGGATAATGAGTATTCACAATTAGAGGCTTTCTTCTTCTGTTTCTTTAGTTGAATTTATTTGGCATTTGGAACAATAATATTGACTATTTTGCTACACTCTTTAAGTATAGGATTTTTCATCATGTTTTCTTTCTCTTTTCTCTTAAAGGAAAAGTATCTAAAATTCTTAAACCTTACACCCTTGAAAAAAAAACACACAGTTAAAGTCGGAACCATTTTAGCAGAGCAAATGTCGGGTCACCATTGTTTGGTTATTATGATAATGATAATATTCTGGCTTTTTGGAGCTCGTAATTAGTATCTCAATGATATATACGAGTACTCTACAGAAATATTATTTCCCCGGCCATTAGGTTCAGGATTTTCCGCACACAATGTATGCTCCTTTTTCTGGAGAAGGAGCATACATAATCTAATAGGGGGGCACTATTAGCCATGCGCATTTTGATATAGTAAACAAACCACGATGAGTTTTGCGTCTTACGGGGATATTGATAGAAGTGACATGCATAATAATGTCTTGCCAAAGGTAAATATGTCCGGGGTTCGAGACCACGACCTTCGTATCTCCACCAGACAAATCCTTTTTTTTAAGAACTCTACTACCTCTACATGTTAGCAAGTATTATCCCGTAATAAGAAAAATACATCGCCACATTTCCCCATTTTTCTTATAGAGGCGCCGATACATTCAACGTGTTCATGTTCAAGGACGGTCGCCAGCCATGTCAACATGTTAACCGTACCATTTCAGTTGTATGTGCTGTGCGTAGAATTAAAAAAAGAGCGTTGGGAAAACCCACAAACAATCAAATACAAAGATGCCAGTGATGAAAATAGAATTTAAAGGACCGCCGTCGTTCTTTAATCTTGGCCGAGTGACATAAATGTAACAAATCAGAAGGTATAAGGAAGCGAAAAAACCAACAATGTTTATTCCCTTTCTTAAGCGCAAAGAGCGTTTAAGACAGACAATACAAGGAGCGTTAAAAGATAAGTATTGCCAAGAATGTTGAAGAATAATTGGGTTTACTAATGTCTATTAACACGACATCACGCCAGATAATAGTTGGGGAAGCAAACGAAAACACCGGTAATAGTCTCAGTAACACTGGCAAAAACCAACATTTAAAAAAACCTGTTAACACTTGCCAGAGCAACCTAGCGCTTTTCGTGTTTTTTTTTTTTTTAAAGAAAAGCGCATGCGCGAAACCCCCCTCTCCCATCTCATGTTTTATTTATCATACCCAGGGTAGCCTCTTCAGTGCTATGTACTCTTCTCCCAGGGAGCCCTGCAAACATTTTACAAATTTAAAAATAACTACAAGTTACAAACATATTACATATGCAATGAAAGTAAGAGTGAATGGCAAAATATCATAATGTTGCACATAAATCAAACGAAATACTGTAACAATGCACGACCATCCGCCAGGCAAAAGCATACAGACACAACCCCGCCCACCCACTTAAATATCACACACACCAACCCACCCACGCACCATCATCAAGCCTATATTCACGTACACACAATCTGTCGTATGCAAATGAGCCCAAAGGGCTGTTTTTATTACCAGTGCCTGCCTGAGCACTTTGGGGAACCTGCGGAAGGACTGTCCATGCTGTTGCATTTCCATTGCCTTTGAGAATAATGCCTCTTTTTCTGTCTCCATTAAAATGGCAGTGATTTTGAAAATTTAAATACTCAGTTACTGGTAAATTTTGCAGTGCTTTGTGAACATAATATGTGTCACTCTTACTTCTTAAGCCCACACAGTTATGAACCGTGTCTGCATGCATGTTATATAGAAAATAGCCATAATTATCATGGTTATGTAGTATAAACTTCTTTTGAAAATGTTTTCAAGATTCAAGATTCAAAACAGACTGTTTCCTTTTCATAATCGAATGCAAAAGAGAAATCGAAAAAAACATGCATGTAGAATGCAATAAATTCAAAAGCAAGCTATGAAGAAGAAAAGGAATAGTAAAGAGGAACAGAAGGACGCGTGCAAAAATTGTAGGTATGGAATTTCCCAATGTGACTGACATTGCATGAATAGCTCAAGATAAGAGAGATCACGAGAGAGAGAGAGAGAGAGAGAGAGAGAGAGAGAGAGAGAGAGAGAGAGAGGGGAGGGGAGGGATAGAGAAGGAGTGAGAGTGCGAGAGGCCAGGAGAGTAGATAGCGGGGGGGGGGGAGGGGAAAAAGAAGGAAGTAGACAGCATGGGGGAGGGAGCGTGAGGGAGGGGAGGGATAAAGAAGGGGGTGAGAGTGCAACGAAGAGGCCAGGAGAGTAGACAGCGGGGAGAGAGAGAGAAATAAAGAGAGAGAGAAAAAAATTAGAGATAGGGAGAGAGAGAGGAGGAGTAGAGGGGAAGAGAGAGAGGGGGGGGAGTGGATAGCATGACAGACAGAGAGAGAGAGAGAGAGAGAGAGAGAGGAGGGGAGTGAGCAAGGTTTTGAGTTGATATTTCAAGCAGATAATGATGCCCATAATTGGAAGCAGAAAATCGGAATTAATACATGTCGAAACATTGAACAAATACGTCTTTAGAATTTGAATGAAAAAATACCCCTTCATTAAAATTATTCATAATTTAATGGCTAATTGCCAAGAATTAGGATGGATGAAAATATAGGGACAGATCCCATCCGACTGATGTATACAGTAGTCACGGTATAGTGCACAGATATTAAACGAATACTGTTAAAAGAGGGGGGGGGGGGGAATGGCGTTCTGAAATTGGAGGAACCATTTTGTTTTTCTATCACGGTGGAAGTGTCTTTCCATACAAGGCCGGACTGCAGCCATTCGTTGCTATTCTGTGGCGGCCTTTGACAAATGGCGAAACTAAACATGATCAAGCCTTCATTATAAACCCATGCTAGAGCCCTTTAATACACATGATACAGAGTTTTGCCAGCTGGCTGTAATTAGTGGGTTAGAGCAAGGCGCAGTTTCTTTTGTATTGTGCTTGCCTAACAAAGTAATATGCGCCATGTTGTGCCCTACTGGAGCCGGGTTGGCCAAACTCCCAAATAAGGGGCTCTGATTAAACTTACCAGGTACCGCTTGAGTCACTCCCTCTAGCGACGATTATGGAAATCATGTTTCCCCGAGAGTTCCCTTTTCATCCCCTCCCGTTTTAATTTTTCGATTTTGCCCGGCAAGTGACCAGATTTTCTATATGACCGCATTTTAACGCCCATCCCACCCCATTGTGCGTGGCACTGGAGTTGATCCTTTTCCTCACTCATTATTTGAATACTACGGTCTGTTGGTGAAGGCTCTTCTTGTAAGAGAGATCTTGGGTTCCTTACATCCTTGGTCAAGATTTTGGGTGTAGTTCGTTTGTATTCCGAAGGTTCATTATAAGGTTCGTTATTCCGAACACACAAATTTCGTATGCCTGGGGGTTCGTTAATCCGAAAATGGAATAGGCGACATAATGGTGTCTCAAATGCAGTCCCCCCCCTCCCCCCCCCCCCCCGGGAGCCGGGGGTGCTGGGATGCTGCAGCACCCCCTGGAATTTTTGAGGGGGTGCGGAGCACCCCCCAGAAAGCTAAATTTGCTGCAACACCCCCTGATTTTTTTGGAGGGGTAACACAGCATCCATCAATATGAATTATCTTCCCATCCCATCTTCGTCTTCTTATAATTTTCTTTATGCATCAGTAGATTGAAATCTGAAATATTGATGATGATACTCGCTGCATGCACTCAGGCCCCTGGAGCCGGGTTACTGGGCGCACTGCAGCACATCAGTCACAGGTATCAGTATACAAAATTCTAATATCTTTTCGCTCATAGATATAGAAATGAACAAAATATTTTCGGGCGGCATGCACTATTTTTCTAGTAGCGAGATGCCCGAATATCGTAATATTTGGGCAGAGCGAGGTGTCCCAATATCCTGGAATTCTGCAGGAAGATGTACATTATAAAACTCATCTACTGGATTTCTGTGACTTTTTAAGGAATAGAGAGCTTTGTCGGCATATAGCTCACTTCACTCGGTTGTAGAAACGGTTTAGGATGGCAAGCTTGGTGCCCAAATAGCTTTATATTCCGCAGATAGGTGATTGAATGTATTATTTAGATATCTTATAGAAGAATACAAAGTATTTTGATTATAACAATGAAAAAGGTTTTTTTTTTTCATCTAGCTCGCTGCGCTCGCTTGTATGATATTGAAATGCAGAATGGTTGGGAAACCAAACGAATTCGGCAAGCGAGGTGACCAAATTCAGATATCACATGGGCCCATAGTGTGTTTTGAAGAATTATCACTTTTAGGCCTACTTTAAAAAGGTGTATATTATTTCATGGCTCACACGTATGCTATTTAGATACAAGATGTTTGGAAAAGCAAACGAATTCGGCAAGCGAGGTGACCAAATTAAGATATCTTATAGGCCCATAGTGTATTTCGATGAAGAAATATCATTTCTATTCCCGGAAAAAGAATGTTTTTTTTCTTCCTCGCTCTCTATACGCTCGCTCGTACGATATTTTGATACAAGATGGTTGGGAAAGCGAACGAATTCGGCTAGCGAGGTGACCAAATTTAGATACCGCATAGGCCCATAGCATATCTTGCTGACGAATGAACAGTTGTGTATATTTTTCCTCACTCGCTACGCTCGCTCGTATGATATTTAGATACAAGATGGTTGGGAAAGCAATCGAATTCGGTAAGCGAGGTGACCAAATTTAGATATCCCATAGGCCCATAATCAGTGGCGGATCCAGAGGGGGGGGGGGGGGGGGGCTTGGGGGCGCAAGTACTCCCTATTTTTTTGCATGGCGCCAAAGGCGCCGCTACCAAAAAAAAAAAGAAAGAAAGAAAGAAAAGGAAGAAAAAAAAAACAAATCAGAACAAAAGAACGTCGGCGCAAACTAAAATTGTATCACCGGCGCCGGGTAAGCACTGCTCTTCTCCTTCTTTTTCTTCTCCTCCTCCATAAGTACAGGCCACCGTCGGGTGTATTCTTGTACTGTTGTGCAGGTGTATGTACAGTGTCTCGATAAAAATCTGTAGGCTTATAGGCGCCGCTTGATTGAATTAAAACACCAGGGGCGCTAGCGAGACTAATCGGCGCCGCTTTATTCGAACACCGGCGCCAGGCAAGACTGATCGGCGCCGCTTGATTCAAACACCGATGGGGTGCTAGCGAGACTAATCGGCGCCGCTTGATTCGAACACCGGCATGACCGGCGCCGGTCAAGCCTAGTCGGCGCCGCTCGATTCTAACACCGGCGCCAGGTAGAACTGTAATTGATTCGAAGCTACAACTAGTTAGAAGTTGATTGATAGCGGGCCGCTAGCTGTTAATCAGCGTTGGAAATCACTAGTGTTCTTCATATAGTAGAGAGACTGGATAATATTTGAGGTTTAGTGAGGGATGATTTAATTCATGATTAATAGAATTTTGTATTGTTTTATTCATTTAAATGCGCCATAAGAAACCCACGTTGTTGTTTAATTTCTATTTTAGTGGAACATATTCATCAGGTAACAGCTTAATCAGAAGCTTAAAACCAAAGTAAGTTTACCTGCAAAACCTGCAAAACAATTCTCAGAGCTCTGTTTTGAAGTATTTGGATCATTTTGATAGGCATCAAGTTTCATCCATATAAGGTTACAATAGTAATTAGCAGAGGCGTCGATCCTGGGGGCAGGAGGGGGGGGGGGGCAGTTGCCCCCCCCCCCCAAAAAAAAGAAAATTTCGGGGGGCAAAGATATCATTTTGCCCCCCCCCCCCAATAATTTCCCAACAAAAAAAAAGAAAAAAGGAAAAAGAAGAAAGAAAGAGAAAAGAAAGGAAAAGGAAGGAAGGAAGTGAAATGAAAGCGTAAAACAAGAATAAAGAAAGAAAATGGGACATTGGGAAGCGCTCGCTCGCTTCGCTCGCTCGCATTTATTGTATCTTAACCAATGCCGATGATAATTACTATTTTTATGAAAGGAAATCGGTTTGCGTCTTGTGTTTCTATCTAATGTTATACTATTATTCTACTCATAGGAAGTAATATAACCAAACAAGATATCACTCCTAGAAATCGAGCGGCCAGTTGACCTAAAAATAGATAAACTTTCAGGAGATAACGGCCTGGCTAAAAAAAAAACCCGCAAAACAAAAACATATTTTTCGTTAACTCGCTCGCTACTCCACTGTACTCTCGCTGGTAAAAGCTAGATACAAGATGATTTCGAGCAGCAAGTACCTTATTATAGCAGCGAGATTCCAAAGTATCATTATATTTGGGCAGCAAGGTGGTTGACAAAGATTTTGGGACGAATCCATATAGTTTTGTCGGGATCGGTCGTTGTCTTTGCTAGCTATAGTAGAAACAGAATGGATTCGGACTGAAGCGAGGTAGCTAAAACAGTGTCATATTCGGCTCACAGGTGATCGGATGTATTATTTAGATATCATACAGGCATGACAGGTTTATAGTGTATTCTGATGATCATGATAATAATAATAATATTCCGTTCTTGTATAGCGCATATCACATTTTTATCACATTCTTATGATGACGAAATAACACTTCTATCATATGGAAAAGGGTATATTTTTCCTCGCTCGCTGCGCTCGCTCGTTTCATATTAATGGTTTTAAAAAGCAAACGAATTCGGTGAGATCAGACCGAATAGATTATGTAAATGTTTCATTGCTCACAGCGTAATTTGCCGAAGGGTTTACTACATCTACCATGAAAAACAGTGTGTGCTTCCTAGCTTCCTAGCTTCGCTCGCTCGTAATATTAAAAAACAGAGTGGTGGGGGTGGGGGGGCAGCAACAATGGACCAGCGATGTGACAAAATAGAGTTCATATTTGGCAGCGAAGTAACCATATACACATATATCAGGTATCATTTATCTTGTTTATGCCTATATGATAACTAAACTCTTCTCTCATAACAAGAAATTTGTTATTATTTGCTCGCTCGCTTCGCTCGCTCGGAAAATTGAAAAAAAAAAAGAAGCAGGATGGTTCACATAGCAAGTTGCTTAATTTCCCCAATTTGAAAATGCTTCACGTAGATATAGGCCTATGTTATATATATATATATATATATATATATATATATATATACAGGGCTTGCCTTTAACTTTTTTTTTAGGTAGCCAGCCGGGCCACTTGACTAGAAGGTTCAGGTGGCCAAATGGAATTTCAGGTGGCCCTGATATTATTCTGCTAAGATACATGCATACTAATACACAATGACATGTTAAGCTCTTGGGGATAGCCGTTCAACTCCATTCACGCTAAGAGTATAATCCCCGAACTGAAGGAGGAGATGCCAAACATCTGCACCCTCTTTGACCTACTGTTGACTATTCCAGCCAGCGATCTTTCCATGGATGCATGTCCCAATACGAACATTCTTTTTTGCAAAATAATATCCCTCCCCGTCGTAAGTAACTGAAGAAAAAGGAGATCAGAAGGAGGAAAAGGAGATGGACAAGGAGAATAATGAGAAGAATTTTTTTTTAAAGCAAGAAAGAAATGCAAAAATAAAGAAACATAAATAGATAAATACAAGAGCCAGAAGCAGCATGTATAGGGATAAAACAGGAAAGGATGAAAAAAAAGGATGAAAAGAAAGGAAGAAATAATTAAAGACAAGAGCTGAAAGGAGATGTAGGGGAAAAGAAGGGAAGGAATAAATAAAGAAAAGAGTTGGAAGGAGATGTAGGGATACAGACAAAAAAATTTTTTTTGGGGGGGGGAAGAAAAAGGAATAAGAATTGGACGAAGAACAATCAAGAGAGGGAGAAGTGAAAAAAAAGAACAATAGAAAAGGGACAGGACGTGTACGTAGACGAAAATGAAAAAAAAAAGAAGAGAGGAAAGAAGAAAAATAAAAAGAGGGTAAGGAGAAAAGGGAAGAGAGATGGAAGAAAAAGCCACGGATGAGGAAGAGGGAGATAAGGTAAAAAAAATTTAGAGAATTATGTCATTGTGAATTAAGAGTGAGATCAAACGTTCCAAATACTTGGATCATTCATACACACAGACTATTTATTTTATTTTCTGGTAAATATAATAATAATATATAAATATATCACTAGTGTTGCAACGAATCGCCGAAACTCGGATTCGATTCGATTCGGATTCGTTTCAGATTTTTCTTCCCGAAATTCGTTTCGATTCGGATTCGGAATTATTTTTATTTGTTTGAAATAAAAAGTCGGAAACATGCGTGTTTTTTTTGTTTTTACTTCCTTTTTCTTCTTTAACATGCGAAGCGCGGGGATGCGCGATCTTGATTCGTTGTTCAAATAGAAATTATTCAAACTCCGTCATCTTTAAAAACAAACTTATAATAGTAGCAGAAATTATTCAAACTCCATTATGTTTAGAAATGAACGTACGATAGAAGCAAAAATCTTTGAAACTCCGTTATGTCTAGAAAATGAACGCACGTTAGAAACAGAAATTATTTAAACTCCGGAATGATAAGAAAAAAACAACTTACGATAGTAGTAGAAATTATTCAAACTCCATTATGTTTAAAACCGAACGTACGATAGAAGCAAGAATTGTTCAAACTCCGTCATGTCTAGAAAATGAACGCACGATAGAAATAGAAATTATTCAAACTCCGTCATGTTTAAAAACAAACTTACGATAGTAGTAGAAATTATTCAAACTCCGTCATGTCTAGAAAATGAACGCGCGATCGAAAATTAATTATTTAAACTTCGTAATGTTTTAAAACGAACGTACGTTAGAAGCAAAAATTATGTGAACTCCGTCATGTCTTGAAAATGAACGCACGATAGAAAATTATTTAAACTCCGTAATGTTTTAAAACGAACGTACGTAAGAAGCAAAATTATACAAACGCCGTCAGGTCTAGAAAATGAACGCACGTTAGAAACAGAAATTATCCATACTCCGTCATCTTTAAAAGCAAACTTACGATAGTAGTAGAAATTATTCAAACTCCTTTATGTTTAAAACGAACGTACGATAGAAGCAAAAATTATATAAACTCCGTCATGTCTAGAAAATGAACGCACGATCGAAAATTAATTATTTAAAATCCGTAATGTTTTAAAACGAACGTACGTAAGAAGCAAAAATTATTTAAACTCCGTCACGTATAGAAAATGAACGCACGATCAAAAATTAATTATTCAAACTTCTTAATGTTTTAAAACGTACGTACGTAAGAAGCAAAAATTATTCGAACGCCGTCATGTCTAGAAAATGAACGCACGTTAGAATCAGAAATTATCCAAACTCCGTCATCTTTAAAAACAAACTTACCATAGTAGTAGAAATTATTCAAACTCCTTTATGTTTAAAAACGAACGTACGATAGAAGCAAAAATTATTTAAACTCCGTCATGTCTAGAAAATGAACGCACGATAGAAATAGAAATTATTTAAACTCCGTCATGTCTAGAAAATGAACGGACGATAGAAATAAAAATCATTTAAACTCCGTCATGTTTAAAAACAAACTATCGATAATAGCAGAAATTATTCAAGCTCCATTTTGTTTAAAAACATGTTCAACTGAATGCTGGAGTTCCCGAATCTTCCGAATCTTCCGAATCGAGCAGCAAAATTCGGATTCGGCAGGATTCGTTTCGACAACGCAAATTCGCGAATTTTCAGTTCGGTTCGGAAATTCGGAAACAACACTATATATCACGTTTAAAAAAAGCATCAAGTGCAAATTATAATACGTTCCAAGTGCCCAAATAACAGGCCTACCCAACAAACTAAGGCGTCGATCTTCTTTCAAGTGATAAAACTAGGTCAAAGTATGTGTCATTCTTCTATCACGTACGTGCTTGTGAATGGAAATAGTGTTTGCTCCAGTTAATTGTTTTGCTAATTTACAGCAAGTGCCTGATTATTGATAGCGTAAGCCGTAATTCTTGTTGCTCATCGCACCCATACACTTAACCCTGACATGCTATCAAGAATATTCAGAGAATAAACTTTGATACAAGTTGATAATTTATCAAACTGTGAAAAGACGTGTTGGGGGAGTAAATAAAATGGGCTTGAATTCAGACTACATGTATATAAAGGCTCCGGCCAGCGCCACATGCACATGCTCGTCACCAACAACGACAACAATGATATGGGGAGCCTTTCATGAAACCAAATCAGTCAGGGATTTTCACCGACTGTTGTTCTAAGCTACTGCAATCCTCGCATTTGATTGGCTGAGAGCAAATTAGTGACTCGGTGAAAATCGGTGACAAACTTTGACGGAACAAGACCTGACCCCGATATCGCTGCATCAAACGTACGTACATACTAAACTGCGGCTATAAATAGCGCTAGCTACGTACGTACACACTGCGTATCATCAACACATGCGCTGCGCTGCACACACAATTCGCGATCACTTCAGTTGTGCACATTGACGTTCAAGTTAGATCTACGAATCTACTGGACAGCGAGAGCTTATTTTGAACTCGTATGATTTCAGTTGTCTTAAATTTTAAAAGTATGCTCATTTTCAGTAATTGACACTCGCAGACTAGATCTAAGATCTGCTAGAAAACTTCAATTTTTTCATTATTTTTGTTTTCATTTTGTTATTTTGGGGTGGCCACCCGGGCCACTGTTCCGACATTTTCGGGTGGCCCGACGCCGTTTCGGGTGGCCAATGGCACCCGGGCCACCGCTAAGCGCGAGCCCTGATATATATATGGGTATATGGGTATATATATATACATATATATATACATATATATATACATATATACATACATACATATGTTTGAGGGTGCGTGTGTGTGCGTGTGTGGGTGTGTGTGTGTGTACAAATAGTAGCCGTGGGTTCATCTCCGCTTGGTCGCCTTTCCCCCCCCCCATCCGAAAAATGGATCGACGCCTCTGGTAATTAGGATGTACCATTGTATACTACATGTAAGATATAAAAGAATAGTGTCTCCGACTAAGTATGGTCTTAGTCTTCTCAGCATAAAAATGGGTTCAAGCTTTCAGATCGCACAGAATCTTTGTCATTTGTTACATCATTATTTGTTATATAATTCTTTTTATTTCTTTATTTTTTTAGAGAGAGTAGACATTACATTTATTTATCTGCATGTACAAGGATATAGAGTCAAAGCCCTTCTGCAAGTGAGATGAACACATAGATAATTTAGATATCTTAAGGCCCATCATGTATTTTGATGAAGGATTATCACTTCACCATAAAAAAAGAGTAGATATATTTTTCCTCGCTCGCTACGCTCGCTCGTATAATATTCAGATACAGGATGGATTTGGGAAAGCAAACGAATTCGGCGAGCGAGGGCAATCATGTATTTAGGCGAGGAGTTATCACCTACCATAAAAAAAGAGTATATATATTTTTTCTCGCTCGCTGTTCTCGGTCGTATAATATTTAGATGTAGGATGGTCTTTGAAAGCAAATGAATAAGGTAAGAGAGGTGACCAAATATAACAAAATTGATATCTTAAAGGCCCATCGTATATTTTGATGAAGAAGTTTCATTTCTATTATACGTATTTTTCCTCGCTCGCTACCCTCGCTCGTATAATATTCAGATAAAAATGGATTTGGAAAAGCAAACGAATTCGGCAAGCGAAGTGATCAAATGTACATGTATATAAGTTAGATATCTCATTGTTAATTCCATCGTGTATTGGGATGAAGAATTATCACTTCTACCACGAAAAAGAGCATTTTTTTTTTCCTCGCTCGCTGTGCTCGCTCGTGTGATATCAAGATTCAGGATGGTCTTGAAAACGAATGAATCAGGCGAGAGAGGTGACCAAATAGATAATTCAGATATATTTAGGCCCATCATGTATTTTGATGAAGAATTATCACTTCTACCATACAAAAAGAGTATATATATTTTTCCTCGCTCGCTACGCTCGCTCGTATAATATTCAGATACAAGATAGATTTGGGAAAGCAAACGAATTCGGCATGCGAGGCCCATCATCTATTTTGATTAAGAGTTATATATTTTTCCTCGCTCGCTGCGCTCGCTCGTATATTTAGATGCCAGATGGTCTTTGAAAGCAAATAAATTAGGTAAGAGAGGTGACCAAATATATCAAAATAGATATCTTACAGGCCCATCGTGTATTTTGATGAAGATCTTTCATTTTTATCATATGTACTCTTCCTCGCTCGCTACGCTCGCTCTTATAATATTCAGATAGGCCTACAAGATGGATTTGGGAAAGCAAACGAATTCGGCAAGCGAGGTGATCAAATGTACATGTATAAGTTACATGTCCCATAGTTAATTCCATCGTGTATTGGGATGAAGAATTATCACTTCTACCATGATAAAGAGTTTGTATATTTTTCCCGCTCGCTGCGCTCGCTCGTATGATATTAAGATTTAGGATGGTCTTTGAAAGCGAACGAATCAGGCGAGAGAGGTGACCAAATAGATAATTTAGATATCTTTAAGCCCATCATTAGTTTGATGAAGAAATATCACTTCTACGGAAGAGAGTGTATATTTTTCCTCGCTCGCTGCGCTCACTCGTATTATATTTAAATACAGGATGTTTTCGGAAAAGAAACACATTCGGCAAGAGACGGTGCACAAAATAAGGAAAATATGATAGAGGCACACAATAGAACATGCCTCGTGGGGTTTATACGGTTTAATTTATCGACGTTGATCGTGGGTAATCGGTGGCAATCTGGCCTCTACACCCCCCCCTGAAAAAAAAAAGTCAAGCGACGCCCCTGCCAGTAGAATCTTTTATTTTGAGAAATTATATTTAACAGGGTTAAAATAAAAATACCCAAAGAAATAAAAAGATGCCCATCTCTTGCCTCCTTCAAAAACAGCTATAAAAAATTCCTTATTGATGCTTATAAATAAATCTGAAAGTTATAGTTATAGGTTATAATTGCCTTATTTATTCCCACACACTTTACATTCTCTCTCTCTCTCTCTCTCTCTCTCTCTCCCTTCTACGATTATTATGATTTTATTATGGTCTCGGGAGCCCAGCCTTAGAAAGGCCTTTGGCCTATGCTGGCTCCCTCATATTCTCATTTATTCTGTTGTTATTCTATTTTTGTATCCTTATCTGTATATATATGTAGTGTATTCTTTGATTTGTATGTTGTATGTTTTTTAATGAGAATTTGAAATAAATGAAATGATGATGAATGAATGATGAGGGTCAGACTCCCTCTTTAGAATGATAAATGCGCCCAATGTCAACGACATCACACCCCCCCCCCCCCGATTTTCCGACGTGGTAACTAATTAATTTTGGGATTCTCTGGTGCCGCCGCTAAAACGTAAAAACATGTGCGCCGCTCGGTAGCAAGCCCCCCCCCCCCCCCCCCCTTTGGTCAAAACCTGGATCCAATATAGTGTATTTTGATGACGAATATTATCACTTCTACTTCAAAAGGTGTATATTTTTGCTCGCTCGCTGCGCTCGCTCGTATGATACTGAGATACAAGATGGTTGGGAAAGCAAGCGGATTTGGCAACGAGGTGGCCAAAATTAAATATCTTATAGGCCTGTAGTGTATTTCGGTGACAATCTACCTACGAAAAGTGCATACTCAGATACAGGGTAATTTCAGAAAGCAAAAAAAGAAATCCGACAAGTGAGATGACCAAATGTACATCTTCTAAACATTTTAAGCGTATTTCGATGAGGAAATAATACTTTGAAAATCAAAAGAACGTATTTTTCTTCGCTTGCTTGTAATATTCATAAACCGTGTTGTTTGCTAGACAAAAAACAATTGGACCAGCATCATGACCATATCATTCCGAAATCTAACATGCCAACGTTGAATTTTTATGACAAATTAACACTTCTTTCGTAACAAGATTGGCTATTTTAGCTCACTAGCTCCGCTTCAGATAACTGATAGGACCAGTGTATTTTGATGACAAAATACCTATAGATTTTTCTTAACAAGAAGTTTCAAGAAGTTCATATTTTCAGCTCACTCGCTTCGCTCGCTCGCAGAAATTAAAAAAGGATTGTTCATAAACTAGGAAGAAGCGTCATTCCCCTCCGCCCCTAGAAGATTTTAAAAACGCTTGGCAGCTCCTGAATGTTCCATTATTAATTAATTTCTTGATGTGACCTAAAAACA
>CM057167.1:23347052-23368082 GCA_029962745.1 Echinometra lucunter
CATCATTCTCACTTTCATGCATGCAACATTTTTGAGAGGGTAGATTTTGCATTTAAATTTCCTAGCATGAACATGCTGAACGAAAAATAGCAGTCTGTGGAGACCACAAGAAAACAATTTTCACCCTAAATACATGAACTCCCTGACTGCTAGCAGCAGACGACTTCAACTGTAGGTTTATGTGAGCAAGATCGGGAGCTGCTTTAAAATTCGACGACCTTTCAACTCCAGTACAGACACTTAGAATGGGGTAAGTATGACTATGATGGTACAATATTTCTTCGCATTTATGACATGAACGTGAATATACTGTACAATAATTGTAAATGCATCTACATCGACTGCCACGGAATAAATATTATTGTGAAGAATACATATCATCAGCCGACATTGAGTGAACGATTAGTGAACGTGTTGACAGTACTGCGCGTACGTGCTAGCAAGCAAGTTTTAATGTTCCGTTTCGATGCATGCAGAGGTATAAAGTTCAAGTGTATATAGTCAAGCAAGTAGTATTGCTGCTTTAATCTTATCGATGCTTGTGATATACATCTGCGGTGTCTTATTTAAAGCTTTTTGGAAAGGATGGGCCATAATGTACTTTGCAGACTAGAAGGCTGTAATCTAAGGTTGTCGGTGTATAATAATACAGTTATTGTTGTAATGTATAATTACACTCATTTCGCGAAGAATTGCCTCTCCCCCGTCTTTTTCCTGGCCATACCTATATACTCTGCACTTGTTACGTCACTGTTAAAAGGCAGAGTACAAACTAATATACACATGCAAATCTAGTAAGGCAAGACTGTTTCCGTCAATTCATAATGTCACTTTTCTGGACATGTTAGAGCTATTTCATCAATATCCATAGTTTCCTTGGTCACCACACAATCAGGCATTCAATATGGCAGGCAGTGTCTTTGGAAATTAAAAAAAAAAAAAACAGAAATGAAAACCTTCCAAATCAAAACAAATCTCGTGGGAGTGGGGTGTTAAGGAATTTCCATCACCCCCCCCCCCCCCATGTCATTCCTAATGCGTCACCAAGTGCGAAGTTCAGTCGAATTTGATAAACTGCACGACTGTCTTGCACTGTCTTGTAGTTAGAAAAGAGACAGACACTCACCGAATATACAGACAACAAGAATACAGAAAAGTGTTTGTACTGGTAAGCTAGAAAATTATATTTCAAACTTGAACTAGATACCTCTCACGATATTTTTTACCATTACGTGCTAATGATTTCGTATTCAGTCGTAATCGTTTCCAGTATTTAAGATAATATTTTGATGAGTGGCTAATTAATCTTTTGTACATGACAGTACGGTACATCCTGCATAAAATGCTAAATGCGAGAGCGCGCACGGGGGAGGGGGGGGGGGGGGATTGTTACACAGCCTGCCCGATAGACGATTTTGATAGTTTACTGGATTTTGTGATGTTCAACCTATTCTTTTATCTTTTTTGTCCAATGCATGCTTGAATATGGGGCAAAAATAACCCCCAAATTTTACTGGCGTCTGCCGGCAACTACATTCCGTAGTTTTTTTTTTTCCTTCAGTGTTTAATGCCTTTTTAATATTCGTTCACTTCAAATTGACATAGGTTTGTGTGTAGGCTCGATCGGTGGAGTGAAAAACGTCTGGACTTGGGATTCTGCGAACTACATCCGACAGTTATGGTTAGGCCAACAAACCTGTCGTTATTGACTGGAATAGTTCTTAGGGATTACGGGTTGCCTATTTCGGAACCATCTCTTTGTTGGGAGGGGGGGGGAGGAAGGAGGTGCGACCTGGCTGAGCGCTCTTATGAAAAGGTATACATACAGAGAAAAACAAATTAAACAACAGCAATTTCTGGCGTTAATCCTGAATCTGCTCCTGATTTCTGAAATAATATCATCCTCCTTTTCTACCTCTCTTCCTCTGCATGCACGTGTAAACTACAGAAATAACGTGGGTTATCAAAGACTTGGCAACATGCCTGCCGAAGATGACGTCATACCTCCGGGTGATCCCGAGAAGGGAGCCGAAATCTTCCGAGAGCACTGCGCCGGTTGCCACGATATCGACAAGAGAGGGGAGCACAGAGCGGGGCCAAACTTGATGGGGCTGTGGGGAAGGGAAGCTAGCAGGATAGAAGGTTTCGCCTTTGTGGAATCCGATGAGAAGAAAGGTACATGTTTTCAAACGAATTGAGGGGGGGGGGGCGTACAGCTGGGGAGCGTTTCATGAAAGGACTTGTCGGATGTTTTATCCGACAAAGTCTATTTTATCCGACAGTTGCCATAGTAACGATGCTTCTCGACCAATCAAAATCAAGGAAAGATGTCAGATCTGACAACTTGTCAGACAACAAATGTTGATGAAACGCTCCCCAGAAGTTTTAAAATGAAAACCACTTGGCATAATGATCTGTGATGTGATCAGCTTCAAATCGGATGAGTACAACAAAACACAATAGTATGCTCTATAATTTTTTGCAAGATCAGTGATAGATGCACAAGTACACCACGATAAAAATATTTTTGAAAAATTAACTCAAGTGCACTTTCTAAAGTACTGTCCATACAAATCACGTTGGGATGACGTAATAGCCTTGGTAAAGTCCACACCTCTTTAAAGCTGATAGACAGGGCTATTGAAGTTGCCTTAAGTTGATTTTTAGAAAGTAGTTTTTATTGTGCCAACCAGAGGTGGTACAGAAACAGCCCAAACAGCAAAACATTCCGCTTATGCATATTACTTTGAGTCAAGCAAATGAGTCTGATATGATGACTTGGAAGAATGAGATAAGAAAGAGAATTTGGGGTGTTGCAAGAAAGTTGCGATCGATTGCAAGTTGCAACTGATTGTCACTGGCCAATCAAAATCATTGTTGCATGCATGTCTTCTTAAAAGGGGAGACCCTGAGCCATTCAGAATGGTGGTTTCAAAATGAGCAATTATTTGCAATTGATTGCAACTTTCTTGCAACACCCCAATAGAGAGATGAAGAGAAATAAGGATAGAGGGGGAGAAGGGAGAGAAAGAAGAAAGAGGGGTGAGAAATTGGAAGACAAGGGCAATCTGGACCCCTCAGAAGAACAGCCTCTGGCTGCAGAGGGTGATCCAGCCTATGTGTGGATGAATGAATAAATAAAATAAACAAATAAATAAATTGGGAGGCAGACCGACTCCGGGAGAGAGAGAGAGAGAGAGAGAGAGAGGGGGGGGGGGGGGGAGGAAGGGGGGATCCGAGAGACAGATAAAGAGGAGAGAGAGCAAGACCTCATCATTCCACCAGGCATCTTTACTGTCCTAAGTAAATAAAACCGTTGCTCATGACAATGAAATCTTCATCACCATAATTAACACATATCCTATGGTTTTCTTCTTTAATACAGGGGTCATTTGGGGTGACAAAGCCATCTTTGATTATCTTGAGAAACCTCACATACCAGGCACCAAGTTTCTCTTCCGAGATCTGAAAGGAAAAGACGAGGACAAAGCCAACCTTGTTGCTTATCTCAAGAAAATGACGGACCCCAAGAACTCCTGATCAAGAGAAAGCTGCCCTCCTTCTCTTTTGAAAGCTAACGTATTGCTACGGTGATACGAGCTGGATTTGACATCTTACGTGTATTTGAAGTATTACATGCAAGTTTTGTACTGGCATATATACATGCAATAGCGGATCCATATTTTTTTGTTTTTGTTTTGTTGTTTTTTTTTTGTAAAAGAGAAGGCACAAATCTCAGACAGTTTTCTGACAAGGGGAAATAGGTCATGTCAGTCATTAGGGGGAGGGAGTGGGTGGGATTTTTTTTTTTTTTTGTCCTTCCAAAAAGGCTCTCAGACATGAAAAAAAGGATCATCAGCTCTAAAAGTCTATGGGGGAGGAAGCGAACCGGCACAATGTACAAAGAGGGGAAGGGAAAAAATGTACAAGTAGTGGGAGGCGAGCACAATGTACACATTGATTTAAAATGGGAAAAATGGACTAGAAGTGCCTCCCCCCCCCCCCCCTCTCCTCCCCCCGTCTAAATGTACTGAAATAGTTTTTCTGGAGAATCATGGTTATCAAATTTGCTGTGTACGATCTAGGAAAACTGATATCATCATTATGTCTTGTTCATTGTGATTTATCCAGATTCAAGCCATTAAAGCAGTATTAAACTTCATGTGTCATGGTGTAACCGTTGTAATTGCGTGGAGGGAAATGAAATTTTTGTTTCTTAAAAAGAAAAGTTCTGGAGAAATGATGACAGTTTTTGATGTGTTTGCTAATTCATAGTCTAAATGTTTAAGTCTTTGTTGGTACTTTGTTTCCCGAAAAACGCACCTAAATTGTGTAACCCTGAATTATGTCAACATTATACACCCTATGAATTCCACTAAGATGAAAGTGCATTCCAGTTTGTTTAAAATGATTTTGCCTCTCAGAAGTCGACGTAATTCATCAAGACATTTATTTGCTGAAAATATTGTGAACATGCATATGGTGCATGATAATACTATTCATGATGCAAGTTACTACATTTGTATGTTTTGGGGGTTTTTTTTCACTTGAATTGCTTTGGGAACAAAGCTGTAGAGCGAAAAGTAAAAGGTTGCTTAGAAATTATAAATAGTGTATTTCTCTTTTTTGCATCTGTGAGGTTTTAGTTGCAAAAGTTTTTGCTGCTCGAGCAACACACCATGCTTGCACACCACTACTAAACTCAGCACTTTGGCAGTTATCATAATAATCATAACTTGTTACCACAATTACCACCATCCCAACTACAATCATAATCATGAACCCAACTATCATCAATATCATCATCTCAATTCCACGGCTACTCCTATATCACAACCATCATCACTGTCAAACTAATATCACTATTCCAGTTTAACCCATTTGTGACAGGAATTATTTAAAGCCTAATTTAATCAGCTTTTATTCTTCAAATTGGCAACACCAACATTTTTCTTTCATTGCTACATTTTTCTTATAAAACATCATGTATCTGAAATAAATATAAATCGACAGAATGTATGATGAGAAGTCATAAAGTTGCCAATTTGCAGGGAAAAACAGTAATTTTAACATTTTCATCGCATTGCCAATTTAAGGATTTTAATGCTTATTTTCTTTTTTAAAAAATTCAGCATCAAACAACAAATAATGATGCAACAAAAATGGGCACAGTAAGTGTAGAATTTTTTGCTCTTTCTGCTCATGTATTTGGTATGATTTTTAAGGCTCTGCATCAAAAGTTATTAGACCAAACCACATAATGTGGACCCTCTGTCACGAATGGGTTAATTCATAATCGTCTTAACTAACAGGAACACAATGACAACTTTAGTTACGATCATCTCAAATATTCAGTACCATGGGACAATACCTTGGGGCATTATTTCATTAAAGGGATAGTGCCGAGTCTACGGGACTTAGCATGGTCCTCCTTCGGGATGAAGCGGTATGATCCTCAGCCGTATGCTGCGGGGGCGGAGTGTTATACACAGTCTATACGGAACACAAACGCAGCATCAAGAATTGCTGACAATATTTTTCACTCGTGCAAAAGTTGAGAAAGTTTGTTGACCTTTGCGCTAATGTATAACCCAGAAGCAAGAGGAGTCAGCAAACATCTCAGAGCCCCATATATTGTGACTATAACATCCCTTTACAAAAGACATATAGGGTAAGGATGAGGGTAGTGTTGCTTTTTCTGTAAGGTTTAGGGTTAGATTCTAAAGGTTAAAGCATATTAATCACCAAAGACATCTAGCTCTGATTGTTACACTGTAGGTATTCATTGTCACTATACTGTCTTCAAAACATGAGCTTTAGATATTACGTCTTTCAAAAAGATATTCCAAGTTCAAATAATATTCTCTAACATCAAAGGGACTAGTGAATGAGACTAGTTGATGGTTGTGCACCTGCAGGCATAATAGGGTGGTTATGTTATCTTTTATTTTCTTCAACCTCCTTAACTGTTAACCCCTAGAATTGTAGGGGAAAGTTTTGTATTTGTTTTGTTTGTTTTTGTTTTTGTTTGTTTTTTGTTTTGTTTTTTGCTTTGCCTTGGGGGGGGGGGGTGTTATATCACACATACCAGCTGTACACAAATCATTTTTTTTCAGGTGACTGGCTTTAAGGTAAAATGTTAGAAATTTGGACAGTTAGAAAAGGTCAGATTATGACGGCTATGCAATTATCAAGGGAGAATGAATTGTAATACGATATCATCATCAAAATGTGAATACACTGTACCACAACTTTCAACATGACCATCATCACCAACACCTTCTCAATTAATACATTCATCATACTTATTACTGTCAAAGAGTTTGTCATCTGTACAGTATTCATCTTTAACTTCAGGCTCTATCTACATAAAAATGAATTATCCAAAAAGCTACATGTATCAGTTTAAAGTATTGAAGACTTTAATATATGTTCTAAAATAAAGAACAAGAAAATATCTGCACTTTGGAAACAGAAATTATTTCCAATCAGATTTACAATTCTGTGTCATTTGGGTGTTAGAAGTAAGCACTTACAATAGTGTCTCACACAATTATTTGTTCAACATACAAGATTGAATGAATTTCATTGTTATGCATTTTCCTCTTTTTAAAAAAAAAAATACAATTTAGTGATTTTGATCCGTAAGAGCAAGTTACCAAAATTGGTCTTGAAAATATAATTTGGGGATATTAGATTACAACATTACATTTCTGTTACCCCGCCACTGCACTACATGAAGGTCAAAAGAGAAGACACAGATAATTCAAAGGACAACATTTTGAGGCTTGTTCATATATGAAGCGGCAAAACCCCACATATCTTTGCACATGTAAATGACGTATGAGGAGACAAACCCCCCCCCAAAAAAAAAAAGGGCAAGAACTTCATTTCTGCCTCTTGTCCACAATAAGGTGTGGACTAATCAAAATCTAATAAAAATATTAGAGCGAAATATGATGTCATAGGTTTCTCTGTGCAATTCTGGGCAAGACCTACAGGCAGAGATCTCCTTTATTCAAGTGTGAACTATAACTATAACTAGTTACCAAAATTGGTTTTGAAAATATAGTTTGGGGATATTGAATTACAACATTACATTTCTGTCACCCTGCCACTGCACTACATGCAGGTCAAAAGAGAAGACACAGGTAATTCAAATGACAACATTCTGAGGCTTGTTCATATATGAAGCGGCAAAACCCCGCACATCTTTGCACATGTAAATGACGTATGAGGAGACAACCCCCCCCCCCAAAAAAAAAAGGGGAAGAACTTCATTTTTGCCTCTTGTCCACAAAAAGGTGTGGACTAATCAAAATCTAATAAAAATATTAGAGCAAAATATGATGTCATAGGTTTCTCTGTGCAATTCTGGGCAAGACCTACAGGCAGAGATCTCCTTTATTCATGTGTTCATGTAGATCTCATAAATGGTGTATGAGGAGAAAAAAAAAAATGCTGAAGCAAAAATGATGTTTTTTTTTTTTTCTTTAGAACTTGATTAGTCCACACCTTTTTGTGGACAAGCCACAAAAAATGTTAGTGTAAAATATGATGCCACAACTTTCTCTACGCAATTTTTTTGCAAAATCTATGGGCAGATATCCATTTTACTTGAGCCCAAATTAGAAAAAAAAAAACTCTGCCCATGGTCCCAACCAGGTCATAGGCCGCTGACAAGAGATCTCCAGGCATCCCGATCTTGGTCCAGTCTCTCCAACTGTTCCCAGGTACACGGGATGTACTTGAATTTTAACTGACAAGTTAATGTACATCTCATTATCATTAGTGGCGTGGTAAAAACAAAAAAAACAAACAAACAAAAAAACAACAAAAAAAAAACCACAATGAGGGTTTCCAACAGGGGTTTGCCACTGAATATTAGAGTAAGCCTTTATTATGTTAATATGCCTTAATAACTTGCAGATTTTTGTTTGTTAAAACTGTATGTATGCTCAGAATTTGCAATACAGCTACATATTTTTGTTCTTTTACCCACCTACAAGCATTCCATTGTTCTCTACATTTCATGAAAAAAAAACAATCCCCTTGGCTTGTCTATACATTTAACTTCAGAGTGTTCCATCAACAAAAGAAAAGTTATATTTAGACCTTGATCTTTCATGTCTGTAGTTCCTCTTCATGTCCACCTACCATGAATTAAGAATCAACAGACCTACGTTATGGATCCAATATCAAAAGCTTTCTGAGCATTTCCATTGTTACATAAAGAAAAAACAAGGCAAACGCCAAGCGTTGTCTCGCCTGCATATTGCAGTCATGAAGAGACTGCATGTCAATACTATGCTATATGACTTCTGAGGCTGTCAGCAGTTTAGGGGGTGAATTGTGGTTCTGACAGTTTACATATGCAATAATGGTATAGGCCTACTTTATCCCTAGGAAATCAGATAACACTAAGAATGCTGTTAATACTATGAAGCTATAATTATTTCCATGCAAGTAAGGAAATGAATGTTAGTGAAAAAGAATGTAACTGATAATAATGTGAGTAAAATTGTAAAATTAAATTAATTATTAAGGTGTTATGGCAAACTTATTGTTTGAAAAATGGTATGAATTTGGTGATTCCACGTCAAAGCTATAGAAAGTTATTAGGTGTACAACATAGCACAGTGCCAGTTATGAAAAGTTCATTGACCTTTGACCTTTGACCTTAATCAAATTCAACTCACATTCGAACTTGACCTGCACCTTCAAGAGACGGACCTCTCATATGAATTTGGCAATCCTACCTCGAAGGTATAGAAAGTTATTGTGTGTACAACATAGCACAGTGCCAGTCATGGAAAGTTCATTGACCTTTGACCTCTGACCTTATTCAAATTCAACTCATACTCAAACTTGACCTGTGCCTTCAAGAGATGTACCTCTGGTATAAATTTGGTGATCCCACCTCGAAGCTATAGAAAGTTATTGTGTGTACAACACAGCACAGTGCCAGTCATGGAAAGTTCATTGACCTTTGACCTTTGACCTTAATCAAATTCAACTCACATTCGAACTTGACCTGCACCTTCAAGAGATGGACCTCTTGTATGAATTTGGCAATCCTACCTCAAAGGTATAAAAAGTTATTGTGTGTACAATATAGCACAGTGCCAGTCATGGAAAGTTCATTGACCTTTGACCTTTGACCTTATTCAAATTCGACTCATATTCGAACCTGACCTGCGCCTTCAAGAGATGGACCTCTGGTATGAATTTGGTGATTCCACGTCAAAGCTATAGAAAGTTATTAGGTGTACAACATAGCACAGTGCCAGTTATGAAAAGTTCATTGACCTTTGACCTTTGACCTTAATCAAATTCAACTCACATTCGAACTTGACCTGCACCTTCAAGAGATGGACCTCTCATATGAATTTGGCAATCCTACCTCGAAGGTATAGAAAGTTATTGTGTGTACAACATAGCACAGTGCCAGTCATGGAAAGTTCATTGACCTTTGACCTCTGACCTTATTCAAATTCAACTCATACTCAAACTTGACCTGTGCCTTCAAGAGATGTACCTCTGGTATAAATTTGGTGATCCCACCTCGAAGCTATAGAAAGTTATTGTGTGTACAACACAGCACAGTGCCAGTCATGGAAAGTTCATTGACCTTTGACCTTTGACCTTAATCAAATTCAACTCACATTCGAACTTGACCTGCACCTTCAAGAGATGGACCTCTTGTATGAATTTGGCAATCCTACCTCGAAGGTATAAAAAGTTATTGTGTGTACAATATAGCACAGTGCCAGTCATGGAAAGTTCATTGACCTTTGACCTTTGACCTTATTCAAATTCGACTCATATTCGAACTTGACCTGCGCCTTCAAGAGATGGACCTCTGGTATGAATTTGGTGATCCCACCTTAAAGCTATAGAAAGTTATTGGGTGTACAACACAATTGTTGACGACGACGCCGACGCCGACGCCGACGACGCCGACGACGCCTACGCCGACACCGGAAATAGTGATACCTATGTCTCGCTCCGCTACGCAGGCGAGACAAAAACAAAACAAAACAATCCCCTTGGCTTGTCTATACATTTAACTTCAGACTGTTCCATCAACAAAAAGAAAAGTTAAATTTAGACCTTGACCTTTCATGTCTGCAATTCCTCTTCATGCCCACCTACCATGATATAAGAATTTGTGAGAAAAACAAACAACCCTATTTGCTTGTCTATAGATTGGACTTCAGAGTGTTCCATCAATAGAAATAGTGAGGTTTTAGTTGCAAAAGTTTTTGCTGCTCGAGCAACACACCATGCTTGCACACCACTACTAAACTCAGCACTTTGGCAGTTATCATAATAATCATAACTTGTTACCACAATTACCACCATCCCAACTACAATCATATTTCATGAACACAACTATTAACATCAATATCATCATCTCAATTCCACGGCTACTCCTATATAACAACCATCATCACTGTCAAACTAATATCACTATTCCAGTTTAATTCATAATCGTCTTAACTAACACGAACACAATGACAACTTTAGTTATGATCATCTCAAATATTCAGTACCCTGGGACAATACCTTGGGGATTTATTTCATTAAAGGGATAGTGCCGAGTCTACGGGACTTAGCATGGTCCTCCTTCGGGATGAAGCGGTATGATCCTCAGCCATATGCTGCGGTGGCGGAGTGTTATACACAGTCTATATGGAACACAAACGCAGCATCAAGAATTGCTGACAATATTTTTCACTCGTGCAAAAGTTGAGAAAGTTTGTTGACCTTTGCGCTGAGGGAGCGAGTTGGCTCAGTCGGTAAAGCGTCTGACTTTCAAACCAAAAGACCGTGGGTTCGAGTCCAGCCAAGGCGGACGACTGAAGCCTACGTTGTGTGTTATCGTGCCCCTCCCTTGTTTCATAGACGCAGGCTATGCTACAGTGGAAAACACTCCGTCCCTCGGATAGGACGTTAAATGGAGGTCCCGTGTAAAGGAGAGTCACCACCTTTGCACGTTAAAGATCCCACTGCACTATTCGTATAAGAGTAGAGGGAAACCCCGGTGTATGTGGTCCACCTGCATACCCCCAATCAGTCATATCGGGAGGAGAGACCTCAGGGTTACAGTGATTCAATGCACTTTTCCCCTCCCAGGCACAGGTGATGCCAAATCAATAATAATAATAATAATGATAATAATAATGTATAACCCAGAAGCAAGAGGAGTCAGCGAACATCTCAGAGCCCCCTATATTGTGACTATAACATCCCTTTACAATAGACATATAGGGTAAGGATGAGGGTAGTGTTGCTTTTCCTGTAAGGTTTAGGGTTAGAGTCTAAAGGTTAAAGCATATTAATCACCAAAAGACATCTAGCTCTGAATGTTACACTGTAGGTATTCATTGTCACTATACTGTCTTCAAAACATGAGCTTTAGATATTACGTCTTTCAAAAAGATATTCCAAGTTCAAATAATATTCTCTAACTTAACATCAAAGGGACTAGTGAAGGAGACTAGTCGATGGTTGTGCACCTGCAGGCATAATAGGGTGGTTATGTTATCTTTTATTTTCTTCAACCTCCTTAACTGTTAACCCCTAGAATTGTAGGGGATTTTGTATTTGTGTTTTGTTTGTTTTGTTTGTTTTTGTTTTTGTTTGTTTTTTGTTTTGCTTTACTGGGGGGGGGGGGGGGGGGGGTGTGATATCACACATACCAGCTGTACACAGATCATTTTTTTCAGGTGACTGGCTTTGGATAGTTAGAAAGGGTTAGATTATGACGGCTATGCAATTATCAAGGGAGAATGAATTGTAATACGATATCATCATCAAAATGTTAATGCCACAACTTTCAACATGACCATCATCACCAACACCTTCTCAATTAATACAATCATCATACTTATTACTGTCAAAGAGTTTGTCATCAGTACAGTATTCATCTTTAACTTCATGCTCTATCCACATAACAAGGCGTTTGCGATGTTGTGTCTCGCCCACTTGTGAAAATAACTAGAAATATCGCGATCTGTGATGGCACCCAACAGAACTGTATCGAAAGCTCATTGTGAAATAACTGGGATGGAATAACATTTGATAAAATATGAGAAGGGTTTTTTATGAAATGGTACTGCATTTTCACGTGCATGTACTTTCCCTGCTTCTACTCTCATCCCTCTGATATGAGTAACATTGTATGATGACCTTTGACCTGACCATGTGACCTCTGACTGGACCATAACATGCAGGTCCCCTTAGTGCATCTACAAACCAAGTTTGATAGATAAGTGTCACACGGTTGCAGAGTTTTGTGTCATAAGAGAGTCTTGCACGTAAACTTTAATGTTTGACCTGAAATGACCTTTGACCTTACCATGTGACCTATGACTGGACCATAACATGCAGGTCCCCTTAGTGCATCGACAACCCAAGTTTGATAGATAAGTGTCACACGGTTGCAGAGTTTTGAGTCATAAGAGAGTCTTGCACGTAAACTTTAACGTTTGACCTGAAATGACCTTTGACCTTACCATGTGACCTCTGACTGGACCATAACATGCAGGTCCCCTCAGTGCATCTACAACCCAAGTTTGGTTGAAAAGTGAGTCACGGTTGCAAAGTTATGTGTGATAAGAGAGTCTTGCACGTCAACTTTAACATTTGACCTGAAATGACCTTTGACCTTACCATGTGACCTCTGACTGGACAATAAGATGCAGGTCCCCTTAGTGCATCTACAACCCAAGTTTGATTGAACAGTGTCACACAGTTGCAGAGTTTTGTGTCATAAGAGAGTCTTGCACGTAAATTTTAACGTTTGACCTAAAATGACCTTTGACCTTACCATGTGACCTCTGACTAAAGCATAACATGCAGGTCCGCTTAGGGCATCTACAACCCAAGTTTGGTTGAAAAGTGAGTCACGGTTGCAGAGTTTTGTGTCATAAGAGAGTCTTGCACGTAAACTTTAACGTTTGACCTGAAATGACCTTTGACCTTACCATGTGACCTCTGACTGGACCATAACATGCAGGTCCCCTTAGTGCATCTACAACCCAAGTTTGGTTGAAAAGTGAGTCACGGTTGCCAAGTTATCTTTCATAACGTTTGTGACGGACGGACGACGGACGGACGACGGACGGACGACGGACGGACGACGGACGGACGACATTTGGATCCCTTAGTCTCGCCTTCACCTCCGGTGGGCGAGACAAAAATGAATTATCCAAATAGCTACATGTATCAGTTTAAAGTAATGGAAGACTTTAATACATGTTCTAAAATAAAGAACAAGAAAATATCTGCGCTCTGAAAACATAAATTATTTCCAATCAGATTTACAATTCTGTGTCATTTGGGTGTTAGAAGTAAGCACTTACAATAGTGTCTCACACAATTATTTGTTCAGCATACAAGATTGAATGAATTTCATTGTTATGCATTTTCCTCTTTAGAAAAAAAAAAAACAATTTAGTGATTTTGATCCGTAAGAGCAAGTTACCAAAATTGGTTTTGAAAATATAGTTTGGGGATATTGAATTACAACATTACATTTCTGTCACCCTGCCACTGCACTACATGCAGGTCAAAAGAGAAGACACAGATAATTCAAATGACAACATTCTGAGGCTTGTTCATATATGAAGCGGCAAAACCCCGCACATCTTTGCACATGTAAATGACGTATGAGGAGACAACCCCCCCCCCCCCCCCCCCCCAAAAAAAAAGGGGAAGAACTTCATTTTTGCCTCTTGTCCACAAAAAGGTGTGGACTAATCAAAATCTAATAAAAATATTAGAGCAAAATATGATGTCATAGGTTTCTCTGTGCAATTCTGGGCAAGACCTACAGGCAGAGATCTCCTTTATTCATGTGTTCATGTAGATCTCATAAATGGTGTATGAGGAGAAAAAAAAAAAGCTGAAGCAAAAATGATGTTTTTTTGCCTCAGCATTTTTTTAGAACTTGATTAGTCCACACCTTTTTTGTGGACAAGCCACAAAAAAATGTTAGTGTAAAATATGATGCCACAACTTTCTCTATGCAATTTTTTTGCAAAATCTATGGGCAGATATCCATTTTACTTGAGCCCAAATTAGAAAAAAGAAACTCTGCCCATGGTCCCAACCAGGTCATAGGCCGCTGACAAGAGATCTCCAGGCATCCCGATCTTGGTCCAGTCTCTCCAACTGTTCCCAGGTACACGGGATATACTTGAATTTTAACTGACAAGTTAATGTACATCTCATTATCATTAATGGCATGGTAAAAAAAAAAACACACACACACAAAATTTTTTCTAAAAAAACCACGATGAGGGTTTCCAACAGGGGTTTGCCACTGAATATTAGAGTAAGCCTTTATTATGTTAATATGCCTTAATAACTTGCAGATTTTTGTTTCTTAAAACTTTGTGTATGCTCAGAATTTGCAATACAGCTACATATTTTTGTTCTTCTACCCACCTACAAGCATTCCATTGTTCTCTACATTTCATGAAAAAAAAAAAAAACAATCCCCTTGGCTTGTCTATACATTTAACTTCAGACTGTTCCATCAACGGAAAGAAAAGTTATATTTAGACCTTGATCTTTCATGTCTGCAATTCCTCTTCATGCCCACCTACCATGATATAAGAATTTTGTGAGAAAAACAAACAACCCTAATTGCTTGTCTATAGATTGGACTTCAGAGTGTTCCATTAATAGAAAGAAAAGTTTATATTCAGACCTTGACCTTTCAGGTCTGCAGTTCCTCTTCATGTCCACCTACCATGAATTAAGAATCAACAGACCTACGTTATGGATCCAATATCAAAAGCTTTCTGAGCATTTCCATTGTTACATAAAGGTTGTTTTAATACATTGGTCGCTACGCATTAGCTTTTCTGCAATTATACCACATGCTATATTTCTTGTCATTCAAATTACCTTTTGGCTTATAGGATTCTGAAAATTTTCTTTAATAATGTTTTGCAGGAAGCAATTTCATGAAAATGTAAAGCTGTCTCAGGTACACTGTAAAAGGAGATGTTTGGGACTGAATTGCAAAATATCTGCAACATTCAAATTGGCTACGTCAATTGTGCTCATTTCACTTCCACCGTGGCCTGAATGCTCACCACACTGACTTCAGCAACAAATCATTCAGCTGGCAATGCCAAGTGTGTTCACTTTACCTCCGGTATCGCCCTAATGTCAGTAATGCCGAGTCCGGCAACAAAATCGTTCAAACTGGCAACTCGGTGGTGCTCACTTTACTTCTAGAGTTGCTTTGATGTTCATTGCACTGAGTTCAGCTACGAGATACTGGAAGACATAAGGCACAGTAATGGTCTCTATATTGTCTGAAGACTCGCATGATGCACAGACCCATTTCCTTTGGGCACTGGACAACATATCCTGGAGGTCCATCTTGCCGTCCGATGACCGGTCACTAAGCTTCTCAAGGTGTATGCCAAGCAGAGTCCCACACTTGGTGCATATTCTTGTCTGAAAATCACAGGAGAGGTTGGAGGATGAAATGACTATTATCATATATCAAGAGCTTGGGTCAGATAGCATCACAACCATCATTACCACAATCATCATCATCTTCATCATTATTATCATTACTATCAATAGCATCATTAACATTATCATCAACATCAGCATCATCATCATCATCACAATCATATTCACCATCATCATCATCATCATCATCATCATCAAAACTGTCACTATCATCAACATAATCACCAACACCATCATCACCACCATCACCAATGATACCCCACCCTCACCATCAACTTCCATCTTCATCATTATCATCGTCATTATCAAAATCATCACCATTATCATCATAATCATCATCATCATCACACCATCACCCCCCCCCCCACCACCACCACCACCATCTTCATCATTATCATCGTTATTATCAACATCATCATCACCATTATCATAATCATCATTATCATCTTCATTACCATTATCAACATTATAATCATCACAATCATCACCAAGACTACCATCACCACCACCCCCACCATCATCTTCATCAGTACCATCATTATCATCATCACCATCACTATTATCATCATAATCATCATTATCATAATCATTATCAGCACCATCATCAAAATTATAATCATCACCATCATCACCATCACTAACATAACCACCATCGCCGCCACCACCACCATCATCATCATTATCATCTTCATCATCATCACCATCATTATCAACATCATCATCACCATTATCATCATAATCAACATTATCATCTTCATCACATCATCATCATTACCATCAACATTATAATCATCACCATCACTACCATCACTACCATCACCACCATCACCACCATCACCAATACCATCACAACCACCATCATCCTCATCTTCCATACCAAGCTTTTGTCAGAGCAGTTGAGGAGTCTATCCTGGAGGAGGAAGGATGTTCCATGAGCAAGAAGCGAGTCTCTCTCCATCTCACCAAACCGGATACCACCAGCCCTCTTCCTACCTTTGACAGGCTGATGGGTCAAGATGTCCACTGGTCCTGTTGATCGCACCTACATATCAAAACAGGACAGATGGAACAAGAGAAAAAGTATTAAGCCATTGACTATGGCACTGGTCCTGTTGATTGCACCTACAAATCCAAACAGGACAGATGAAAAAGGAGAAAAAGTATTAAGCCATTGACTATGGCACTGATCCTGTAGATCGCACCTACAAATCCAAACAGGAAAGATGAAATAAAATAAAAACTTTTACCAAATTCTATAAATCCCATAGGTTCAATACATGGACCACTCAGTTTCCATATGGAATGGGTTGAGATTAAATTTCAAAATGAAGGATTCAATGTTAATGTTACAGCTTAAGTGATAAACCAGGAGACAAAAAAAGAGGAACATACATGTACAAGCCTTCATGATTCTAACTTTCTGGTATCTCTTCAGAGAATGGAAACACCATTTCTTACATTAGAATAAGAGGTTAATGGCCAAGTATTGCCAATATCAAATTATATTTTCAGGCATTCCTTCTTCAGCTCAAAGAGATACGAATACCGTAAATACAAATGCAGAGAAACGTTGAAGAAAAAAAAGATGTAAATAAGGTATAGCAATAGAGAGGAAGAGAAGAAGTGAAATACAAATTTTAGAGGACAAAAGGGAAGGTACACAGGCTAGAAAATTGAACAAAAATGAACAAAAGATCTAACTGAGAACACAAGATGAGAATAAACCAAAGAATGAGGAAAACATTAGGCAGGATATGTGTTGAAGAGGACATAAAGGAGAAGAAAAAGGAGTTTCTCACCTGGAATTTATCTGATACCATATGCCTGAGCCTCTGATAGTAGACCACACCTATGAATATATCAGCTTCTAGTTCCACTCCTGAGGTTCCACTGTACATTCTTTCTGTACCATAGTAGTTATACCCTCCTATGGGGAAGAATAAAAATAATGATACTGGACCATTGTAGTTATACCCTCCTATGGGGAAGAATAAAAATAATGATACTGGACCATTGTAGTTATACCCTCCTATTGAGAAGAATCAAAAGAATGATACTGGACCATTGTAGTTATACCCTCCTATGGAGAAGAATCAAAATAATGATACTGGACCATTGTAGTTATACCCTCCTATGGAGAAGAATCAAAATAATGATACTGGACCATTGTAGTTATACCCTCCTATGGAGAAGAATCAAAATAATGATACTGGACCATTGTAGTTATACCCTCCTATGGAGAAGAATCAAAATAATGATACTGGACCATTGTAGTTATACCCTCCTACGGAGAAGAATCAAAATAATGATACTGGACCATTGTAGTTATACCCTCCTATGGAGAAGAATAAAAATAATGATACTGGACCGTTGTAGTTATACCCTCCTATGGAGAAGAATAAAAATAATGATACTGGACCATTGTAGTTATACCCTCCTATGGAGAAGAATAAAAATAATGATACTGGACCGTTGTAGTTATACCCTCCTATGGAGAAGAATCAAAATAATGATACTGGACCATTGTAGTTATACCCTCCTACGGAGAAGAATCAAAATAATGATACTGGACCATTGTAGTTATACCCTCCTATGGAGAAGAATAAAAATAATGATACTGGACCATTGTAGTTATACCCTCCTATGGAGAAGAATAAAAATAATGATACTGGACCATTGTAGTTATACCCTCCTATGGAGAAGAATAAAAATAATGATACTGGACCGTTGTAGTTATACCCTCCTATGGAGAAGAATCAAAATAATGATACTGGACCATTGTAGTTATACCCTCCTACGGAGAAGAATCAAAATAATGATACTGGACCATTGTAGTTATACCCTCCTACGGAGAAGAATCAAAATAATGATACTGGACCATTGTAGTTATACCCTCCTATGGAGAAGAATAAAAATAATGATACTGGACCGTTGTAGTTATACCCTCCTACGGAGAAGAATCAAAATAATGATACTGGACCATTGTAGTTATACCCTCCTATGGAGAAGAATAAAAATAATGATACTGGACCATTGTAGTTATACCCTCCTATGGAGAAGAATAAAAATAATGATACTGGACCGTTGTAGTTATACCCTCCTATGGAGAAGAATCAAAATAATGATACTGGACCATTGTAGTTATACCCTCCTACGGAGAAGAATCAAAATAATGATACTGGACCATTGTAGTTATACCCTCCTACGGAGAAGAATCAAAATAATGATACTGGACCATTGTAGTTATACCCTCCTATGGAGAAGAATAAAAATAATGATACTGGACCGTTGTAGTTATACCCTCCTATGGAGAAGAATCAAAATAATGATACTGGACCACTGTAGTTATACCCTCCTACGGAGAAGAATCAAAATAATGATACTGGACCACTGTAGTTATACCCTCCTATGGAGAAGAATAAAAATAATGATACTGGACCATTGTACTTATACCCTCCTACGGAGAAGAATCAAAATAATGATACTGGACCGTTGTTGTACAGAACATAGCCTCTTTTCATTCAGCCAATAAGGCAGGAATATCAACTCTTTGTGCAATGGCCCTCAACCCCTGTGTGCTGAATTATTTTCAATTTTAATTTTAGCCTTTCATTTGTTTAAGATTCAACTTAAAGAGGAAACCTACACAGCATCTGAGATTTGCTTTAACTGACCAGCAAAAAGTAAACAAACCCGACTGATAGTTTTTAGGGCCTAACAAAACAGTACACAACCTTTAATTGAAATACATTTTAATAGTTAAACTGAAATTAAATTGATAGTTTTGAACAAGTAGTTTCTCTGCTGATTTTTTAAAAACAGCTAGCCTGGCTGTAGTGTTGAAGACAGTAAGTCATTCTTATAGCTTCTACAGCTTTGGATCTGCATAAGTGACATTTTCTTTTAAAGAATACAAACATTTATTTACACAAACTTCTTCAAGCTATCTGGTATTTTGTTTAAATTTTCAAGTATTTGTCCAATAAAAATCAGATCAACTAAAAAATATCACACATGGCAAGTACTCATGAATACATCAGCCCTGAAATAAGAGAAAACAATTGAGATAATCGACAATGTCTGTGAAAGCTTTCTAGGAAATAGATAATTTACCTGCGGTGAGAAGTTTGCCAAAGTAGTCGACAGCCGGTTGCTCCTCGGAGAATGTGAAAGGTGTAGCATCATGACAAAGACCATGGAGAGAAGCTGATTTGCCGGCCATACTCTCTATCATCATACCTGTGATTTATAAAAAAAAAATGTTGAGTAAGGAGGGGCTAGCCTTTCCAGCAAAGGGAAGGAAGGGTTTTCCTAGTAAAGCCAATTCACTCATAACGGATCATGCCAGCAAGGCTGTGACTGCTAGACCCCTTTTCAAACAGGAGGCAGTAGACCACTAAAAGTGTATTAGTTACCAAAAGACATTTTAAAGTTCAATGATACTCCCCGTTAACACAAAAGCGACTGGTGAAGTAGACTAGTCGACATACCCGCAAACACAGGCATGAATTAGGGCCTTTACAGAATCATACAGCCATTCAATTGTTAATTTTTATGTTATCCTTTATTTTCCTCAAACTCATTTACAATTAACCCTTAGAATGCCATGTTATTTCCATGTACTTATTTATTTATTCATTTATCTATTCATTTATTTATTTATTGATGCTATTATTCATCTATTTTATTCATTTATTTCAATTACATATTTATCTATTTATTCATTTTATTTATTCATTTATTTATATATTCATTTATTTATTTATTCATTGATGCTATCATTGAACTATTTTATTTATTTATTTCAATTATGTATTCATTCTTTTATTCATTTATTCATTTTATTTATCTATTTATTATTTTTTATTTATTTATTTATTCATTTATTATTATTATTATTTATTTTTTTTATTGGGGGGGGGGGGTTATTTCATACATATTGCTTATTACATGAATTTTTTTTTTTCAGGTGACCAGTACACTCTGCATGTGTGACAAGGCAAGATAAAATATACATGAACAAACTTCAACAAAGACATTGTACTCTTCACATTTGCACAAAGGCCCAAATTGAATGCTAAATGTGTCCTGATTTTCTCTTGTACAATCCTTTCTTGCAATGGATTTACACGCATCTTTCATGACCGCATTTTTTTTTTTAACCCTAATACTCCCGGGGTATTTCAAAGCTTGTTATTACCGGGGAGGGGCCATTATGCCCCCCCCCCCCGAGATCTCGGCCATGGGTCGCCCGATTGCCTCAAAATTTTGCACAAGGGTCAAGAATTATGTAATCTACAAAGTTGTATAGCTAAATTTACGAAAGTCCTTTTATTTTTTTTAAATTAATTAATTTATGCTAATTTATGCGAGAAATCATAGATTTTGGTATTTCTCACTAAATAAAGCCTCAGGAATAGCAATTTTTGGTACAAATGTCTTTCATAACTCCCTCATCAATTCCTGAAAGAAAAAGATAGGTTGTGGTAATTATTTCTTATGTATTTTATTGTTTTTCATTTTTCT
>CM057167.1:23368582-23432200 GCA_029962745.1 Echinometra lucunter
GGGGACGACGATGTAGAGGAGGTTTAAAGGGGTACCCAACGCTGAAACAATGTTAGTTCATTTAAAAAAGCATGATTTCATTAGCAGAAAATCATCTGCATTATTTTTTTTTAAAAGTCATGTTGCCAAGGTAACCCCCAAATGTGGTAAGATTTCAGGATATTTTTGACCCCTCAGCTGTGACCCAGTTTCAACTGGGTACCCACTTTGACGTCAAAATGACTTCAAAGTGGGTACCATGTCGCGCAATTCTAGCAAAATGCACGCAAGGTATAATAGATATTGTACAGTCTACAGATTATGTTTTTTTATGTTATTCTTCTTAGAATTCTATTCTCGATCATATATCCAAAAAAATTTTACCATTGTGTAATCACTTTAAGACAAAATGTAAAGTGAGAAAAAGGGGATGAGTCTAGCTGATACACTCAGCGTACCACTTTCAATAAGAAAAGAAAAAAGTGGATTAACAAATATTGATTTACACTTTATTTTTTGTAAATATCATATTTTCCATATAAACACGAATTATGAAATATGAACTTTTAGCTCCTTCCCCAAAATAAATGGAGAAGAAAGATCTTTTTTCTCTCTTCAGTCATGAATCAAAATATTACTATTTTTCTCCCAAATCTAAAAGTACAAATCCACTTTCCAAATTGTAAGTATGTAAGTGACAGACTTAAATGCACTACACTTTACAACACACATGTAGAGGAAAAATTTGCCTTGGTGTTACTTTTCCTACAAGTGAAAACCCACATCTCGGGTCTCTCTTTTTTTTTTATACCTCATATCCTGTTCATTTGTACACAAAAGAAACTGCAAAGGTCTATTGCGGGGGTTTTCCTCCTCAGATGTGAACAAGCCATAAATCAGATTTGACTGCATTTAACCCCTTGCCTATGGGACCCGAATGGTCCCTGTATTAAGTCTATGGGAACTACAGAATTCAGTTGTCAACAGCTTGAAAGGGGATACCCATTGCTAAAACAATGTTCCTTCATTTAAAACAGCATATTAGCAGAAAATCATCTGCCTAAAGTCGTGTTGCCAAGAAAAGCCCAAAACATGGTAAGATTTCAGCCTATTTTTGGCCCCTCAGCTGTGTCCCAGTTTCAATTGGGTACCTACAATGACGTCATTGTGGTTACCTTGTCGCGCAATTCTAGCAAATGCGCGCAAGGTATAATACATATTGTACAGTCTAGCGCAACTTCAATGCACAAAGCTGGGTAACCACATCTACGTCATACCTCATACTCAAATTTTTAGGTCAACCCTTGACTAATCACAGGTAATTTGCCAAAATGCATTGATTTCGATTGAAAATCATCAAATTTTTTATGTTATTGTTCTTAGAATTCTATTCTCGATCATATATAAAAACAATTTTAACCATTGTGTAATCACTTTAATACCTTCTCATGAATCTCTGTTGGCGTCACTGCAATGTCCATATAGACCTGTTCAAACGTCCCAATGAACTCCGTCTCCTGCAACGCAAGATTCCTGACAGGACGGAACAGCCTTGCGGGTGTCGTAAAGATGTACAGTCCTGGATACTGCCCTCCTTTCCCCGTCACAGGAACCAGCACAATCTCAGTGGTTGGGGCGACCTACAAGCAAACATTAAAGAGAAGCATGAGTTCTGGGAAAAATGAAAAATAATCTGTGAGCTTTCTCATTCTTTCCATGTCAGTTAAGAAGAATATCATAGTAAAAATGTCCCCAAGAAAGGATGCTCTTTAAATGCCCCCGTATTGGAAATACAAGAAAAAGCTGAACAGTTCTGGACTGGTATTCTGAAAATTGTGTTACCTTTTGTCTTATCTTCACTGTGTTAATTGTCATAACAAATTTAAAATGCGTACTTAAGGTTGGTATAAACTGCGCAAATGACCAGCGCACAAGACAAAAAGTGCGCGATGTGAGCCAATGGCGTATGCTACTTCTGATTGCAAAGATGACACGATTTTCAGAATACCGGCCCACGGGTTACATTCATGCCAGATTTGTGTGTGGCCAAATATACTCATTTCTTTGTGCAGAGCAAGTATCTTTTGGGGGAAAGCAAGCAAATTTCATCTAAATTCAATAATTTCCAAATCTCACACTAGACACTCCTGTTTATACACAACTAATCTAACTCTCCAAATTGCTTCAGAACAGTTTCTTTAATATTATGATCGCATGACAAGAATTCCAATTTATCTTTAAGTACATGTATACATTTAGGTCTTTTCAGATATACAAATGAAACAGGACAGACAGGCTCATCTCCATATGACATCTGTTTTTACCAATGAAATGTGTATATCTTGCTGTAATGTTTATTTTAAGATGGATCAGAACATAATATCTGAACAAGCCTCTACTTCATAATTCCCCTGCATGATGTGCTCACAATTTATTTTCATTTGATGGCAATTTCTGTTTGATACCCATTTGATTTGCAACATGAGGCTCCATGCCCATTCATTTGTTGAAATAATTTCTTCTCTGAGTAGATGTTACATTTCAATAATTTTCAATCATTTTAAAAGGCTTTTGATTTACATACTGAACAAGATATTACATGCCCACACCTGATATTGCGGATATGCATTCTTTTTGACTTCCTTTAAATTGTTGACTACACTTTACAGGAGGCTGGTACTTACCCCACTTTGACCTTTGACCTTCAGAATTTTAAGCCTAGCTGTAAGCTGAGTGGCAATGTCCCAAGGTACATAGCCCAGCATTCTACCATCCAGGATCACCTCATAGCAGCTAGAGACAGGGCAAGGCAAGGGGGCATCCAGGGGGATCATACCAAGGGCATAGAGGGTCTTCACCAGGGGGACAGCTAGGGGCTGGATGTTCACCACCTAGGAAACATACAATAAAGAACAGGGCCCCATTTCATAAAACTTATTATCAGTAACATCTGCCACATTTCTATGAAAAAATTGCCCTTAGCCAATCAGATGCAAGGATTTCAGTAGCTTATAAGTTATTCCAACTTGTTATTAATAACAGGTTTTATGAAACAGGGCCCAGGACTGGTGAGGATTAGGGCTGTTGGTGAGAAGCCTTCTGTCCAAATTCATGTTAAGCTGGCTGGAGCTTTGTTCAAATAAGTTTTGTTTTGTCAGCATAATAATACTTTCATTTAATTTCATTTATCATATTCAGGTCCACAAAGGATAAATGTTTATATTTAATTTACAATCTTGCTTCAGAATTTCACAAATACAAATGTAATTGATAATCATGAACACTTAAATACATGTAATAGGTAAATTTTCACAATGGAAACATTTACCTGCATTTTGTTCAATTTAGTTTTTGTCCTGTGTTACGGCCTTGTTTCCAGGTCAAGTATAAACTCAATATGGTATGGAGTAATATACATCTTTCTTCATCCTCATCCTCCCTTTTCCCTTCTTTTTCTTTTCCCTTACATCCAGGCATTTTTACTTTCTTCGTTGTATTCTTTTTATGGTATAACAGTAAGGGAATATATCAAGTCCTGCAGGAGTTTCAAGAAACAACACTGGATATCCAAGAGTAAGGTATTTATAGTACATGCCATGATATAGTGACAAATTACTTTGCCACAAGCAGGTAAAGTTTAATTAGAAGATCCTATTATTAGGAAGATAGAGTGTTTTAAGAGATGACTTTTTGAGCATCACAAACTGTGTATGCATGGTTACCTGACATGATGCTGTTAGATGATTCATCAGACCACAGGGAGCACCATCAGGAGTGTGAACTGGGCACAGAAAACCTGACAAATGACAGAGAGAGAATATATCAGCAGCTAGTATCATCACAATCATAATCTCCTACCATGACCTTCATCACATATGAAATAAGCTAATAAGCCAGTCCACAGTGTAGCTCATGTCCTGAATGACCTCAAATATCCACAGATATATTAACCCATTCGTGACAGGAATTATTTAAAGCCTAATTTGATCAGCTTTTATTCTTCCAATTGGCAACACCAACATTTTTCTTTTATTGCTACATTTTTCTTAAAAAACGTCATCTATCTGAAATGAATATAAATTGACAGAAATTATGATAAGTCAAAAAGTTGCCAATTCGCAGGGGAAAATGGTGATTATAAACCTTCTATCACATTGCCAATTTAAGGATTTTAATGCTCATTTTCCTTGAAAAAAATTTTCAGCATCAAACAATGAATATTGATGCAACCAAAATGGGCACAGATGTGTAGAATTTTTTGCTCTTTCTGCTCATGTATTTGGTATGATTTTTAGGGCTTTGCATCAAAAGATATTAGGCCAAACCACAAAATGTGGACCTCTGTCACGAATGGGTTAAACATGGAGAGGTCCCTTTTTTTGTACACTTCGAATAGTCATTCCCAAAGTGACAAAGGTGTCTTGTGAATAGCTTTTATTTCCCCTTTTGAAAAGAATATTTCCACCTGGGTATCATGGAATGCACCATGGGTGCAAAATTATTAGCACATATCAAGTATTCGTGCTAGTGGGTTTTAGATTTTTGTCCTAAAATCCGATCCGACTGTTCTGCGACGGAGTAAGAGATGAATCGCAGGGCAGTCACAAGCCTCAACACCGCACATCCTGCATCCAACTATATCAATACTGCAGTCTGTTTGGCTGGAAGTTGGATTGAGCCTGCAATCCAAATGTAGAGATTCAAACCCTTACGATTGCCCTTGTGCTTTGTCTCTGACTGATCTGCGACTCATAAGCTAACAAGAGCTGTGACATCACATCTCCTCTCACTCAGTTGCAGACCGGGCGCAGACCAGTCTGATCATAAGGTGTGCAGTGGGCTTAAGACAATCAACTATATATATGGTTAAAATTGAAGGCTAAGTAAAATAGATTGTGTTGGAAAATACTTTTTTTAGGCTGTCATACATGCACCTTTGTCCTTTTACAGACTTCTCTGTGTCAAGAGTTCATGACTGAGACAGGTATGTGTTCATTACAGAAACTTACTTTCCTGAAATCAACAACATACCATACCCATCCCAACATTCCAAATCAACATCATTGTTAATTACAGCAGAACACCTGTCATTCATTTTGTGAATTTCACTTAAATATTTAGAGGTGAGATGCCAATGGGCAACAGCTTGTTAATATCCATCAATCATAGTACATTTCAAATTGCATTCCTAACTTACAACTCACAAAGTCATTCTTTAAAGGTCACACAGACCAGATTGCTGCTTGCATGGAGTTTAGTTTTTGTTGTTGTTTTTTTTTATAATGCCTGTCAACGCAAAATTTGATCTTTTGTGCGTGAACAATGGCAATAACTGTCTGGTACTGCAGTATTCATTCCTTTTCTATCGCAGAATCTCCCCCAACAATTTCTGAGAAAATTATTGACCTCATTACTGTTTTCTTTTCCTCTTTTTAAAAAATCTATGATAAATAGCCTCTGAGATAAAAAAGCCAGAAATAGAGAGAGAGAGAGAGAGAGAGAGAGAGAGAGAGAGGGGGGGGGGAGGACAGGGAGGGCAGGGAATGGGGTTGAGTAATTTGGACTTCAATTTACCCCAGGCCTCAGGGAGCAGTTTCCTGACAGAAGTTGTCCTCATTTCAGCGAAGAACGAACCACGGTGGATACAGCGGAAGTGAGACAAAAACCTCATGAAGTTGAGTTTGTCTGCAACTACTGTCATACCTGATGTCTAAATTTACAGGGTAGAGAAGGATAGAAAAAAGGGAGATTACTATGGTGCTGGCAGGCATCACTTGGTAAATGCCACACATATATATTACTCAACTTTTTTTTCTTAAAGTTATTGAATAAATAAAAACATATCCAAAGAAAAGGGAATATTCTGGGAATGTACCTGTTTTGTCAACAGAAATCCTGTGCACTTAGTATCACCTTAATTTTGTTTTGTGTTATAACACACAACTGCTGTAAAAATCTGGTACCAAACATTTCATTTGCCTGTAGGCGTGTACTTCCAAAACTCATTCCCTATACTGTACTAACCAATTACCCACTGGAACCATGTGGTTTGTGTATTAAACCTATGGGAATTCAGTACTTTGGGAATTCAGTAGTCAACAGGTTAAAGTGTAAAACCTTGAAATTTACAAATGATAAAACATTTTTATGTTAGTTTAGTTGGTATCATGCTGTTGACCAAATCTGTACATAATCTTTAAGCAGAACAGCCCCATACCTGCATAAGACCTAGACCAGTCTTAGAAGCCAGGTTTCCTGTGGCTATAAGGTACTCCATTTTCCGTGTCAGATCACCAGGCCCCGATGACGCAGCAGTGTTCAAAGATACTGTACAAATGATAACAGATCAAACTGAAATTGGACTTCTTACAAAAAACAAACACATGAATATCTTGAGTCATTCTGGAATGTCATAAGACTATATGCACTTGTCTTATGGTGGGTTTATGAATGAATTTATGTAACAGAGCATGGAGAGATCAAACATCTAGTGTACATGTTTGTATATCAGTATTCATTTAAAAGGTTGACTTCCATGAAAGTTTGATGAGAAAGAAGTCAAAATAATGCCTCTGGCAACCACCTTTGGTGGGCGGAGGCATGATAAAAATGTAGATCTTCAACTACTTAGTATGATGTTTATTGCATCAAGATCAAGAAGTAGTCCCAATAAAACAGAGTTACATGATTTAAAGAAACCACATTACACATACTCAAAATCTAGTTGTATGTATAGTGTTTCTGATTCAAAAGTAGCATGAGTACACAGAATCTTCTTTTGAAAGTGAAAACTAGATAGTACCGGTACTTTACACAATAAATATTCTAACACAACAATACAATTCATTACAATACAGCTTACCATCATTCATCACAAATCTCCTTGATTTCTTGCCTTGTTTTTCAATGGCATAGCGCAGATTCATTAACCAGCCTTCAAGCTTCTCCTAAAAAGAAGAAAATACAATTTACAGAAATACAAAGTTGATTCTCCATTCACATATATTTGTGGACCAGTGTATGAGTACAGAATAGATTTGACATGTTCATTTTCTTCCCTCTTTGTAGCTTTCCATTCAAACTGATAGTTTTCACATCATCATCATCATCATCATCATCATCATCATCATCATCATCATCACCACCATTATAATCATCATCACCAACCTTATAATCACCAGCAACATCCTCACCATCTTTATCATCATCATCACCATCATCATAATTACCAACAATACAGAAACAACATCACCATCATTATTATCATCATCATCATCATCATCATAATTACCAACATTATAACCACCAGCAACATCATCACCATCATCATCATCATCATCATCATCATCATCATCATCATAATTACCAACATTAAAATCACCATCATCACCATCATCATCATCATCATCATCATCATCATCCTCATCCTTATCATCATCATCATCACCACCACCATCACCATCACCACCATCACCACCATCTCCATCATCACCATCATCACCATCATCACCATCATCATCACCATCACCATCATCACCACCATCACCATCATCACCATCATCACCATCATCACCATCATCACCATCATCACCACCATCACCATCACCACCTTCATCACCATCATCATCATCACTTACAACGTCATCACCACTATTAAACAATAACATCTTCATCATCATCATCATCACTATCATAATCATCATCTACACATGTACATCAAGACAGGACCTGCCATCACCACCACTACCTCTCAGTCTCTGGGTTTTTCGAATCAGAATGCATGTAAAATTACTAGAGACTTGACATTACCATGAGAATATCTTATACTTCAATGAATTTTCCAAGAGCTTCCATTATGATAACATCTGGTTTTGTTTAAACATACCAATCACCTAAATACATATTGCTCGGAATGTTTTGGGTCCCATCCCGATAAATTCAGAATATGAGCTTAGATATTACTTCAGCTAAGTGTAAGTCTGGGGCCGACAACAAATTCTGTTTGAGGAATGAAGGTGACCCTTTAAAAAGAAAAGATTGTATACCTTGAGCACCATGAGGTAGAGATGACCTGCCAGAAGTACTTCTTGGTTCATGGGACTATCAGCATTCTCTGCTGCACACTCGCCTTGGGTGAACGCAAACAACTTCCTAGCCATAAACCTATGGAGAGTGTATGAAAATTTAATCAATATCTTAAAGACTATTTTTTCAACCTGACTGCTAAGAAATGAAACAAAAAAATAATTAAAAAAAAATGAAAATAAATAACTAGTTTGCAGGCACAAACCCTGGTCTGTCAAAACAGGTCTGAGTAGGAGACTATTAAAGGCAGGTCCATGGGAATCGTGTTCTGTAGCTGCTCCAGACCATGGCATAGCCACTAGGCACATGGTCTAGTATTCTCTCAAGACACAAATGTAGTTTAGGAAAGTGTCAGTTAGGGCCTTTGCCTGCAGACTAGTAAATAACTTGGGGGGGGGGGGGGGGGAGGGGGGAGAGAAGGAGTCTCTAGCTTCAAGTCCTTCTGAAAGGACTTGGTAATTAAGGATTCATGCCTTCCTAAGGGGCACTAACACAGTGAGTTCGTTTTGAATCCAGGGGATTTGGTTACAAACCACTACACTACCACTGAGCTATTATACCTTCAATTCAATTTAACATACTAATAAATTATGATGTCTATACAAGGGAGAAGTGTAACTTACGTGAGTGCGTTGAACTTGTCTTGATTAGAACTGAGATGTACACAGATGCACTGCTGCAGGAGGAACTTGGCAGTCTGGACGTTGGTGTACCAGGGAGGAACTGAAAGCTTGATGCGGAATCGCTCTCCTAGATGTTCCAGGGCTTGCTCCTGGTTAGAGAGATTCTGGGTCTGAGTTTGACGCAACATTCCAGTGACACAACTGCACAAAGAAGATATAAGATATTGTTGTACCATTTGGATAATGTCTAATATACTGTATGCTGCATAATACATGACAAACTTAAAATTGTACAAATAAATTCCTACATTTCTCTTCTAAGATCAAGACAGCATTTTCAGGATACATCTACAGTTCAAGATGCAAATGCGGTAAAGAATTTGGATAAGATCATGGTGTGAAAGCAGACCTGCCAACCTGCAGCAAAGAAAATTCGTACCCACAAGGCTCAAAATTCATATTTTGGGGAAGAAATCTGTATTTTCTTACGCGGTGCACTATGAATTTCCAGAAACACTGCGCGGACTTTGGTGCACACAAATGATGCAGCTATAGTCGGTCAGCTTTGTCACATACACGTATGGTACGTACGTACACAATGTGTGAACGTATACACCATACACAACATGCGAACGTATATGTAAATGTTGCTTACTTCAGTTATGTTCAACACGCTGGCGGGTGCACGTCGTCAAATAGGCATTTCTTGGCGCCAATTTGAAGATCATGCAGTTGAAGAGGATAAATACTATGGTTAGTATACTAGTGCTCGTAGTACAGGTATGCATATTACATTGAACGGTGCAATGATTCCTGTCTTCAAATTGGCAATTGATTGCACATGGCCATAGACTATAATACATAATTGATTCTGTACATTTCCGTATATCAACATTAAAAAACGTACTCCCGTATTTTAACTTGATTTCCATACGAAATACGGAAAATCCGTACTACTTGGCAGGCCTGTGAAAGGCTACAACAGCTTGATGATCTAGAGATGCACAACTTTTTTTCATTTTTTTTTAGCCGCTAGTTTACAAAAAAAATTTCCATGGCCATCAGCCCCCCCCCCCATCAAATCCTGGATCTGCGGCTGTTCTCTTCTAGGTTTAACACAGCATTTTCATGATACATCTACAATTCAAGATGCAAATGGGGTACAGAGTTTGGATAAGATCACGGTATGAAAGGCTACAAGAGCTTGATGTTCTGGAGTCGTCTCCTGCTCAAAAATATCAAAAGAGAATAGGACTTGGCATGACTGAAAGTTCAACAAACAAAAGAGATGAAGTAAACGAAAAGTAGTAAAATCCAAGAAATAAAAGGAGGTCACAAATTGATGTTCTTGGCTGCTACAGAGTGCCTTCAGATCTTTTGAAGTCTGCTTCAGGGAGATCTCAGTCTATACAGTGACCCTGCATTTTGGTTCCCTTGAATAGGGAAAATCTGTCTTGGTTCTCAATAAAGTGCTCTAGCAACAAATGCTCGAAATGAATTTTGCACACTAGCGGAATACTAAACCTTTAACCCAGGACCACAGAATATACATATACCCCACCCTTCCAAACTAAAACCAAATCACAACCCTAATACTTCTGTATATGTCAGGACACTGCCTGTAATGCACTAACATGTAAATAAATACCACTTATTTATACGGAAAGAACAAATTTGTACTACCCTAATCAACAGAAAAATAATGATTATCTCATCAAGAAGAATAATATACATACCCTATTAAGAAAGTGTCTTTTTCCTTTCCTTTGACAAGCTCATCGTACACATGCTGATCAGACGTATCTACAAGGGCCTGATGCAGGCAGAAAGAAGAGATGAACGTTTAAAAACGACAAATCATGCTATGTCAAAAAATTGAAGGAAACAGCATTGCTTGAAAAAAAATAAAAAATCAGATGGGAAGACATAACTTATTATCACTGTCACTCCTACAATTAAAGGCATTGGCTAACTTTGTGAGTAGCTGATTTAAAAAATTCACAAACTAAGATGAAACATGTGTATGAGTACTTGTATTTGTACTAAAAAACCCTGAAACCAACCATAATTTGGAATGAAAAAGTGTAAGTTAGACGCAAACGGCGATTTTATTATCCTTCGTCTCACGAGACAATCACTAAGAGGACCACTTTGCTTGAATTTGAAAATGGCGTTATGTGCCTCCCGCCGCGTGATACGCCAATACAAACAGTACGGTAAGGTGAGTCATATGCGCATGCGCACTCCTTATGTCTATTCTGTGCAACCGACCCTCGTATATTTTTCAAACATTGGTTCACATTTTTTATATTTAAAAATACTTCCTATTATATTTTGAAATTTTCAGACTGGTATTTTTACACTATAACCCTTATGTTTATCCCATTTTCAAGTAACAAAACAAGATTTTTTTAAAATCATAACAATGTTAACCAATGTCTTTAACTTCTCACTTGCACTGTGTCAGAAAATTTTGCATAATATCTCGCCATTCTTAACAAAGTTATATTCTCTTTTTTAATCCCATGCATTGTTGTTGAGGGAATAGATATTAATGTTCATGTGAATGGCAAGATAATACTGCTATGAAATAACTTCTGTTACCATCATCTTCATCATCATCACAGTCATCGTCATCATCATCATCATCAGAGTCATCATCATTATCATCATCATCACAGTCATCATCAATACAGTCATCACAACCAACACAACAATATACAATATGACCATTTCAAACATCCCTACCATGCTGATTCTTACCCTGAGAACTAGTAGCAGTGGAAGGAAGAAAATCTCTCTGTTGTAGGCAAAGCTTACTACAATGCTGCCTGTGCTCAAGTAATGAAGGGTGATATTCTAAAAGACAAGTAAGAAACAGAGATAAACCTATTCTCAGTTTTTTTTAAAAATGTAATATCAACCTCTACAGGCTTATTCAGCTCCATGGTGTGGTAAACCCAGGCCCGTAAAGCTCCACCATTTTGTCCATATTCATTAGAAGGCCTACCTAAGCACTATACATATTCATGATTAAAAATGAATAATTCATCTTGTAAGATGTTTCCAACAAGTAGCGTGCGTTTGTACACGTTATGAAACATTACGCCCATCAGCTTAACGCATGCGCAATAAATGTGCAATAAATCAAAAATATCACAATAAAACTGACAAGCGCAATAAATATGAATAACGCAATAGTATTAAGGATATCATGGTGATAACGGATGCTTATCGGCCCCTTCAAATGATCCGAAAGAGGAGGGGCCTAGTGCCATTCACGTAATAATTTCCACGTGTGCTCCTCTTTCGGATCATTTGAAGGGGCCTAGTGCCATTCATGTAATGATTTCCGCATGTGCTGTTTTTTTGTCTACAAAATTAACTAATATGTCTATGGGTAAACCACACCACGAATGATAGTGAATGAGCATTAATGCATCAACACTCAAATAAACGTTTTGCCAAAAGTTGCAAATTTCCCACTTCATATGTGAACAGGCTTTTACATCATAGACATATAATAAATTTACTAGATGAAAAGCTGCATGCGTGGATATCACTACCCATTATTGCCATGATATTGATAACACTGTTGCATTATTCATATCTATTGCGCGTATCAATTTTATTGTGGCACTTTGATTTAATGCGCATATGTTGCGCATTTATTGTGCATTAACTGCACATGCGGTAAGCTGATGGGTGTTATGTTTCATAACGCGTACAAACAAATGCTACTAGTTGGAAGCATCTTACAACATGAATCATTCATTTTTGATCATGAATATTGATGGATTCTTAGGTCCGCCTTCTGGATCTGGACAAAATGGCGGAGCTTTAGGGGCCGACTATACATATTCCAGAACAGTGGCCATGAGCACTACCCGACAAAAGAGAGACAGGAAGAGAGGAGAACCATCAAATGGTTGCTCTTGATATTTGAAACAGCCTAACGCTGCAATGCTTCAAAAGGAGACTCATAATGTCTTTATTTGAAAACCAGATTATGAGGAGTTGAATATCAGGCTTGTAATTGTTCCCGTTTTCTTCTTCTTCTTCATGAATAGTAAATACCATTTCCAATTTTTTTGAGGCAGTTTTTTTTTTTAAATCATATAGGACTTCCCAGCTATCCTCATTTATGTAATAAGTTTGTCAATACAATGTCCATTTGTGTTTTTTCAGGTGCTGTTTGTTTGTTTCTTTGTATGTATGTATGAGCATATGTATGTACGTATAGTGTATTCTTCCATGCTATTCTTTTATATGAAAAACAGAATATGTCTGTGATTATGAGACTAGCACAACAGACAGCTCACTGCGTGCTGCCTCTCTCCACCCATGAAAGTGCTGCTGCTTTAACCCGCTGATTACCACTGACAAAAGTCACAATATTTTCAAATCATCCAATATTCATTCCTATGTCATTCATGAAAGCTTTAATACTGTACTTACGACTATTGACTGGTCATTACGGACACATCGCATCTGGACACCAAACTCTGTGAAGCCCTTCCCTCTAGACTTCCACTTGGGACGGTTGATGGCCATTGCCTGCATTTGAAAATTAAAAAAATGATCTTTCTTCAAGCTGCTGAACACTAATTCTGAGATGACCTGGGCTAGGTACTATGGAAAATGTGAATAATACTGAAATCAAATTGTGCGCAACAGGTTAATACTCAACTATGACTGTAATGAATAAACTCTTACATTCAATGACGTTTATGAGCAAGTTTTATAAACTTCAGAAAAACAAATAAATAAAGTACAGGGAAATCCCGATATAACGAGCTCGGCTATAACGAGGTAACGGCTATAACGAGGGTTTTGTCACGGTCCCAAATTTACTTACGTGTAAGTCTATGGCGGCATGAACCTGTTATAACGAGATCGGCTATAACGAGATATCGGCTATAACGAGCTAAATCCTGAACCCCTTAAACAAAGAAATACATTGATAATCATTCCCGTTATAACGAGCAAGCAAATTTCACTGGAGCTTTATCAACAAAATCCCCCGCTAAAATCATTCAGCAAAGATAACGGCACCGCTACTGACACAAACAAGTCCCAGCTCGCTCAACTGGGCGGCCGATGCACGCAGATTACGAGTTTTTATTTGTAGTATAGTACAGTGCGTAACTTTTTTTTTCATATCGCAGAACAGGCAACCTCGATGGTGCGATGAACTTTCATGTTATCGGTAATTTTGGCGTCTGAAATTAGTAGTTTAAACACATTTTCTAATATTATCCAGAATATTATCAGCTAGATCAGAGAATGATATTATTATCAATGTCTCTGTAGCTGCAAAATGAGTTCATAAGTAGCGGCAGCAAACCTCTGTACATTCATGTATGTGCATGTAGTCCCATACATACACTTTTTTGTTTGTTCTGATATAACGAGGTAACGGCTATAACGAGGAAAACCCTTCGGTCCCGACGACCTCGTTATACCGAGTTTCCCCTGTACTAAGGTTATCAATTTTTTGAAGCAAATTAGACCTCAAGGAACTGCTTATATATATGTATATGACTTCTGATATTCATGGAATATGAATACATGCTACTGAAAATGAAGGAACAAAATATAATGGAAAGGAGAAAAAAATGTTTTCCGCTAATATGACACGATTACCAGAAAAATGGTAATCAAGCCGCTTATACATGTACACCCTGGACATAGATTAAAAACAACCTCAATAGTTTTTTGCAAAAAAAGAAAAAAATGAGGAACTACTTGAACTACTATGTATTTATTTGAAAATTGAAGAGAATCCTGTAATCCTTTTAAACATTTTTTTTCCTCTCGCTCCTGTTCACCCCTTTTCTTTATTTCTTGAGGGCGACTCACTTACAGAATTTCTTTCTTATTTCCATTTTTTTCTCTCCCCCTCCCTCAAACCCCCCACCGTTTTTACTCAGTTTCTTGAGGGCGACCCACTTACAAAGTTTCTTCTTGGCATGACGAGCATCCTGATGACCTTCTCAATACCGTTAGCAATGAAGTAACCTCCCATCTCACAGCTCTCTTCTTTCCTCCTGATCAGCTCACTGGGAGACAGGTTGTGAAGGTTACAGTTCTTACACTAAAAGTAAAATCAACATATGAAGAAAGCACATTAACCTGTTGAACATTAATGTCGAGATAACTCAGGTTAGGGTCTATGACCAATACATGTTACAATGAAATCAAATCGTGCTCAACGGGTTAAGTTGCAAAGCTAAGTAGTTATTTAACTAGATATGAATACCGCATTCTAAAATAATCCTTGTTCTCAATAGATTACAGTTCTTACATCAACTGATTAAAAAAAAAATATTTTGGAGGTACGGTTTTTACACTTAAAGCTCATTCAGCTATCCACCTGCAAACCCCCACATTTTTTTAAAGTGGTCAAGCATGTCCCAGTAAACCGTGCCTTGCATGATAATAAATGCGCATTAATGTGTGAACTCACAAATAAAAGAGAGTTTTGCCTCAGACAACCCTAAAACGTCATATTTTGCGCTAACCTTGAAAGAATTTGATTCAGTCACACTTTTTGCCGCCAGACAGCAAAAAATAATAATGCCTCCGGCAACCACCTACGGTGGGCGGAGGCATAACAATAATGTTTGCTCCTGCGTTGTTTGGGGAAAGGGGGGGGGGTGCCACCTCATATCCCACTTATTGGTACACAAAAGAAAAACTGGGGGTTTATTGTGGGGATTTTCTGCTTCATATGTGAAAAAGCCTTCAAAATGAACAGCATGACACAATGCAATATTCTTGCATTCTTGCATTCAAGGGTGCAGTTCTCACACAAAAAAATAAACAGCATTATACATCTGTATAAAGAAATCCAACTGTAAAACCAGTATTTCTTACATTAATAAAGAGATCTTGTACAGAGTGGGGTTGCATTTGTTGTAAAGACTGCAGTTCTTACCCAGGCTGTTCCTCATGCTCTTTTTGAGACAGACTCAGCAAACAATATTAATGTAAACAACTTTCAAAATGTAGCAGCCCCTCCTTTGAATTTTGTATTCAAAAGCCATTTCTAATAACATTTCCGACTTCTACTGCCCCCTTAAAAAACAAGGCAATAGCCCCAATGTGTCTCACCATGTTCATGTGCAATCATTCTTGCAGGTAAATTGTAACATTTGACCTCATTTGACCTTTGACCCCAAATAATATTGTTGTCCATGTAAGCCATCTACTATCCAAGTTAGGTAACAAATGATCTAATCAAGTTATGGTTCAAAGGTTACCAACCCCACTAGAAATTTGGAAGTAAACCTTTGGCTTCATTTGACCTTTGACCTACACACATGACCTTTGAACCCCAAATACCATTGAGGTCCCTGTAGAGCATCTACCATCTACATTTGGTTACAAGTGAACAAATGGCCACAAAGTGATTCAAGTTTCATAAGTCACAGACAGACAACGGAAGGACGGATGCCGCTAACAGGTGCTAAGGATCCCTTAGTCTCGCTCTCCCTTGGTGGAGTCGCCCCTGACTTAATCTGACAAGGAGTGGGGTCTGTACTACATGTCACATCACATTCCCAAATAAATTCTCTCTCACTTGCCTCTACTTACTCATATGGTGAGCACTTTTCTTTTCATTCATAATTATGGCAACTGCATAATTTTGGCCATTCGGAATATCTATCATCTCTGTTCTGTTTGATGTGACGAAAGCATTATGTTAACAAAGCCTTTGTAAACTGACTTACTTTGACAAGGATTGGGATCTGTCCTAGAGGGCGCATCACACTCCCGCTATCTCCATTACTTCGCTGCCAGTGAACCCTTGCTTGAAGGGGTGCCTGGTATGTCGTCCCACGCTGCCTGCACTGTGAGGAAAAAAAACAACAAACTGACTTCACCCTTTAAAGAAATTCTGTGTATTCATGCAGGGACTAAAAATCAGTTTGAAAATTCAAATGGATTCAGTAAAACTCAACAAGTAATTCAGAAAGGTGAGTAAAATATTCTTTGATTTGAACAGTCTTACACAACATTGAATGGCAGGGTAATAGTACATTTTTACTACATCTCAGCTTAACTTATTCTTACCCCAGCTTACAGAATTTTAATGTTTAAATGAATATAAATTATCATTGTGGTGCCCTGATATGGGCCCAGAACTCAAATAGACTTTCTTTCGAAGAACTTACCTCGGAAGGGTACACTTTGAGATTTGATGCAAACAGGTTTCCTCTAGCTATGGTTGGAACACCAATAGATGCATCCTAATGAAAATATGCCAACAAAGAACAGATAGTTATATACCTTCATTATCTTTTAATCATATGGCATCTGAGATGAAATATGGATACCCACAAGCAGGGGCGTCGCTAGAGGGGGGGTGTGGGGGGGTGTGACACCCCCCCCATTAAAAATTCTTGTCGGCAAATTCGCGATCGCTGTCGGCAAAAGAGAGAGAGAGAGAGAGAGAGGGAGAGAAAGGAGAGGGAAGAGGAAGGAGGGAAAAAGAAAAAAGACAGATGAGTAAGGTGCCCAAATAGAGTCATATTCGGCTTATTTGCTTGTGCATTTTGACGACGAAATAACACTGGTAACACGAAAGAGAGCCTATTTTTCCTCGCTCGCTGCGCTCGCTCGTATTATATTAAGATACAGGATGTTTTCGGAAAGCAAACACATTTGCCAAGTGAAATAAACACATATATAATTTAGATATTTTGGGGCCCATCATGTATTTTGTTGAAGAATTATCACCTCTATACCATAAAAAAGAGTAAATATATTTTTCCTCGCTCGCTGCGCTCGCTCGTATAATATTTAGATACAGGATGGTCTTTGAAAGCAAATAGATTAGGTAGGAGAGGTGACCAAATATCACAATAGGTATCTTAAAGGCCCATCGTGTATTTTGATGAAGAACTTTCACTTCTACCATGAAAAGGAGTATTTTTCCTCGCTCGCTACGCTCGCTTGTACAATATTCAGATACAAGATGGATTTGAGAAAGCAAACGAATTCGGCAAGCGAGGCCCATCATGTACTTTATCATCTCTATACCATAAAAAGAGTATATATATTTTTCCTCGCTCGCTGCGCTCGCTCGTATGATATTTAGATACAGGATGGTCTTTGAAAGCAAAAAATTACGTAAGAGAGGTGACCAAAATATCAAAATAGATATCTTAAAGGCCCATCATGTATTTTGATGAAGAACTTTCACTTCTACCATGAAAAGCATTATATAAGGAGTATATAGATTTTTTCCTCGCTCGCTGTGCTCGCTCGTATAATATTACGATTTAGGACGGTCTTTGAAAGCGAATGAATCATGTGAGAGAGGTGACCAAATATATGATTTAGATATCTTTAAGTCCATCATGACGTTTGATGAAGAACTATCAATTCTACGAAAGAGAGTGTATATTTTTCCTCGCTCGCTGCGCTCGCTCGTATTATATTTAGATAGAGAATGTTTTCGGAAAGCTAACACATTCAGCAAGTGAGGTGAACAAATATAATTTAGAAGGAAAATATAATAGAGGCACACAATTGAACATGCCTCGTGGGCTTTATACAGTTGAATTTGTCGACGTTGGTCGTCGGCAATCGGAGGCATAATTTGTCGGCAATCTGGCCTCTACACCCCCCCATTAAAAAAAGTCTAGCGACGCCCCTGCCCACAAGGAGGCCCTGTTCAGTAAAGATGGTTAATTCTTTTAGAATCAAATGTTTGTTAAAATAAAAAGACAGACTTTTTGTATTCATAAAGATACGGGAAGTGAAAGGGAAGTTGAAATAGAATGGGGAAAAGCATGGGGAGGTGGCATAAGCAGAGCTGCCAACCCCAACTGGAAAAAAAATCCTATTCTGTACTTCCTTTTATCCTATTTTCATGCCAAAAATCATATTTTTGCATGAAAATTTGAAAAATACAACAATGTGATTCCCCTTTCACTCTCTATGATATCCTAAAGAAAATACAATATTAATAATATGTATGACTTAGATGTACTTAATTATTTTGATCCTAACTCCTCTACATTGTACTTCTTTGATTGAAAATGATCTACAGTACAAAATACACAGGTAGAGTACACTGAGCATTGGGATAAACTTAAACGTTGATAAAATAACATAAAAATAAGATAAAATAAAGGTAATAAAGAATCAATGTCAGAACTTTCAAAAATCCTATTTTCATGGGAAAAATCCTATTGTCATATTCTCTCCAAAAAATCCTACTATTTGGCAGCTCTGCATAAGAAGGTGGTGCAAGGAAGGAGGAGGAGGAGGAAGAAGATGGAGGGGGGGGGCAGAGAAACAGCAGTCAAGAAAGTGATGCAGTGGAGAAGGAAAGGGACAAGGAGAAGAAAATGTGGAGAACGATAAAAATTAAAAGAAGAGGATGAACAGGAAGACAAAAAAAAAGAAAAGAAGTTGCCCTTAGTGCCAGATATTGGTGCAAGGTCTTGAGCCTTTCTTCTAATGACTAAAAATTTATATTTTGATTTAACTGATCTGACGAAATAAATCAAATTAAACTACACACTAACCTCGTACGAAAGTGAGATTCTTTCATCATCCAAGAGAAACTCCACTGGGGTGATGTTCCTGACTGCTTGTGCTAGTCCATCATCTAGCATGTAATTGAAGGATTCTATGTGGGGGCGCACTGCTTCCTGAAGCAGCTGTACAAGAGAAACCAATATGAAAGAGATATGAAATAACATGTAGAGCTCATCCTCAAATTTAAGAATTATTATTTTTGTTCTGTTGCAGAACAGTCCACCTGGTTGCTGGTGTATCTTCTTTATCAATTAAAATCGTGCAAGTGTGTGTTCAAAGCTGTGGAAGATGTACATGTAATCTACGTGCTGGCTACTGAGGTACATGTACCAGCAATTGTGTTTGCTAGGAAAGCATCCCACAGTCTAGTACGCACGATATAGGTGGAAGTACAAGCATATGGGACGTGTAATTTCTGACTATATGACTTTATACTTACCTCTGTCATTATTATCATTTCTATTGTTTGAATTACCATTAATAATAATCATTACAATCATCATTATTATTACTATTATCATCATCATCATCATCATCATCATCACCATTCATCAAACCAATGATACCCATCACTTTCATCATCATAAAATTCATAAACTCATCTAACCTAGATTAGAGGTCTTTTACTTAGAAAAATTGAATTTTAATGTGAATTTATTCATTTGAAAAACGTCATGTACATATATAAATTAATATTTTTCCAGTCTGGTACAGTCTGCCCCTGGCGTATTAACGGAAATCTTGTGACAGCCAACCAAAATGAGAGAAAGAGAAAAAACAATATATAAATATATATATATATATAGACACAAAACAAAAAATAAGTTCCCCCAAACATTTTTAGAATTTCAATTCTAAAAATGCAAATTTCTCCACGTGATTAATTTCCATTCCAATAGTGCAATCTCCGACATCGTGATTTCACCTACACTCGCTGGTCTCGGCCACAGGTAAAGAGCAGTACAGCATTGCACTGTTGCATGTGCGAGATTGTAATGCTGTACCGCTCTCTGCCTTTGCTCGAGACTAATGGGTGTAGGTGAACTCACGATGTCGGAGATTGCACTATTGGAATGGAAATTAATCACATGGAGAAATTTGCATTTTTAGAATTGAAATTCTAAAAATGTTTGGGGGAACTTATTTTTTGTTTTGTGTCTATATATATATATATTTATATATGGTTTTTTCTCTTTCTCTCATTTTGGTTGGCTGTCACAAGATTTCCGATAATACGCCAGGGGCAGACTGTACCAGACTGGAAAAATATTAATTTATATATGTACATGACGTTTTTCAAATGAATACTGTATACAAACAATATTTTCACTTCATTCTCACCTGGTCAGCAAGCAGGTGACAGTATAGTACAATATTCTTTGTATTTCAGTGAATTTCAAGAGATAAAACCTTTGTGAGGAATCCAAGTTTTGGGGTTTGGCAACACAGACACATCGCTTGTGCAGTGCATACATGTACGTACACACCAGCGATAGCTGTAGCGGCGCAGAGTATAAGCGGGAATTCAGTTGAGTGTGGCTGTATCCTCATGTCCATGCTGTGGATACAACCACACGCGTGTGGCCGTAAGGTAAAGACACACGCGTGTGGCTGTATACACTGCCAAAAAGATATGACATGCTCGGAGGAGTGACAAGTCATTTGTCAGGGAAGTCGCTGGTCTTGGCAAAGACGGCTTTGTGAAACACTTAGCAGACAAGATGACAGACAACTCCGAGATGTCGTTGATCTTGTAGTTATGACGGTTTCATGAAAGGCAATGTATACAGCCACACGCGTGTGTCTTTACCTTACGGCCACACGCGTGTGGTTGTATCCACAGCATCGACCTGAGGATACAGCCACACTCCACTGAATTCCCACTTATACTCTGCACCACTACAGCTATCGCTAGTGTGTATTTATGCACTGCACAAGCGATGTGTCTGTGTTGCCAAACCCCAAAACTTGGATCGTCATGAAGCTTTTATCTCTTGAAATTCACTGAAATACAAACAATATTGTACTATATTGTCACCTGCTTGCTGACCAGGTGAGAATGAAGTGAAAATATTGTTTGTATAAGAAGTGAAATCGAGAGAGGAAACCTTCGTGACGATCCAAGTTTTGCAAGTCGCAACACATACTATCGCATGAATACACATCGCTTGTGGAGTTGTGCAGTGCAGTGCATACTAGCGATAGCGGTCGCAGCACAGACTTCAAGTGGGAATTCAGACAAGTGTGGCTGTATCCTCATGTCGATGCTGTGGATACAACCACATGCGTGTGGCCGTAAGGTAAAGACACATGCGTGTGGCTGTATACACTGCCTTCATGAAACGCGTCCCTAGTCTTCTTCTAGAAGAAGAAGAAGAAGTTCATTCACCGAGTGCCCCGCTTCTGACAACTATCGCTGTCCTATTCATCTCCTGTACAAATAAGTACTATTTCACACATAGCGCTAATACATACACCCTAAAACGATGTTTCATGGCTCACATCTGCATTGAAAAAAACAGTAATACAAAATATAAGGTAAGTATCTTAACCTTGTTTTGATGCTCTTTTGGTTTCCCATATGTATCCCTCGTAAGATTACGGAAGCTTGGTGTTTTATCACTCATTTTGATGAAAGCAAAGTAATGACCATGGCATGGGAGCACGGCAGAAGACATTCATGCGGCACATATATTTTCGATGAGCGCAAAGTACATGGGTTGTCTATAGCGATAACGTTCACAGTGTCATCAGCGAAAACCATATATTTTCGCTGAGCTTTTGCTCCCATCAAAGACGTGCACAAAATATAGAGTACATATGCTATTTGAGAATCATCAAAAAATCCTCTTCAGTAATTTACACGTGTGACATTGTGCTGGTGGATCTTTTATCCTGACATTTTTCATTTTTAACCAAAAATGGGTTTCGGCGATTTAAAAAGTGCCAGCGGCGTAGCTGCCCTGAATGATTTCCTTGTGGATCGTAGTTACATCGAAGGGTAATATTTTGTCGAAAATATTATTTTTTATGTTAGACTGCAGTCCACACTTCCAATGGTGCAATATGAAGCCCCTCCCCACCCCGCACGCAGGCCGCAGGCGATTGCTAGGCAGCGGCGGCTCGAGACTCGACCTCGGCGGACTTCATGCAAGTCGTGGCTTACAGACTTACACTCAACTTAGAAGAAAAGCTGACATTTATTGCACAATACATTGTGCCAGAATAATAATGTCTATTCATTGTCATGATTGTCATCATTGTTGTTTTGGAAAGACTTCCTTTTGCGACAGCCACCCAAATTTGCTAACGGAATAAAGCACACCTTGTCTTGTTGTCCTTGCAAAGTTGCATGTTGGGTGGCTGTCGCAAAACTTTAAGTCTTGCCATTGTTTTTGTTGTTGCTGCTGCTGCTGTTTTTTTTTTCTCTCTCTCCCTCCTTTGTTCTTTTTTTTTTTTTTTTCACCGGCATTGCATTGTTCATGTTGTTCATTGTTGTTTGCGAGGCAAACCCGGAGATGGAGAATAGGGGACCGGAACGCGCGTGCTGTAGAGTAGAGTGCCCATCATTCGACCTATGCCGTGATTCGACCTATTATCATTTTATCACAAGCCAGCACATTGCATCATTGCTACAACATACATGTACACTAATCACTTCATTACACACAGAGACATTGTCACTCACCACTAGAAAGTCCCTTACTCGCCTCCAAAAATCCATCGAAAAAGCCAATTCCGGCGTCAAAAATGCAAAATCGGCGCCACATTTCCAAAGCATGCGAAGGTTTAAGTCCACTGCTAAGAAACAGGGTCGCAGAAAAAGCGCTAAAAATATAGAAATCGGCGGTTTTGTGACGAGATTTTTCGTTTATCGCAAGCTCCGAGTGTTATCGGCGAAAAACAAATGAAAACCAAACCCCCTGTATCTGCTGATGCAGTGACTTCATGTACTACATTGTAAGTTGAATGCAAGTCCCCGCTGGCCTTCATTCGACCGCAACGTGAGTCCCGACGGGTGCCGCAACTTCCGCGATGGACAACCGTGTATGGTGCGGCGCATTTCAGCGGCCCTCATACGCGTTGACATTGAACGCGCAGTGCGCCCCGGTCGAATGAAGGGCATGAAACATAGCAATATATTTTCATATTTTCTCAAAAATTGTGATGCATTTGAAAAAATAAACATTGTGATAAAAATAGTTTAATATATTTGACATAAATTTATGTAGATATGATTTTGTGAAAAGTAAGTGTAGCAGAATAAAATTGCAGAAAAGCTTAAGTGGTCAAATCTCGGGCAGTTTACTCTATCCATTTGTGTGCAAGCAAATGCAGCCCAGTGGCAGCGGCGGCTGGGACGATCTGCACAAGATTCATTTCAGGAGTGAAACGTTTGTGAGTTTGACAACATTTCTAGCCAAAATCAAACTGATTTTCATCAAATAACCTTTTTCTTCTGGATTGTCCTTCCCCGGTATTCAGGGATCAGCGGCTGGCCGCGGGTTGGTTGTCCAGCTGTAGGGTAATATCAAGGCGTACATGGTGGATTTTGAGGATGTATCAAGAGGCAGTGGGTCGTTATATTGGTAGAAAGTGGGGTGGAAATCGATGAAAAAGGCAGCAAAATGCTAGCAGCAAGGATGGAGGTGTCACGTGCGGTGAATGCCTGGGTAACCTGATCAGGGGGGACTGAGTGCCAGGATGTGCTGAGTGAGTGCAGCTCGATATGTTTGGAGGGCTGGGCAGGAGGCGACAAAGTGGGTGGAGTTCTCTTCCTAAATGGAGGTGGGAGACTTGCCTATGTGTTGGATAAATGCCGGTTGCAAGCTGGGAACGAAGTCTCGAGGCACTAAGGAGGTGTGAGGGCAGGGCGGCTGGGAACAATCTGGCAGGGGTTGGTAGACTGTCGCTTTGCTTCCAAAATCTGAAAGCCCAGAGGACAATGTAATATATTAGAACATAATTACCTGATTAAAACATATTTGAAAGTCATTTTGAACTTGATTATTGACTTGTCACATACCTTGAGTTTCGACTGTCTCTGCCGATCTCTGCGCTGTATGAATGGCACGCGCACGGGTTCCGGTCCCCTATTCTCTGGGTTTGCTGTTTGCGATGTAGATCTAACTGAATGTAATTGGGACTAAAAAAAAAAAATAATACATTAAAGACAGGCAAAGGATATTTGAAAGGAAGACAGGGATTTTATAAGGAAAAAGAGAAAAGAAATTAAAGGTGATGAAGAAATCCTAATCAAGAAGATCAAGAATATGTCGTGAAAAAACAAGAATATAGATCTAATAAAAGCTTGAAGTAAATGTTGTTAGGCCTGGAAAAGGATAATACCAGAAAATATATAAAGAAAAGAAGGATAAAAGGGGAGGGTAAAAAATAAGCAGCTGAGAGAAGCAAAGGGAGTAGAAAATATTTCATGGCAAAGAAGAGGAAGAATTGAGATAAGAGAGAAGATAAAAGACTCTAGATATAAATTAAAGCAAAAAAATGAAAACTCTGTCTAGGAAAATATACAAGAAAGAAATGTGGAGTTTTGACTCTTAGGATAGAATTAGACATGATGTACGTGTAGATAAGTAGAAGAATTATATGAAAAAGCAGCAAAAGAAGAGGTTGGTCTGAGGGAGACTTCAAGGTGCAGAAAGCTGAAGAAAAATAGAGCGAGCAGAGTTCATAGGCAGGTCCAAGTTATGTTGTCCATGACAAAGATACATTAAGGTGCTTACATTTACAGTATTTCTGAGAAAATAGAAAATGGAAAAATGGTACTAAGGTGCAAACTCAGTGGAATATGAAGTGAAATGGTATATTTGAATTAAAGAAGAATTGATGATGAAGAAAAGATAAGAGAAGGATCTGGTGATTCTTTCCTATCGACAACTCTTTTCCTTTGGAAAGACAACATCTACATGTAGATACATCTGCATCAGTAATCTAGCTTGCAATGTATCCAGTGAGGATTTGAGAAAGCAACTTTGATTGCCTTTACATGTCATTGATGCAACTAGTGGTGGGAATGCTTCCATTGGAGACGTGTAGTGGAAAAATCTGTTGACCATTGATATTGAGCTGATAAAGCTCACTGAAGTCCTTTTTTTTTAAATTATATGTTTTATTGTTTCGGGAATAAAATCACAAAATTTACAAATAACGAGAATAGAATTCGTCATAGACTTGTGACGAATTAGGTGGTCTGTCGGCATCTTTTAGGTTTCGACATGGATTGTGATAAATTCGTTGGTAAGACTTTTGATAAAATTTTTCCGCCTCGACAGGAGACTAACTTCATAGAAATTGGATGGTTTGATATCGCAGAATACTTAAAAGATGATCCAAAACTTGAATTCACCTTAACGAATCAGATTTTCTATAGGGTTATACATAAACTACTGTGCGCTGCATTGCTATTGTCATAACGGGCCAAAATCAGCAGTTTATTTCATCGACTGTGACTGTATATGTAATCATATAGTTAAAGAGGATAGTAATATAACATGTAAAAATAAAGCAAACGGAAAAAAAAATTGCCCCCTTCCCTCCGGGACTCGAACCAGGGACCTTGAGCATGTGAGGCAAGTGCTTTGAAGGTATACCTGAAAACAGCTCATAGAGATAACACGTTGATTCAAAACGGAATTCTAATATCAGGTTTTCCAGTGAAAATTTCACATGTTTTCGACATTTGATTAAAAAACATATCAATTCATAAGATAGAGAATTTTCTCAGCTGCAACATACTTAAAGATGGGCGAAAATCATGCAGAAATAAGGAAGATGTTGATCAAAGAAGACGAGAATGTAGAATCAAGAATTACATAAAGGTCATGTCCCATAGAGAATACACGCAAATTGAGAAAAATTGACATTGTACCTTCAATCGTGAATTTAGACCATGATGTCGTCATCAAAATGAGTAACAATGAATAGCATATTTGTAGAGAATTGTCTCAGCTACAACATATCGAAATCTCAGCGAAAATTGATGAATAATAAGCGACATAGTCTCGGTTAAAGGTAAAAAATATGACGTCATAATTGAAAAAATGAAATTTTGATTTCACCTTAGAATATGACGATGTTCCGACTGCTCGACCCTCAATTTTTTTTTCTTGAATTCAAATCTCCATTTCATAGGCTTTCAGAAAATGCAAAAAAATTGGGGGGTCCCCATGCTATTTAACGAGCTATGGCAGATTTCAAAAGGGCATGTTTTTGCATGTTTTTACGTTATTTGCCCCATAGACGCGCGCACGGATTTTGAACTTTGACGCGCGCGTGCGGCCTTATGAGGAGTTGAAATCGACTTTCAATTGTTGTGAATGGTTAAGAAAAGTATTAGGATCGCAAATCAAGTGAAAAAACGGTGTTTTTACGTTTTCTCTGGTGTGCGCGTGCAAATATGGCGCGCGCGGATGCGGACGCGCGCAAATTTTTGAAATGCTTAAAATGGCCTGAAACATGTGCAAAATGAATATGAGTCGATTCTGAGCGTTTTTAATTTTTGCGCGCGCGCTGACGCGCGGACGTACGCGTACGTGCGCGTCTAAGTGAATGAAATTATTCAGATTGATATGAATATTCATCATGCTAAGTATGAATGAGAAATGATATTCCGTTAAGAAGATATGATCATGAAATGATATTTACAAAATGGCGCCTGGATGACGTCACGATGATCTGATGAACTTGAAAATGAGTAAAAAACCGAGATCTCGTAAGGACTGATAATTCATGAAAATTTGACAAAAAATGACAGGGCCAGTTCTGAGATTTCGACTGCACAAAAAATGGGAACCAATAAAGAGAATAATAACGAGAATAGAATTCGTCATAGACTCGTGACGAATTAGGTGGTCTGTCGACGTCTTTTAGGTTTTGACACGGACAGTGAGAAAGTCAATGGTAAAGACTATTTATCAATATTTACGTCTGAATAGGGGACTAACATAAGAGAAATTCGACGTTTTGATATCGCAGTATAATGAAAGGTTGAACAAATGGTTTATTTCACGTTAACGAATCAGATGTTCAATAGGGTTGTACATAAACTACTGTGCACTGCATTGCAATTGTCATAACGGGCCAAAATCAGCAGTTTATTTCATTGACTGTGACTGTATATGTAATTATATAGTTAAAGAGGATAGTAATATAACATGTAAAAAGAAAGCAAAAGGAAAAATTTTCCCACCTTCCCTCCGGGACTCGAACCAGGGACCTTGAGCATGTGAGGCAAGTGCTTTGAAGGTATACCTGAAAACAGCTCATAGAGATAACACGTTGATTCAAAACGGAATTCTGATATCAGGCTTTCCAGTCAAAATTTCACATGTATTCAACATTTGATTAAAGAACATATGAATGCCTAAGATAGAGAATTTTCTCAGCTGCAACATACTTAAAGATGGGCGAAAATCAAGCAGAAATAAGGAAGATGTTGATCAAAGAAGACGAGAATGTAGAATCAAGAATTACATAAAGGTCAGGTCCCATAGAGAATACACGTAAAATGAAAAAAATTGACATTGTACCTTTAATCGTGAATTTTGACCATGATAACGTCATCAAAATGAGTAACATTCGTAAGATATTTGTAGAGAATTGTCTCAGCTACAACATATTGAAATCTCAGCGAAAATTGATGAATATTAAGCGAGATAGTCTCGGTTAAAGGTAAAAAATATGACGTAATTATGGAAAAAATGAAATTTTGATTTCACCTGAAAATATGAGGACGTTCCGACTGCTCGACCCTCAATTTTTTTTCTTGAATTCAAATCTCCATTTCATAGGCTTTCAGAAAAGGCAAAAGAATTGGGGGGTCCCCATGCTATTTAACGAGCTATGGCAGATTTCAAAAGGGCATGTTTTTGCATGTTTTTACGTTATTTGCCCTATAGACGCACGCACGGATTTTGAACTTTGACGCGCGCGTGCGGCCTTATGAGGAGTTGAAATCGACTTTCAATTGTTGTGAATGGTTAAGAAAAGTATTAGGATCGCAAATCAAGTGAAAAAACGGTGTTTTTACGTTTTCTTTGGTGTGCGCGCGCAAATATGGCGCGCGCGGACGCGGACGCGCGCAAATTTTTGAAATGCTTAAAATGGCCTGAAACGTGTGCAAAATGAATATGAGTCGATTCTGAGCATTTTTAATTTTTGCGCGCGCGCTTACGCGCGGACGTACGCGTACGTGCGCGTCTAAGTGAATGAAATTATTCAGATTGATATGAATATTCATCATGCTAAGTATGAATGAGAAATGACATTCCGTTAAGAAGATATGATCATGAAATGATATTTACAAAATGGCGCCTGGATGACGTCACGATAATCTGATGAACTTGAAAATGAGTAAAAAACCGAGATCTCGTAAGGACTGATAATTCATGAAAATTTGACAAAAAATGACAGGGCCAGTTCTGAGATTTCGACTGCACAAAAAATGGGAACCAATAAAGAGAATAATTAATAATAAAAATAATAATAATAATGAAAGAAAATTCTGACGAAATTAAAAGGTGATCTGTCAAAGATGACAGACCACCTAATTAGCAGTCATTGTAAAAAGGGAAGAAAAAAGTGACAAGAACATTTCATAAAAAGACACATTATAAAAGAGAAAACCACCGTGATTAAGTTAAGTCCAGGATACCAAAGCTAATATAGCACTCGTATGGAAGAGTGGCTCCCCCATTCAAGGATCCCCAAGCCGGAACAGGCTCCATACCCACTTTCCCAACCACAAATAACACTTTATTCCACACAATCAAAATTTACTCCTACTCAAATTGCCAAAACATTACATTTTCCCAAACTCATCTATTCTAATCTTTATCACCATAATTCATACTGCTAGTAAAACTCACTGAAGCCTTTGCATACATGTAATGCCGTATAAAAATGTAAATTGTTACTCTTCTGATTCTTCTCTCTGCTTGGTGTTTTATCCTACATGTAGGTACACTCCATCTCAAGCTGATGTAGTTGTTTTCAAGGCCATGAGCGGAGCCCCAGCCGCTGATCTCTTCAATGCTCTCAGGTGGTACAACCAAGTCAAATCATATTCATCCGCATTTTCCAGGTGAGTACATGTAGCTTCTTTCATTCAGGGGGTGTAAACATGGACAGACTTGGAACTGAACTTCGGGAGGGGGGGGGGGGGGGGAGGGGCTGAATTTTTTTTATGAGAGTGGCCCCTTCAACCATTATCAAGCAGCCTGCAACTGCAAATTGACTGGTCCTCACCAGAATGTGTAATTGCCTATAGGGGAGAACTCTCCCAGCTTCGCATGGTCAGTCCACAAAGAAGTTATCTAACTTGTACCAAAATCCTGAGTGGCCTGTGAAAAACTCCAAAAAGAACCCATGGCCAATGCCATCCACCCCTGGTTGTACATGTATTACACATGCTTTAGCAACAGTTACTCTGCATCCACCATCCTATTAAACAAACCACTTTTTTTTTAAACTTTTTCATGTGTTGGTGAATCAAATCTTTCTGGTTATTAAGGCTGAATGTGTTACCAAGATCTATGGAATTATGAATATAAATCAACATTAAAAATAACATTTTATCTGATATGTTGTATGATGCAACCTACATATGTTGTCAACTTGATATAATTGCAAGAAATATTGTAGATGTTTCTAGATCTCAGTAACATAAAATGCTATGGGAAAAAAATGCTTGGACTAGCCAGTTTACTTGTACATTTCACCCTTAAATGTGAATTTAATTTTTTTCATTATACCACCAATGGCTTTATCATTATGCAGCAACAAAGGAGAAATCAATTGAGTAAGATATTGTGTTTTAACACCTTTTTTTTTTTTCAAACCAGCCTTCCTGGTGTAGCCAAAGGTCTTGGTGAGTATGGCCCTGCAGGAACCCCTGCTGCTGCCAAGAAACCTGCAGATGACGACGACGATGATGATGACTTTGATGTTTTTGGATCTGATGATGATGACGAGGAGGAAGATGTGAGATGAGATTTCATTTTTTTTTTACCAAGCTTAATTTTAAAAATGTTTTGCAAAAGCGTGTGTGTGAAATACTGTCAGAAAATTCACCGGAAGGAGAGTAATGTTCAGATTTGTTAAATAGTGACGGAAAAAAGGACTCAATGAAAAACATATGGATCTGTCTGGTAAATAGTGTAAGATGTTCATATCCAAATATGTAGAGCTCAACATTTACTATGGGTATCTTTGGAATGAAATGTTTTGACAAATTGCAAAACAAAACTCAGAAATGACAGGTCCTTCAAGAAAAAAAAAATCTTTCCCCCTCCTGTGGAAACATAGAAATTCTTAAACAATCCCACATTTGATTTTCGCTATTTAATCACAGGATACCAATAAGTTGGTTCCTTCATGGATTGTTTGTAAGTTGAAATGAACAGTCTGGCTCTCAAAAGATGGGTTAATGATAATGTTGTACATTTATGTAGTGTATAATGTGAATACTTCAGTGTGCCTTACAACGTTGTTATTACCCATGATCACTGGATTTCTAGCCTGCACAGGAGTGTGCACCATCTCTACTCCATTGGGAGCATTCCTACATGTGTGTACCATTTTCCACATTTCACGGTTCACCTGAATGCATGTACATGTACATGCATGGCAAGGGCAAAGGCAGTCACATATTGGATTTCAGCAATCCTCGCCAATACCCATGTGCCATTTGCTCCTGGGTAGGAGAGTGGCAATGAAGAATGTCCCCTAGAAAGGATTGCTCTTCAAATGCCCTCATATTGGAAATATGACAAGAAAAAGTTGAAAAGTTCGGGGGTCTCATTCATGCAAGATTTGTGTGTGGTCCCATATACTCATTTCTTTGTGCAATGCAAGTTTTTTTATGGGAAAGAAAGTCAATTTCTTATCAGTTCAGTAATCTGCAAATCGCACACTAGACAGCCGTGTTCATGCAACTAAAAAATTCCCAGTTGCTTTGGAACAGAGTCTTTCACATTATGATCATATTACCAGAACTCCAGTTTATCTTTAATGTGTTGCCAAAAGATATTTGTGACAGAGCAGGATTCAGTGTGATCAGATTCAGGGACTTGTTCACAAGACCACCTCTACGCAAGTGTACATGTAAATGATTGTCCTTTGTTTTCCCGTCACTGTGTTTCTTCTTGTCAAGAGTTTGTAGTAAAATATTAATAACTGAATTGATTTTTTTTCTTGATTTCTTACTTTTGTATAGAAACCAGCCCCCAAGATCGAGGCAAAGAAACCAAAGAGTAAGTTGATACAGTGGAACCTCATTATAAAACAAAGAACACTGTTGTAACAAATTAGCATTATAACAGTGTAATTTTGCCTGTCCCACTTCTTTGTATTTTATTGTTTTTTAGCCCTGATATAACAAGGTTTCATTATAAAGAGGTAACTTCCTTGGTCCGAAGGAGTTTGTTATAACAAGGTTCACCTGCATAGATCTTTTGCATCTATAATAATATTATATATTATAGCATATTTTTAGAATAAAGTTATATAGTTTCTTCCCTAAATTCACAATTTTTCTCCTGTAAGAAAATTTCATAAGACATAATAATTTCTACACAGGGAAAATAATAATTAAAACCATGATTTAAATCTAAACCTCTTTTGTGAATTTGGTCAGGGACTTGCTTTGCAGGGCAATCCTTTTCAGAGGATACTTTTTTCATGACATTCTTCCAGATTAACTTTCAGAGGATGAAAAAGCATCCAAATTACTCTTCACCTCTATCAGACCTGTTCCTCTTTCATTCCAACTCTGTTTGAGGAAGGGTCTAGGAAGTTTCCGCTTCTGTTAACCTGATTCATTTTCAGTCATTGTTGCTTCATGTTTACAGAGGTCGTCATTGCCAAGTCCAGTATACTCTTTGATGTGAAACCCTGCGACGACGAGACAGACCTAGGCGAACTGGAGAAAGCAGTACGAAGTATAGAAAAGGATGGACTAGTGTGGGGTGCAGGTAAGTGATTTTTAAAACATTCTCTAGGCAGTTTCAATGAGCAATACTCCTTCAGAGACACATGCTCCTATTATGCACGCTAAATAATGCGCTTTGGGAGAGCTTTTATGGCAAAACTGATATGGCACGATAAGATGTTTCTGAAATGCAAGCAAAACAAACAATGAAGGGCATATTGCATACAGGACACATCTTTTGGGGCTGCAACATTCCACTGGGCTACCTTTACATGTGAACATCACTGATCAGTTCAGATGCTGTAAAAGCCTTGAGCTTTATTTTAGAGAAGAATGAAACCCAGACATCAGGGTGCTTGCAGTGAATGAAGAAGAACAAGAAAGAGTAAATATGAATAGTGAAAGTTTTAGCGAAATTGGACAATCTGTTCAAGAGTTGTGAATTTTGAAATTTTAAGTACAGTCAACTCTGCCTAAGTCGAAGTCCCATAAGTCAAATAATCGCCTAAGTCGAAGGTCTATACGGAGTCCCATTCCTTTATTTTCTTTTGTTTTTGACCTCTAATGAGTCAAATTTTCTCTAAGTCGAAGCGTTTTCTTCAGTCCCAAGAGATTCGACTTAGGCAGAGTTGACTGTAAATCATTATAATGTGCATCCTTTCCACCAGTATCTGTGATGTCATTATGGACAACTCTCCATTCATTTTGTACACTGAATTTAACATTTTGAAGAATTATGAAATCAGAAATCTTGAATGGAATACCGGTACCACACGATCTCAAATGCATAACTATTTACACAAGGCAGACAATGTGAGGCTATATGTAATCAGTTTCATGCCAATTTTAATTTTGTTATGCACACTGTTCATGAGCTTTGAATTCAGAAGGCTTCATGTTGTCTCAATCTTTTCTCATCAGCCAAACGTGTCCCACTTTGCTACACAATCGAGAAACTCCAAATCCTTGCAACAGTTGAAGATGATAAGGTAAGTCTTGTCATATGCAAGGTGACAGACAGCTTGCTTGATAGCCTTTAAAGAGAAGCTTGAGTTCTGGGAAAGATGAAAAATAATATGTGAGCTTGCTCATTCCTTCCATATCAGTTAGGAAGAATATCATAGTAAAAATGTCCCCTAGAAAGGATTGCTCTTCAAATGCCCTCATATTAGAAATATGACAAGAAAAAGGTGAAAAGTTTGGGGGTAACTGTTCATGCCAGATTTGTGCAGTGCAAGTACTTTTTGGGAAATTAAGTGAGTTTCTTATCGATTCAATAATCTCCAAATCTCACATTAGACACCTGGGCTGCGTTTCACGAAACCGTCATAAGTCTAAGTTCATGGACATCCCATTGAAACGCGTGTTAATTCTACAACACGCGTTTCAATGGGATGTCCAAGAAGTTAGACTTATGACGGTTTCGTGAAACGCAGCCCAGTGTTTATGTACAGCTAGTCTAACTCTTCCAGTTGCTTTGGAACAGTTTTTTCCATATTATAATCACATGACCAGAACTCCAGTTTATCTTTAATGATAAAGATAAACTGGAGTTCTGGTCATGTGATTACAGTGTGGAAGAAACTGTTTCAGGGCAATTGGGAAAGATTGGTTAAAGCTGTACATCAAAATTTGTATTTACTTCAAGGTTTTGATATCACGAAAATGATAAAAGATCAACTTGATCTTGTTGAAAAGCACATGCATTGAACCAAGAAATAGGTATATGGGACTACACACGGATTTGCAGACCAAGCATGAAAACGATTATTGTCACATTTTAAGTATGAGATTATTTGAATATGATACTGTATTTTTCAAACTGATTTTGAAAATAATTAGATAGGTCAGAGATTTTTTTTTCACCTTTCCCAGAACTCTAGCTTCTCTAAAAGGGGTGGTCAGGTCTGATCGATAACAATATCTATAACTAAGTTATAGATATCGTTATCGATCAGACCTGAGTTAAACTATAACGAATAGTGTACCCACATTAAACACACATTGTTCAAATTATATAATTGTGTAATCTATGAATCAAGCATTCTGAATATCTGATAATTATCTTCGCTTTTATTCCTGTAAGGAGGCTCGGCTCGCAATAGCCTGCAATTTTTTATTTTGATATTAATACAACTTTGATGATTAGGATTTTACATGTTTCAATCTTCTTATTATATGCTAGAAAATTTCAGAAATTAGATCGCAGACAGTGTGAGGTGGGCTTTAGGGTATTGAAATCACCCACAAGTTGATTTCTTCAAAGATTGCAGTGGCATTACATGTTATCCAAATCTGATTTCTGGAGCCACTGGAAGTACAATAAGCCTGTTGAAAAATCTTAAAGTCAACTTCGGCAGAGTCTTTCTGATTGTGTTCACTTTCCAATGCCACTTGCAAAGTCTACCCTATTTTTCCTTTTCTAGGTCGGTGTAGATGAACTCCAAGAGGAGATCGAGGAGTTTGAGCTCGTCCAGTCGGTCGACATTGCAGCATTCAATAAGGTCTAAGGTCACCGTGCCATTTCATCTCACGCTCACTTTCATCTTGGCAAATGTTCTGTAATCATCATCATTGCGAGTGGTGCTAGAGACATCAGGATCTGGGAACTCATTTACATACAATTGTGCGACTGCATGCAGTGTGTCCTCTCTGACATGAGTCTTTTATCCTTTTTTCTCATCATAAAACAAAGAAACATTTGCTGATATCACTGATGACTAATGGTTTTTCTTGTATCAAGCCATCAGTCACTGATTATAATGAAGAGATTTAAAATAGGTGAATAAAACAGTAGGATGGGGGTCGTGTGTCTGGATGCTTTACAAAAATGAAGCCTTCTCTTTTGTTTTTGGATTCAACAAAAACTATTTGGTAGCACTAATCACCATCAATATTTGTTCTCTGTGATATTATCTAATACAAGTGTTAGAAAATCAAAGAAATATTGCTTGTAAACTTCTTTAGATGGCTGTTGAAAATCGACTGTCCGGACACACAACATCTGGGTATACAGGTGGATGAAATGTGATACAGGACGGATTGCACAGAATCATTCATTCGAAGCAGCAACAAACTTAGCACCTGAGGTACACTATAGACCAACTCTGGCCAAGAGTAATATCTTGTATCAATCTTCACATTCCTTGTCATCCAGAATTTTTGCGGAGGACTGGTTGCTTCTCCTAGTCCAAAAAGATCATTGTCTCTCTTTAACAGGCTAAACTCTTTTCTGCAATTTGGCCAAGTTACTAAAATGAATTTGATGGGATAGTCTGCAAGAAAATCTTCCTTGGGTCTTTTTTTGCCAGCTGGATCTTGCTATGTCACTCATAAACCTCACTCAGAGAATAACAGCATGCTGTGTGCGACATATTAAAACCCATGTTGCTCATACTGCTTTTAATATTATCAACTGATCTTGGGGAATATTTGCTTGTGAAATAATTGCCTCTTATGGTGCAGGATCAAAGATTCTGCCGGAAGATGTAAAATGTTTTAATAATTATAAAGGGTTGCTTCTATTTCAATTGACCAAATTGAATTCCTTCGCAAATCGTATGATAAATATATATATGTATAATTCATGTCAGTCAATATGAACTGTTTCACATTTTTGTCAATTTTTCAGTTTGATTGTGATTTAATCATGAGGTAAATTGCATCATAAAACAATTGATCAATTGCAAGAATGTTGTCCCGTAGTCCATGATTACCAATTGAAGGAGATTTTTGTTCTCCATCAGTACGTTTGATGGCACTGTTTTGAATGCAATAAAACATTTGCCAAGATGGAACTCTTTGTATGGCTTAACTTTTCTTTATTGATGCATGTGTATTTGCTAATGTTGTTTTCTAAATGGACTACTGTCAATGCTGTTATTTTCGCATGATTAAATTTTTACGCCGAGTAATCCAAGAACATATTCGCGGGTTCTTAAAATTTGCACTGCACAATTACTTGCAAAAGTGCAGGATTAGATTTGATATTGCAATGCATATGAAATTGTACTAGAGTTCGTGCTGCAGAAAATAGCGCGAAATCCGTGAAAATTATTGTACCGCGAACATTTCTGCATTTATGGTACTCTGAAGACCAGAAATCTCTCAGGAACTATGATGGTTCTGAAAGGCAGAGGAAATCTGGGCCCAGTTTCATATAACTTGTTATCAGTAGCAACTGCTACAATTCTATGACACATTTGCTCTCAGCCAGTCAGATGCAAGGATTTCAATAACTTATAAGAGTTATTGATAACAAGTTTTATGAAACGGGGTGCAGATTAGAAAATCATCTAATACCTACTTAAGCATGTTGTAACTTTCATTATGGGGATTTCACTAGATTTAACATAGTGTAGCAATACAGAGACACATTTGGGTGCATTTTTAGCTTCATTTTTCTGCCAAGATTTGGCACGATGATGAGCGGTTTGTTGTAAACATTGCTGCGTCTGGAGCTCCTCATTTTGCAGAGATAGTTTTGAAATACAGAATACAAAAAAAGGTTTATTTCAAAACACTCAATTAAGTGTGGAGAGTTATAAACAAGGTTCCGTGAAACAACATTGCAAAAGTGTGTTAAATAAATGCTTTTCAAAATCCTGATTCGCCCTGTAAAGTGCTACAAATACACCAGTAAACATGAAACTAAAAACTGAGAAAGGACAAAAGAAAAAACGAATCAATGGAAATTTAGACCCTAGTGAATTGCTGTAATGCAAGCCTTTCATGAATATCACATGAGAGTTTAGGGAGATAGATGTACATTGCATGGGAGCTCAAGTTTTGGAGGCAACCATTGTCCAAGGGTGTTGAATGTTGCACTTGCAAGATTGATTTGAAGTTGATGAAAGAGGAAAAAAGATGAAACAGAAAAAAACTTGTTCTTGCAATGAAGAGAACAAGGAAGAGAGAGAGAGAGTAAGAAAGCGAGAGAAGAGAGAGTAAAAGAAAAAAGGAGAGAGATCAAATACAGAGTGAGAGCAGGATGAAGTGAAGGGGTGGGATTCTGGGTAAAGGATAGTTCCTGCCTCTCGCAGTTACCTTCCAATTTGACGACACAGAAATGAATATATATCGGTAATAGCTGTGATATAACTTCAACTATTTCTGATGAAATAAATGCTGTTGTTATCAATCATTACAGCAAAAATGCACATGGCAAGAGTGGGATTCGAGCTTGGGATCTTGAGACAGTGGACTGGCGCGGCGCCCATTGAACTGTGAGAGTGATCGACACCGGTGCGGGCTCTCTAAGAAATTTATACCTGGAATTCATGCGTATATGCTTATACATATTCATTTCTATGACGTTTCTATGACGTTTCTATGACTTGTCTTTGACGTCGAATTGAAAGGTAACTGCGAGAGGCAGGAACTATCCTCTACCGGGATTCTGAGAGATTAAAGCCTTGTTCAGATACGAGGCAACAAATCCCCGCAACATTTTAGTGTACAAGTCAATGGGGTATGAGGCAACAAAAACAACAACAACAAATGTCCCCGAGGCAGGAGTTTTTTTTTTTTTTTTTTTTGTCGCCTGGCTGCAAAAAGCTGTGGACCAATCAAATTCTTAAAAAATTAGCTCAAAATATGTTGTCATGATTTTGTTTGCTCAACCTTTGACAAAACTCTCTTTTATTTGAGAGTTGACACGTACGTTAATGCAGGTTCATTAACATAAGTGGGGTGGCTTGTCGCGCTATATCTAAACACTAAAAATGTTGCGGGGATTTGTCACTTCATATCTGAACAAGCCTCTATGAAGGGAATGAGAGAGGAGCAGGAAGGTCAAGATGATGAAGAGATCGAGATAGGAAAGGATAGAAAGAATACATACAAAATAAAAATGAGAGTATAATGAGAGTATAAAAAGAACAAAAAGTATCTATTCACAGTTAGGGGGTTGTTTTTTTTGTCCGTACCCGGATATATGACACGATCAAGAGGGGTTGGGATATATCCCCAGAACAAAAATCAGTTTTAACACTAAAGTAAACATTGAGTACAAAAATACTTGTACAATGTGCTCCTACCTGTTAACCCCTTCCTGTTCCACCCCCCCCCCCCATCTCTCTCTCTCTCTCTCTCTCTCTCTCTCTCTGTCTCTTCCTCTCTCTCTCTCTCTCTCTCTCTCTCTCTCTCTCTCTCTCTCTCTCTCTCTCTCTCTCATCGAGACTCTCTAATGTTGGTTGATATAAACGGACATTCACATCTTTCCTATATTGATCAAATGAACTGCACGCTATGGTAAATCAATTGCACGAAAACGAATTGGAGTCTAAATTAAGGAGTGCATAGGCACGGTCGCGCACATCACAGAGCTTTATAGTTTGATGTAGACCTGTGTCAAACTCTTGACTGTATATATTATCATGATACAGTGATAAAAGAAAAATGAAAAGAAAATGTGTTAGCACTGAGATGAAGGCCTTTGGAAAATCACTGTATTTTGTTTTCATCAACGTACATGGGGGGGGGGGGGGGGTGGCGTGTAGAAAATATACCACACCCCCTCCCCTTTTCAAATAAGGAGAAGTAATACTAATCAATAAGTTGTTGACATTTTTGATAAATCTATCATGAACGAGGGTTGTCACATAAAGTAGTGAAATTTCTATTTGAAATTAAAAACCAGAGATAGGATATTACCCTGTCCCGAGAGTATGTGTGTGGGTGCGTGTGCGGGCGTGTGGTGAGGGTCTGTGTATACTCGTGTGTGAGTTCGCGCTGGAAATTTCGGCAAGAGACTTCGATCATCCCCTCCCCATCCTTCGAAACATTTTTACACCGCTGGTTTTATATTAAATTACGATGAAAATTTGATCCATAGCCGCACCAGACAAGGATTACTTAACCCGTAGCAGTAGTGTCTCATTTTACAGTAACACGTCTGCAGCCTTTATGATGTAGAATGCTAGAAATAACATGCACATAGGCCTACTACATGAGTAGAAAGAGCTCACAGGGGGAAAAAGAGTTTGTTTGTAATACATTATAAGAGCAATTTTATTGCAGCTGATCATTAACCCTGTCAGTTGCTAATGCAATATGAAATATATCGTCACTGCTTTGGCTTACAAATTCTCAATTTTTCTGTTAAAGTCTACAATTTCCATTCGAGTGGAAAATAAAAACAATTGTTGCCAATTTAATAAGGGAAAGCTGATCAACTTAAGGTTTAAAAACATTCTGTACAGCTTTGGATTAATGTCTTCTAGTTCTGTGTTTAGATGCTGACCAGCAGACTCGGAGAGTTCCTGTGTCACCGCGTGCAGATGTCCATCCGGATGAGATGAAACCGGCAGATGTTTTTCAATACAAAATGACAAGAAATATGATTGATCATATGATCACGCAGCCAGAAACTCCCCTCTAAGAAGTGGGCCTATTTTTATTAAAAGAGAAGTGTGTTTTAAAATAGCTCACTTGCCACGCTTACTCGCCAATATGGAATAAGCCCACTTAAGAAGGGGCGGTGTCACCGGATAGGGTTTTCTATTGAAAAACATCTGCCGGTGTCATCTCATCCGTATGGACATCTTATCGGTGACGTCAATCAAGACAGTGGTTCGCTGTTTCTTAACCCTTAAGCTGCCAAAGCTCCCTACAGTGATCTGCGTAGGGAGGATATGTGGTTGGCACAGTAAGGGTTAAAATAAATACCTGTAAATGATTGTGTACATTTAACAGACTGTTACCAATTCCGAATGAAAAAAAAAAAGGTATCTGTGCTCTGAAATGTTTCCCATACACCTATTCGCACGGAGTGAAATCCATATAGGCAGACACGACAGCAGTTGGAATTAACTTTAGATAAATCACACATCTTGATAAAGTATAACCCTGCAATGAATCTGTATTCCTTCACATTGGCTTCGAGAAATACAGGCCTAAGACTGAATGAAGTGATTAAACAACAACAACAACAACAACAAAAAAAGCAAAACAATTAAATTAATCAAAAGTGTATCTCCAATCGACATTATCAAGAGTACATGTATTTGTATTTTGAGCATTCTCTTTTTCTTTTTCTCTTTCTTTTTCCCCTCTTCCTCCACCACCTCTTATTCTTCTTCTTGTTCTTGTTCTTCTTCTTCTTCTTCTTCTTCTTCTTCTTCTTCTTCTTCTTCTCTTCTTCTTCTTTTTCTTCTTCCCCTCCTCCTCCTCCTTCGTCTTCTTTTCTTCTCATTCTATTTTTTCTTCTTTCCCCAGTTTTTTTTCCCTTCCAGTGCGTCTAAAACAACAAGGCCAAACATATATTATATCTAGCTTTAAGCAAAGAGCAGGTAAACGTGAAATTATGGTAGAACTGCATGTATACGGGAATATTGAGGAATAATCCTCGCAGCCGCGTTCGCCATCGACCCTTGTGGCGAGCGAATTGGAAAAGTGGCCTTGTAAACAATTGCGAGCGTTGCTGGAATTGTCATCATTTCTCATTAGTCGACAAATTCTTAAAAATGATGTAGGCTCATCCATTTTTCTTTCCTCCGATACTTTATGGAAAACCATGCGACAGATTTATGTGTATCTTCATTGTGTCGAAACATAGCATATCTGCTTGTGTTCCAATTACAGCACTCTTCAATATATTTGCTGATTTTATGTTTATTATACTCTGCAAAAATAGCGAAAATACGTGACGTATTCCCTTCACATTAATGCTGAGTTATCAGCCTACTTGTTCAAATATAACAAGAAGATTTCCGATAAGGATATTTGTTTACATCAATATTTAATTTTTTCCGCTATTGATGGCTATTAGTATTAAACCTATATCTGCGCAGAAAATGAAAGTACCTGTAGTAAAATTAACAGTAACGATAAACAAGATGAAATCCTTTGAACAAACGGATGAAAGAGAAATTAATCATGAAAAGGGAAGAAAACAAGAGAGAAAGAATGGAAGAAAGAGAGAGGAAGGGAGAAAGATAGAGATAGACAGATAGAGATATGGAGAGAGTGGAGAGGGGTTTCTTGATATTTTTTTTCCAAGGATCGGGATAGGATTAGGCCTCTACAGGTTCCGTGGTTGACCTTATTTCTATAAAGAACGCATAAGGGCATGGCCCCCTTTTGCAGCTCCCAACTTCCCCGTCTTCGCCTTTGCGCTAAAGGCCTTTCATAGTCAGGCAAAGATGCAACAGATGTCGCTGCTTGAAGTCGCAGGTATTTGTTTCCTTATTCATACCTATTATCTTGAAAACGATACCCCTCTTGGGGATTTGGCGCTATTTCCTTCCCGGGGAAATTATTTATGTCTCATGTTTGATTAATGTGTCCCCAGTTGGTCTTGCGTATCTATAATTTGGAAACTGACACCAAATCTTGTAAGATGCGGTATCTCTTCCAACATGTCCAAACAAGTGGGCCGCGTGCATGGCTCATGACACGGTGCAGCACTCTATATAGCTGTCTCAGCTTTGTTTTGGGGTCTTTTGTGCACATTTTCGTATTATTATCAGATTATTTTATACAGTGTATCATTTTTCTGTTTTCTTGATAATTTGGAAACTATCTTTATCTTTCTCATTTTTTTACTCAATAATTTATTTCATATTCAGTTGTTTCCTCCCCTGCTTTCTTCTCTCCTCCTCCTCCTCCTCCTCCTTTTGCTTCTCCTTCTTCTTCTTCTTCTTCTTCTTCTTCTTCTTCTTCTTCTTCTTCTTCTTCATTTTTTCTCTTCTTCTTCTTCTCCTCCTCCTCCGAGTCCTCCCCATCTTCCTGCTTATCCTTCCTCTTCTCTTCCTTCACTTTCTCCTCCTTCCTCTCCTCCTCTTCTCTTTCACTTTCTTACTGTTTCTTCCGTCGGCTACCTTATATTCTTTTTCTATATTCCTTTTTATTTCTTCGTCATCGAATTCTTCATTTTCTCTTTATCCTTCTTCTCCCCCTTATCGCTGCCTGTCTACAACTTCATTTTTCTTCTTCCTTCTCCTCCTTTCATCCTCAACTTCTCCTAAACATCTCTCTTTAATAAACTTATATCTGAGAGTTTCTCACATCTTTCTAAAATCAATTAATACAAAAAACTGAAGACCAGCTGCGTCCTGAAATTATAATAATTGATAATTTACAAATGACATCTATAGCCCGAGGGCATTACTTGTCCTGATTACCGGAACTTTTCCCCGACAGTATTTCTTATTTCTTTTTCTTTTTTTTTATATTACTATTTCCACAGTAAAAAAAGCATCATATGGCGATCAATGAAAACCAGGTGTCCTACGGGTTCGTATCATTCCAGATTTCCTTTTTGAAGGACACAATGAAAGCAAATGTTTCATGTTGATGGCCGGATAAAATAAGGGTAGTTCTTAGAGGGTAAAAGATAGAGAGATAGAGAAAGAAAGAAAGAAAGAAAAAGAGGGAGAGAGAAAGGCATCTGCGGACAGAGAATTCTAAAGGAAGGGCAACAAAAAGGCAGGGAAAGGACAGTTGAGTTAGAGAGAGAGAGAGAGAGAGAGGGGGGGGGGGGGGAGGGGGAGGGAGAAAAATGAAGGGATTTTTTTTTGTAAAATAGATATTACCGGAACTACTATACCATGTATATAGCATTACGTACTGATCTCAAGCGGATATGAAAGTAGTATTTGAGGAGGCGAGTTGGCCCAGTCGTCAAAGCGTCTGCCTGTCGAATTCAGAGATCGTGGGGGGGGGGGGGGGGGGGCGACAGAAAGAAAGAAATGGAGAGATGTACTTGAAACAGTTCGTTTCTTCTATAATTTGTTGTATCTCAACACCCTTTGGCTTTGACTTTGATACTACCAGCACCTTGTTGTTCAAGGTCCCGAAAATTATCCACTAGATCACAACAACTCTATCTACCAACTGTTTACCAGAATGACTGATAAGCAGAAGTAGTTACAGACAGTATACATCTCACTAAGATATGAAACCATCAGTAGTTTCACATCTTACAGAGATTAAAACAAACATAATGCAATACAATACACCTTCTCTGCATGCTAATCTGTATGCTATAAGCTACTCTCTTTAAAAGAAAAAGAGTGAACGCGTTCACTCTGAATTTCAGAAGAGAGTGAATTTAGAGTGAATTAAGAGTGAATTAAGATCAAGAATTTGATATTCACTCTTTATTCACTCTTTTAGGGATGACCTCAGTGATCACTCAAAACTCTTGATTGATCACTGATGTCATCCCTCAAAGAGTGAATATCACTATTTTTACTCTTAATTCACTCTTAATTCACTCTAAATGCATCTCTTCTGAAATTTACCCCTAACAGAGTGAACGCGTTCACTCTTGTTTAAAAGAGAATATAAAAGGAAATCAATTCAAAGTATTATGAAGATTATCTCCCCTTCCCTTGACAATTAGGGTCCAGTAATCCTGAATCCACTCCTGATATCAGTCATCATCATCGATTCAGTTGACACTGATCTGGCACAGCGGTAGTCATCGACTGGATCGTCTCTTTGTTCGAATAGCAGGTCTCGATGTCCGTTGACCGCAAGCTAAACTCTTATAGCGTCACATTGAATATCACCCGACGTCATTCGTTCGCTTAAAACACATAGGCCAAGTAGACGATCAATTATTCATGAGTTACGACGGATGGACGGACGACCGTACGGGGGTTCGCTCTGGCTTTGCCAGTGTGCTTCCTTCCCAAGATAAATTTCCCACATTTTCATCGAAAGTGATTAAAGCCACTGGGCAAAATGCATTTCACCGTAACCACAAGTTTGCTGGCCACACCGTCCATCGTCCGATTTTACGCTCCCCCTTTTTTTTTTTTTTTTTTACAGAGAACGGGCATTCAATGCATATAGAGGAAGGTCATAGAGAGACAGAGAGAGGGGGGGGGGTACAACAGGAAAGAGAGATGAAGAGGAAGGGAGGAGAGTAACAGAAAGAGAGAGAAAAAGAAAGAGATGAAGCATGTAAAGTGTAAATAGAGGAGCAGAAAGAGAGTTAGAGAAAGAGAATAAGAACGGAATATTCTGCAAATGTTGGCTCTAACAGTCTGATAACAACCAAGATGTTTTCCCTATCTCACCCCTCACTTGACCTCTCTCGCCCTCCCTTATCCCCTTCTCTCTTCTTTTTATCCCTCTTTCCCTTTATATTTTTATTACATTCAATTTAATCTATTTCTCAGAGTAAACGACAGTGACCTAAAAGCTTATTGCACGATTTGAATCATATCGAAATGATGCAGACGAACTAGCCCAGAGCGTTTTGTTATAATGATGACTGATGACTTATTTCACCTGAAAGCTTAAAGAGAGGAATTATGCTTATAAAATTATGGAAAATAATGAAGACCCATGGCTTGAAGTCTTAGACCTATTCGAGATTGTTGGTACCTTGACAAAGAACAACACCAACAACAAAAACAAAAAAGTCCTGCATGGTAATAAGGGGGCAAACCATTAACCTTACCCCATCCTTACCCCATCTTCTTATCATGCTTATGGAGAGTAAGCATCCAGAATATGGCATTGCGGTAGTGGATCTACTTAGTTTTGAACCCAAAAACTACCGGCTACGGAACTACTACCCTTCCACTGAGCCATAGCGACACCACCTCATAAATGCCATATTAATAAACTCATTTCATTCGAACGCATGATCCACACCTATTCTTACAGGACACCCTAAATTCAATCATACTCATGTTATGAAGCTGCTCAGCAATGTGCGCGCTCGCTCGAAAAGCGGGGAGGCGCCACTTCTTCGATATATTCCAACAAACTCGCTGCCTCCTCCCTATAAAGCCGACGCACTTTCCTTGCCAACAGCCATTCACCGATGGCACACGCTGGAATCAATACGTACTTCTCCCAGATCAAGCATACAGCTGTTGAAGGATTATTATACAAAGCCTTTCCTAATCGCTGCGACTTTCCTGCTATGCTACTTGAAAAAAATACTTCAATTTTGCCAGATCTGTAATAGGAACGACGAAATTTCAGGGATTTGACAGAATAAAGAAGTCTTTTGTTCTATATTTTTGAAGACCACCTGTCGGAGTTACCTTCCAAACTGATCAATTTTGCAAAAATCAATCGAAGCTTTGTAACAAATTGGTTATATGCTCGGACGTTGGCGGATTTTCTTTCTACTGATAAGAGCATAAACAAAATTCTTCTTTCTTTTCTCTCCTAGTAGTTGAGGCTAAAAGACGAGCACGTGACATGGACAACAAATACCGTGAAGTCAGACGATGCGAATGAAAATTGGAGCAAACGGAGATACGCTTTCTGAGCATAAAATGGAAAAGGTGTAAACAAATTTTCTCTCAACTTTAGGAAAGGCGGAACTGGTTGCCCTTTCGTATTCATTAATTTTCGAGCGTTTTGTACTTTCCTCGCTGTTTTTTTTAATCTCCCGACCTTTTTGTTTTTTACTGCTTTTTGTGCAGTGTTGTATTCATTTACATATTACAAGCACGCCGAAGTGAAGTAAATGTGATTTCTTTGAAGGGAATTACAAGAAGCATCGCCGGTTGGATTTAATGCGGATTGTTGACGTACAGAGTCAAAGCTCTGGCTTCAATCCCCCGGCCTGATCCCGTGGCAGTTTGATCTTTAGCACGATTCAATTTACCAATCTCCTGCCAGAATGCGGGTTACTGATTACTAGTCGGCGATGTGTGTTTGACAAGATTCAGGGCTCCACTCCATTTTCTCCAATCTCATCCAGGAATTCCTTGGGAAAATTACCGCGCTACGCTAGCTGGTGACAACTTTCCTAGGAGCAGATCATTCTGCTGTGATACATTCAATTATATTTTGCCTTCCCTTTTTGGATTGTGAGGGGATATTTAACACCATGAAGCCGTCCGTGGAACTTGGAACTTTTATTGGTAAGTGAGATATTAATGTTATGTTTTTCCCGTAGCTATGCCTTATGTCTGTGTCTCTTTACAGATCATTTTCTGATGAAACATTATGTCGTCCGTACTTTTAATAACATCGTAAAGACTTTCGAAAAAATATATCCGTCTTATTTTAAAAGGCCAAAATTACAGTGGTATATATGTGTTGGGTGATTTCTGAGAATTGTTTTCGATAAAAGTCACTCCGAAGGTCTTTTCGCGAACTTGGGGTCTCAGTTTTAGGCAAGATTTCATGTCAGCAAAGGATTTTAAGATTTTCAACTCGAGGGGAAATATAACAATGGTTCTGAGGTCTACCTTCAATAAAGCTATCTAGAAGAATTTAAGTTCTTACACTTTCAGAACAGTTGGTGAAAAATCATTAGGTTGGCTAAAACACTGTTGGTTAAACAAATCTCCATATGTTTTACATACAAAACTTTGTTAACCAACAGTAGTTTCATATTTTAACCAAACTAATGATGTTTAACCAACTACTCTGAGAGTGTATCTTCAGAGGCAGCAAAACGCTTTCGAAAGATAATCTTATGCATTTTATTTGTCTACCAGTAATGCGGGTGGGATGGGGACATATGCACTTCGACGCTGTTGAATCGGCCTCTGTTATCTGTGCAGTCTGCATGGTCTGAGCAACAATCGTCAAATCAAAGACTGATCTTTAAGATAGCAGTCCCATTTAACATGTATGTTATCTTACGCTGTCAACCTCATCGCTATTACACCTGAATATGTCTGTGAGGCCATGACTATCAATCCTGGAAACATTCTCTTTGCATCATCTGAAAACTGGCCCCTGATCTTTATTGTTTTATCTCCAATACTGACCTATTTTGACATCCTATACTATCAACCATAACCTCCATCACGCAACAGATGTCGTATCTGTTAATCCATGACCATCGATCTTCGAAGCATTTCAACCTTCCAGTCCACGAGTTGAACCTGTTTCGTTGAATGCAAATGGTATTCTAATCGATATCCCAACAAGATCTATGCGTACACATTACTGAAGGTGACAGTTTTTATATACCATACACATTGTCGCTGATATCATAATGATTATGGCATGCTACACAACACATACTCAAAAGGGCAAAATATGTTAAAGAGGAAGCTGTCTTTTGATAAAGGTGTTAGTTTTGAATCATAGTATTAAAGCTTTCTCATTCGTCCATGGTAGTTTCGGAGACATATTTGACACGTCCACTGAAAACAAATATTTTTCCACCCTTTAATGCCTTAATTTGCGAAATATGGCAAGAAGAGGCTGAAATGTTTTACAACATTTCACATGTTCTAATGAAAAATTAGCCGCGGTGTATTTTAGGTATAATTAAAAACGATATGTCATCGACATTCCCCTCCCCAGTACACCGTCATTGTGTTTTATCAAGCTAGCCATGTAGAGCAATGGAAATACGTGCAGGTATATGACTATATGCATATTTTATACATAACATCACGCATATGAAGCATACAAGCTATTGAAAATGTTCAGTCAGGCCATGTTATAATAGGTCTTAAATTTGTTATGTTTAATCTCAAAACACCTTAATAGTATTTTTTCTTTCATCCAATCCTTTTTTACATTTTACAGTAAATGTGTAAAGAGTAATAAAGCAGGATTCAAAGTATGGTAAGAGAAAAAAAAAACAAACAAACATGGAAAGATGCTTACGGCGTCATGTAAGTTAAGCTGCTGAAATTTACCTTTAAGTCGCCATGGTGTATTATTGATATGATTGAAAGCGATGCATCATCGACATTTCCTCCCGATTCATCATCCTTTTGTTTTATAAAGCAGACCATGAAAGCAATGAAAATAGATACAGATGCCGTATACATACATCACGTGTACATCATGCCTACCAGCCATAATGAGATGGGTAAAATCTAATGAAAAATAATGTTTTATTTTGTTCTTGTTCTTGTTGTTTTTACAATTTGACTGAACACTGTTTTGTTTCATCTAGAGCTACCGGTATTTCTTTTAATCTGGTCATAACTTTTAGGGTGGCATATTAATCATGTGCATTGTGCAGAGTAAATCAAGGGTTTAATCAAAGGTATGGTGATAATAATAATAATAATAATAATAATAATAATAATAATAATAATAATAATACCATTGATGTAGCGCATTACGCGAATACTTCAGTGCGCTTTACAATGTTTCTATCATTATCCCTCATCACCGATTTCTAGCCCGCACACAAGTGTGCACCATCTCCACTCCTTAGGGAGTGGTGATATTATAATACAATACAATACAATCTATTCACCCGTTGACTACTGGATTTTCAAATTCCCATATACTTTATACATGGGCCACTCTGTTCCATTTGGCAACAGGTTAATCCCATGGAATAAGCTGATGGGGTTGGTTACATCGGGTGTTTTTGCCTTGGAAACGAATATTGCGTGTAGCATGTGTGTTGGATTCATTCACAAGCATGACAAGCGGTGGTATGGAGACCCAGTACGGAATGGGTTCCATTAAGTAGTATTACCTTGGCAATCAATATACATGGTATAGGCGTAGATAATGATCTGCATTATGTCTAGTCAAAGTTTGTCCATTATCAAATTTTGCAGATGGGAAATATCTTGGGGAAAATGATAAAAGTGACAAACTTGCTGAAATGAATATTTATTTTGTCGCGGCTATTTTGTTCGGAACTATAGTATTGAGTTGTTAATCTCACAGTGCAAAGGCATGCTTTTAATCAGATTTGAAGTTTGGTTTGGAACTTGTAAAGAGACTGATCCCGGATTAGTACTTGGAATTTGGCTTTGATATACAAATCAGGAGCAATGGTCAGAGGATGAGGTGTATCATTCTGGCGGTGGAAATATATATATTTTTTTCAATCCATTTATTTGTATCAAATTAAGGAATTCTATCAGAAATTGCCCACAAATCTTAAGTTTGCTTGCTCCACAACATGCACAAAAACCCTATTATGTCTGAAGGTCTCTCTCTCTTCTTTTTATTTATCAGCAAACTTAACGCGCAGTTTTTGTGTTACATCCCCCTCCCCCAAAATCACGACAGAGCTGGCGACCCCTGTGGCGTTACCGCGATATTCAGATATCTCTGGCAAAACGCTCGTTCTAGAATATTCTCTGTTTCTACATTCTGTGTGGTACTGTGGACCTATGATATAAAAGCTCCGTGGTTAAATCTGGCGTATCCCGATGACTGCACAAGACTAGTATAGCTTTCCCCGATACCCTTGGGTGACGTAGGACCTATAGATGTAGTAGATACCTGCTATGAATGTGTGCTTAAATGAACATTCACTGTTGTATCTTTCATACAGAATTCTGATCCCATAAACCCTGCTTTATAACTACTATTGTGCCGTACATGGTGCATCCGTATATACAATGGTCTTATTGAGATCGTAGGTATAGCAGAGAGCGTAGGCGTACACTTTTCTTACCATGAATGATGGGGAAACATACAATCAAGAGAGAAAAAAAATGCGACGTGGTATCAGATAAATTATCAAAACGGGGTTAAAATTCGATTTCTAGTATGTGTGGTGTATCTTACACCAAAGGGCATACAATTATTACATCAGAGACGAGCGTGTCTGAATTTAGGCCAACCTTGTTTACAATTCAAGTGAGTGTATTAGTAGCTATGAATACAGAAAAAAAAGTTAAGGAAACCAATAACGAAACATTGCACGAACGATTCAAACCTTGAACGTAATGCAATTATATTTATAAGCCTACTGTCAATGCTGTTTGGACAAAGGGTAAAAAACTAAAAAAAAAGCCTAGGCTTTGTCAAAATACGCTCGCTCCCTCTCTCTCTCTCTCTCTCTCTCCCTCCCCCCTCTCTCTCCCCCTCTCTCTCTCTCTCACACACACACACACCCAAACTCACTTTCTCTCTCTCTTCGCCTGTCAGCTTATCTTTCCTATCATCTTGCTCTTTCTCTCTCTCTCTCTCTCTCTCTCTCTCGGCTTCTTCCCATGTTGTGATTTCTGTAAAAAAAAAAAAAAAATCTACTCCATCTTTTTCATTCTTGCTTTCTCTCTATCTCATCCTATCTCCCTTTTATTTTTCGTTCTCAGTTTCTGTCCCTCTGTCTCTCCCTCTCACATCCCCTGCATCCTCTCCCCTCACTCTTCTCTCTCCCCCCCCCCCCTCTCTCTCTCTCGCACGCATCTACATCTTTTATTGATTCCCATATCTTTATCTACTTCTGCATGTCAGTCATTGGCTTCCTCTTCCCTTCCACTCTCCCTTCCCATTCCCATTCCCCCCTCTTTCTCTATTTCTCTGTTCCCTTCCTCTTTTCCTTCACTCTTAGAAAAAATGGTGCTAATTAGAACCTTTTCTTGTCCCACATTTGGAACATTTAAAGGTTCTTCAAAGAACCATGAGAGTCTTTAAAAGCTCTCTAAAGGGTTCTTAAGGGGGTCTTTAGAACCATTATTGATTGTACAAGGAACCTTTTGAGGTTCTTAAACAGTTAAATATATAAAGAAGTTGAAAGAAACCTTTATAGAACCCCTTTCCGGAGGTTCTAAATACGGGACAAAAAAAGTTCAAACTGGCACATTTTTCTAAAAGTGTTGCTCCTTCTGTCCCTGTCTGTCCCGGTCTGTCCATGTCCCCTCCTCTCCGTCCCCCTTCTCCATCTTTCAATCATGAGTACCTCATTATTTCCCCATGCATTTTTTCACCCACTCATATTTATTGATCAAAACTAACGCACGATTACCCCGGTACACTCGTCATGTTTGAGCGCGGCAGGAGGCAATATCCTTGGACTGAGGAATAATAGAGGAAAATTGCTATAGCTAAAGCCATTCAAACGGTCGGCAAATTCCGTTTTGATCAATTTATGGTTTTCATCTTTTGCAATATTGGGCAGTAGCGCTGTTTGCCTTATGCTTTGTACGCGTGTGTTGATGCGTGTAATGAGGGTGAAATCGATGTTTCTGCCATAACTCATCACAGAGAGGTCTATTAACAGGTACACTGGTAGATCATGGTATATGGAACGGTTAACCGACCTCATCAGAGATGTATTATCATTGGTACATGATTAAATCATTCACTGTTCAGTTGACACAGGGCTCCACAAAGTGGGTCTATAATATATAAAATTACTGCAGTTTGATTTCATAGTTCCTTTTGTTTTTTTAAATACCACATCATATAAACGCCAACATTACATCGCGAGTAACAATTTTATCTGTTCCATTTTTTTTCATACCGTATTCATTTTATCATCTTACCTTTTTGATGTATTACTAACATATAGTAAAACCAGAATGGTTTTACTATGTGTGAACAAATGCAATGATTACCCAACAGTTCCGGCTACCGACTTAATACACCTGGGTCGAGTGCGACAAAATATAGGAGAAACCATCTGACATACACTGGACGTAATTAACATGATTAAGCGCCACCTATACAGATAGAACCTAGCACTTCTCATATGAAAGTCAAGAGCCTTGGGTGAATGTAGCACAGTGTTCCTAATGATTTTGTAGACTCAGTTTTGCGGGATTTGTCCCTAATAGACATTGTTTTGCTTCATTTTGCTGTAGGTATTTTGCCTCTCACAATAAAATGACTTCAGCATAACTTCAGTGCTCTAAAAGGCTTTAAAGGTTGAGTACATATACCTGTTGCGAAATTCTGCAGTCGTCGAGAAAAATCTGACAACGATCGGCAACGTCACGAAACACTGATATTAATTGTTGTTAAAACATTTAAACTATAAAGTGAATTTGTAGTCCATTTCTGTGAGGCAAAAATGTCAGTCTACTTGAACCAAGTAACAGAGTAAAACTATTTATTCCTATTATTTTCTAGGACAGATGCTTATGAGCACATAAATCATTATTTGAGTGAAAAAGCATTATGCAATATACAGGTTCTTGCAGGGTAATTTTTCGTAGCTCGTAGGGTTTATTTCAAAGCCTCTTCCAACAAATACAAACTCAGTGTACCATTCACATAATGTACAATCGTCAGAAACCTAGTGATAACACTGGTTCTTTGATATACCTCTGTCTTATGCAATACGATCCGCAGGTAGACACGCTATAGATTAAGGGAGATTCTCGTTACATTATGGAAGTTTACTTCGTCATCCACTTATCATTCATTCTCTTTACGCACGTTTATCTTTTCCGGCCTGAACAAGGGAACATCCCTCCTTTGAGACTGAAATGAGGAAGTGGTCCCCTGAGGGAAAAAATACCTCGGCTTACAAGGAGTCGTGGCAAGGAAACATCATTTTAAAGGACCCCGCAGAAAGGATATTCGGTGCCTTTCTGAGAGGGGAATCTTACAATAATTACTGACTATTGAATGATTATCTTTTTGCGGCTGCATTTTCCCTCCAAAGGTCAGAAACCTCTTGGGAGGGGCAACCCCCATCGCCTCCTTCAAATCAGCCAGTGAAATAAAGTCTGTTCCAATCTTTTGAACAAGCCTGAGTACACTCCGCCGCAAGAAAAGCATGCATGATTACACTCTTTCGCTAGAAGAGTCCACAATGATTGTCAATTTGCGCCAAACTTATGGGCTGATTACTGGGGCGGCGCCAGGGTAAGATGACCCACAAATGGGTTTAATTTACGTTTTAAATGAACACATAGGGCTATTATATTGTTACATGATCCTGCCCTATCTTCCCCGTACTCTTCTTTCTTCTTCCTTTTCTTCTTCTTCCTCTTCTCTTTTTTATCACTTCAAAAATCATAGGATGGCGGCAGCCCCTGTCCCCCTTTAGCGCCGTCCCTGGGTGGCTTATTGGGGGTAACGAGCTTGGTAGAATATTTTCATTCTTCTTGATCTTGACTGATATTCTTTGGAACAAAAGGGATGATTTTAAAAGGAGTTAAACGGACAAGCCAAATGAGAGAGAAATAGAGAAAATAATTAAGAAAGAATTTTAAAAGAATCGATGTATAAATATCGGAATATAGACACTTCCAAGGTATGTCGCAGCGGTAACAAGTATGATAGAAATCGTATCATCATGGTCATCGGTCATAGGGTAATAAACGACAAGTCAGCAGACTGCGCCCGCATCGGAATAATTTCAGGCTCAGATCCTCGTCTACTGAAATGAGGAAGACAGTTGTTTGAACTGTACTACACACTAAGAAAAAAGGGTGCAATTTTCCACCCCAAATGCTACAATAGCAGCAACTTTTGGGGAGCAATCTTTCATCCTACATGACAAAGTGCAATATGCACCCTTTTGTACTTGTTTGCACCCGAAAATGTCCATCTGCACCCTTAAAGGTGCAATGATGCACCATAAAGGGTGCTGCAATTTTTGCATCCAAAAGGGTGAAAATTTGCACCTTCCCTAAAGGGTACAACTCTGAACCCTTCAGGGTGCAAAAAGTAGCTCACTGCACCCTAAATGGTGCATAATGCTTCTTTAGGTACGAAGTTGCACCCTTAAAGGAGCTCCTAGTGTATCATTGAAGGGTGCAAAAGTGAACCTTTTTTTTTTTCTTAGTGTTTACTTTTTTAACTGTAGATGCTCCTGAAATAACCAGAAATTGACAAAGTTAGGTTTCACAAAAAAAGTCTTTACTTTGGATTGTGCTTGAACAGCAAGATAGAGTCTGTGTCTACAGCAACCAAAAAATGTTTTTAAAACATACTGACCCCTATCAATATGACTAAAGACCATCGACCGACCCGGGGGGGGGGGGCGTGTTTCATAAAGCTGTTCGTGAACGACTTGAATATGAAGTGCCAAATGGGATATCCAAAGTTTTTCCTGATGCTTTAACAAACTATGACTGCATTTCCCATAATCTCAATTAATTGTGGCAAAAAATATACTTCCCAATAAAATGTTTGTAAACAGTAGTAATGTTAATCTACGTCTGCATATTTCATCTATAGCTGATGCGATTTATGATGACTTGGGATCCCATTTGGCTTGCCATATTCAAGTCGTTCGTAAAGTCATTCGTAACTTTACGAACAGCTTTATGAAACATCACCAGTTGTAGTTTTTTAGTTAAACATAAGCTTACTTAAAGTTTTGAAACTACGACTAAACTTAAAAGTTTTGTCCACAAGACCTGAAACTTTGAGATATAAAGGTTTCGAAACCGTCTTGAAAGCTCAAGTGAATTTTAAGTTTTAAGTTGAGCATGCACTTAAATAAAGAAAAAAAAACAGCTTTGGTCCTGTGGAATCACAACAGCTGCGAAACAAGCAATTGGCCATTTCCGGTAGGAACTGTTAAAAACTAACCTTTGCTTGTGTTCATGATGGTGACGTACATGAGTATGGAAGTCTGTACTCTAAAACCATTTCGCAGTAGACACAGCGTCATTGCGTTTTACAATATTTTCCTTTTCCTTCGTTGCTTTGGGTCTCGTGAAGTATGTCATCGCAGTAATGGCACGATTAGCAAGCCCTTGCATCTTGAAATCTAAACCACATTGCATATCTGATTTCTGCTCAAGGAAAGATTCGATTAAGTAGGCTAGATTCTAGAGCTCTGTTGGGCAATCTGAGAACAATATGCTAATGCTGTCAAAGCATGCCATCAATCTGCACGCCGACACTGGAAAATGAGATCTTTGAAGGGAAGTCAACAAGGATTTTAGAAAAGCCTTCCATGGGTCTCTTTTAGGATGCACTGAAAATAAAGAAGCTTTCAAAATACTATTTCAAGATTCCAGTCTTTACGCACTGCATCAATTCTAATCAGTGTTGTGCTGTCCAACGTTACTTATATGAGGGAAATTTCCCTGCTTATATCTTTGAGTGCTGCTTTGATGGCTTTGTGCTCCAAGATTTCCCAACGACTTATCAGAGAGGTCAAAAGTTGGACAGTTTTTCGTCTGATGGCATTTCGTTTCAACATGTTCAGTCTTTTCAAACTGATTCTCACAGGGATAAGGTTAGACTTTTTTCATTCTTAGTTTGTGTGTTATAAAATGCCCTACAGGAGTTTCAGTTGGCTTAGATCATTTCTCGTGCACTTTAACTCCAACCTATATATCTAACTTCAATTCCTTAGAAAAGCAAATTCTGCTTAGGACATACCACCAAGAACTGCGTAACCTGCTGACGCTGTCACCCAACAGTAATGATTCTCTCCATGATGTTTTTCCTTAATTTCCTTTGAGGCTTGACCAGGTAATTTCCTTTTACAGGGTTACGGCTTGCACTAGATGCCAGCAACTGTGACTATTTTTGCGCCTTCAGGAGTGTGCTTTTGCGTGTGGGTGCGAGAGAGATTGGAAGGCTGTTTTTTTTTCAGTCAGCATTTTCCCTGAGGACAGAATGCGCACTACATAATTAGCGCGATTGTAACACCCCCCCCCCCCCCCCCAAAAAAAAAAAAAAAAAAAAATTCTCAGAATTTTAGCATGTTGAACCAAAGATTTCTTGACACATATTATTTAAATGTTTATAGTATCTTTGAAGAAAGATATGTATATAAACACATTATTTAAATGTTTGTACACATATCTTGCTTCAACGATACATGCCGGCATTTCATAAAATCTTCAAGGATATAGATTTAAAATTTTGAAATGAAAATGAAAATGTTTGATTTAAAATAAGTACAAACTTAAATTGCTTTTATAAAAAGGAGATTGGAAAGTGCAACAAGTGATAACACGTTTGAGATGAGGCTTTAACGTACCGCATTTTTTTAACGAAACGCATCCTTCTTCCAAATGTGTTTTATACTCTCTGCTTACTTTCGTTGATTGTCTCTTTCTCATAAGACTTGAATGACTGTTTCACAATGCAAACAGCTCAAATAGTACTTTAGATGTGTTTACGGGGTGCACAGCCTTGGTGACTATAATTTGATTTGCCTTGGGTGCCTTTTAAATGACAGCTCTGGCCATGCCTATTTTCGTTTCTCATTCATGCATTCTTGACAGTCAGGCGTCAGGAAATGATGACAAATGTAAATGATAAGATAGTGTCTACACATAATATATTCATTTCTTCGATAGGCTCTGTGAATATTTCAAATTCTTGTATGATCTCCCCCTGAGAACTCTGCTATTCATAATTACTAATATTATCCCTTTGCCTCTCTCCTTCTCTTTCTCCTTTTTCATAAGTATATCAATATTTGAGCGTATATGGGTTTGTGAAAGAGAGTAAGAGAGGGGGAAACCACGGAGATAATAAGTTCATAGTATCAGTAGAGTAAAAAAATCACGTAAAAGGACTCCGAGAATAATAATGCGTATATATGAAAACCATGTCTATATACTTAAAATATGATTCACCCAGTCCTGTACCAATATTCATTTTACATTGTGTAAATGAAGCCCCATTTTACTTCTAAACATTCTCGGATTATGCATTCTTGATTTCAATTAAGTCTACCTAACTTAGTTTCATCTACTCTAATAATCACGTTTCCTCTTCCAATGAGCAATTATCAGTGAATATGATCTCTACCTAAGTGCTCACTTCTTAATCACTGCATGTCTGGTTTTGTCTCCTTTTTTTCTCTAATCTGTTGTAATCAATTACCCCTGTTTCCTTCTCACCCTCTCTCTCTCTCCTACAACTCTATATCTCGTAAAGCGCATGTATCAACTTTGGCAAGGCTAGGGTATTTTGATAGGGGCAAGGCCCACTGGTGAGTTTATTTCAGTTTAAAACGAGTGGGGCTGTTAAAGTTGCATGACCCGGTCCTTTCTTCCCCCATAATCTGCTTTCTTTCTTTCTTTCTTCCTTCCTTCCTTCCTTCCTTTTTCTTCTTCTTCTTCTTCTTCTTCTTCTTCTTCTTCTTCTTCTTCTGTGATTATTTGAAACATAGTAGCGGCGGCCACCCCCCCCTGCCCCCTGTAGCACCACCCCTGTGTATCATACATGCAAGCTAGCTCACGACTTACAGATTAGAGTCACACTTCTGCCTACAACGTGCTTAGCGGACAAGAAAATGGTATCGATTCACTATCGTAAAAAGGCAAATCTTATCAACCTGGCGCCGTCTGCGAAGTAAGTGAGCTTGGTTTTTAAAGATAAAGTGGATACTGATCGTGCGAGTACCTTTTATAATAATCTCGAAATTTGAAAATGTAGATCATAAAGGAGATAAGAATTGGTGTTATTTAAGAGCCGCCAAACTATTAAAGACGAGCCAGCCTCGTGAAGAGCACATGTGTATACGGCACAACACAAAATGTTTTGTAAAAACTTTGTTTGGTCTAAGCACTTATTCCTTTCTTGTTATTTTTCAACTATAAGGGCATTTAAAAAAAAAAACTTAAGAGATGAATTTTATGCTGTGAAACTCTTCAAAATTGACATCTAAACAGGAAAGAGAAAACCTTTATTTTTCACCTCTTACTAACCCTAGTACCAAGCTCCACCCTCTCTTTAAAGCGATACTGTACAAAATAGCGTAGCACGAACCTGATCGTCTGGGGAGTTCACGAGATACCTTACACATTCGCGCCGATAAATTTGAGGATACTGCTTCCTTTAGTGGATCTGTTTTTTTTTTTTTTTTTTTTTTTAATTTTCGTTTCCAAAGTGGCATTCTCACCCGGCCCGGTTCTCTCTTCTTTTGTCATTTACGATAACAAGGGTTTTGTAAGATGTGCTGAACATTACTATCTGTAAAGCAGTCCGCATTTGAAGTCACCCTAAAATTGGTTTAATTCTGCAGATCTCATGATTTCAAGCTTCAATAAGTCCTTGTGTGTCTTTTGGAATTCGCTGTAAGAATCAAGCAATCAAAATCAAACGGTAAACATGGAGAGCCACTTGAAGAGCATGTCAGCTGAGGAATACAAAGACGGAGGACGTATCTGAATTAACCAACGTCTTTTGTCTTTGTTTCCCTAACCTCGGCCTCATGTATCTTCGAGATTTTATGATGCAATGATGAAATTCCTCAAGCTTTTCACATAAGACTTGGATTTAGAATATACCCACATTTGCGCAATGGATTGTGATGGATCCCAAGAACATTCATCATTCGCATTACGGGATTATTTCTAAATTAAGTGTTAGGCAAGTCATATGTATTACATTACAAATACTATCGCGTACACCCGATGATTCTGTCGAGTTGACGCCTGCATTTGAATTTAAATCAGACTGAACAGCAAGAAAAATGACACTTTCTGCAATGAATGGAAGCGTAGACAGCAAATGACAAGAAATATATCGGAATCGCCGAATGATATCTTTTTTTTTTTCACGTGGTAATGATGTTAGGGAGTATATGCATTTCATTCATGGAAATATAAACTCCGTACAGACCGTGATGTACAGAATGTGATACTACTGCTGTTCGTGGCGTATTCGAGATCACGTGATTATCCATGGTTATCATCAACAAAAGGTTTCGGGAAAAATGAAATCAAACATGTAAATGACTTTTCATTGTTTGATATATAAAAAAAACACGACCGCAGAGACTTTCTATAAAACTTGAGGCCATTATGCTTAGTACCATTGTCCCTATCTTGTCCATAGACGTGATAGCGATAACATCGGATTATGTAATATTGCCTGGTAACGTTCGTAGTGGACAAGCTATTGAAATTAATTTGATTTCTGAAAAGTCTTTCCTATCATGTTTGATATTGTATACCCTCTCATTCATAGGCCTAAAGTATACACACACGCACACGCGTGGACGCCCATTCACAGCACACAGCAACAGCAACAAAAAAAAATGGTACCTTTTTTTGATAAAGCAGATAATGTTTTTCAACATTTTCAACATATTTACTTTTTTGTGGGAAATTATCCCCCCCCCCCCCCATTGTAAAATGAGAAAAAAGAAAGAAAGAGAGAGAGAGAGAGAGAGAGAGAGAGATCTGATTTTTTAAAACTTTGCTTTGCTTTTTCCTTCAAACTTTGCTTTGCTTTTTCCTCCTTCGGGGCAAAGTAGATGTTTCAATAAAAACGTGTTTTGTTCTAGTCTTTTTTCTGTACTCGTATCCAGGCACTCTCAGCACGCCCTATAATATTTTATTTGAAAATCTGAGAGTATTTCCTTGATTTACATGATTGACAGGTATTTCCAGCCATGAGCAACTTACGTGAAATTTGCATTTATATGATGAGATATCTAGACCAATCGCCGACACCCACGCCCCAGAATTATGTCTAAGAGAGAACGCGTCCATCATTAGGTCACATTTGAAGATAAGGCCGTTTAGATGATACTTCTTATTCAAGAATTTGTGCGGGTTACTTCAGAGCGTACTTATCATATATGACCACTTGGAAGTTAATTGAATAAGTTATGCACATTATATTTAGCTGTAACATGTATTCAAGCTTTTCCTTCTAAGCAGGCGTTCAACTCTACAGCGACAACTGGCATAAAACAAGGAAAATTGTTTGTACTGTGGCTGTGTGCTTGTGTCAACACCAATGGTCAACACTCACACACGCACACAGGCACCACCACATTTTAATAATATAACACGTGTTCTTAGTGTCTTTTTATCAGGTGTATCTGAATATGCATATGGACGCCATTTTAGAGAACACAGTAGACATGGTAGAGAAGAATAGAGGGGGATAAAGATAATATTAATCAGAACGCTGGGTCCAAATATATTTGTATACATGCGAAAAGAAAAACCTTTTTTATTTCTCTTACACCAGCTTACATTCATTTTCAAAAGACCCGAAAGAAAATTGATCAATCAAATCAAGAAGCCACGACCATGGCTATCATTTTGTTCCACTTCTTCCTGCGTTTTAGATTCACCTTGTACCTTCACCCTGTCCTCTTTTCATTTTCGCAATATTTTTTTTTTTTTAAAGTCGAAAAGAAATTGGATTTATTCAGACAATCCTATCGATTCGAACTGCGCTGGAGAAAAAAGAAGAAGACGGAATATAAAGTAGCAATTTTATCCAATATCAAATTAGACCGAAGAATAGGGTAACATTTTACCAAAAGGAAACGGGATATCATAAACTGCAATTCTTTTCAACAAATGAAGCAACTGGGAATGCCCGGATCCCTTTCCTAATAATTCAAGTTTGACTTCCAAATACTTTATGAAAATAAGGGGACCACAAGACAAAGATTGAGAAAATAAAATCAGTATCAAACGATAATCACGAAATAACTCGCCTAGCACGATAACCTGACATGAATAAGGAAGATGAAACAGAAAAGAAACAAAAAACAAAACATAACAAAACAAAATAAAACATTCAAATATTAATCCAACATGACAGAGAAGTGAATGATGTGACAGTTATCATTCATGGATGAATCTGATAATAGACTCTTGAAATTGAATACGCTCTCGACTTTTTTCTTTTTCGTGCCTTTTTTCTTTCTTTTTTTTTTGTTGTTGAGAAAAGCTAACATAATCTGAACTTAGATTTCATTGTCTCCCCTTTGAACATTTGCTTCACAATCATTGCCAACATTCAATGAGGAAAACATATTGCTTTATTTAAAAAAAAGATGAAGAAATGGTTGTTACATGTAATGACTGTTTAAATGTATGGCAAAGTTTTGAAGCACAGTTCTACCACTGTTTACGTTAAAAACATTTCTACTATTTCCCATTTCATCATAATTCCTATGCACTGTGATTAAAATCTATAATTAATATTACGACCTACACCGAAGCATGCCTCTTTTTTAGATATACGAGCATCACTGATATCAATTTTCTGAAATTACTCTCGTACTTTCAAACCGTGTCCGACACTTAATGATTTATGTATATTAATCATAATAGAAACGAGTGTGTTGATATCACGTAAAATTGCGGCTCCTTTTAGAATAAAGAGGTACCATTTTGTGTGGGTGCTTCGGTGGGTGTGTTTGTGTGTGTGTGCTGAAGACATTATTATGAATATGAGAAACAATCGCTTCTCTCTATATTTCTTTGTCACATAAAATCATGCTCTGTATTCTAGTTACTAGGTCATTGAAGATATATGCTTGTTACGACCTATAACAATGTCAATTATGAATATAATTATGCATTAGGTTGGAATATGCTTGTTATATCTATCATGAATAGATTTTAGAAACTTTATACTTGTCAGATCAGACAGTGACGTTATTAATTGCACCGATGATCCGATGATGTGAAACGGAAATACCCATAATTATTCACGATGTTTCACAGGTTTTTACTTCAAAGAATAAAAATTTCAGGTTTGTTTGTTTTTTGTTTTTTGTTTTTTGTTTTAGTTTTCAGATTTTGGAGTTTGTTATTACCATTTTTGTCTATTTCCTTTTATTCGGTGATTAGTTTACAATTTCTCATTTTCTCAAGAAATCTTCGACAGACGTGCAAAAAATTGATACCTTTTGGATATACATGTACAATTGGTTGATTGGTTTGTGTTAATTGTTATGAATATAATGAACGAGATATCCCAAATAACACTTGAACAACAAGAAGAGGTAAAACAAATTCACAACTACTCATCTCTAGTCCTGTCTCGCTCCTGGTAAATTGATAATATTTGATTTCGTCTCCGGTTCATTATCAATGGAAGATTAACCTCCTTCAGTGGAAGTCATTCCGATTACCTTCCATTCGTTGCCCTCCGGTGTGCTTGATGGGAGTGTCGACCTCACGCCATCCACGCTTAATGCGGTCGACCCAAAGGGTGCTTTACACATGTTTTCTTGTAATATCTGAGGGTGAAATCAAAATCCGGGGCATGTTGCTATTATGGCGCCAAGTGCTTTTTTTCACCGTCGGATTATGAGAAGTGTATTGGTTTGCATCCAGGCTCGTAATGCCGAGATTCATCAAATATAATTGGAACCCCAAAGAAACCGACTAGAATTGAATACGCCGGAAGCATTCTGATGCTGTGAGTGTGACAACCGCCTTCTGGGCCCCGTTGCATAAAACGTACCATTAATGGTAACCCTGCCATCTTTTGTAACTACCATGGTAACATTGCTCAACAGCCAATCAAATTCAAGGTTTTTATGGAAGTTAAAATTGATGGCAAAGTTAATATCAATGGTAAGTTTTATGCAACGGAGCCCAGATGCCGAAAAAAATCGTTGACCATTTATGGTCTTTTGCAAACTTTCTAAGAATAAAACTGAATGAATTGTGATAAATAACTTAAGTGATAAAAAATATATCATTCATATGACATATCGCTTAATAAAAGAAAGAACCTTTCTTTTATGAAGCGACACATGGTCACGTGACCATCTAATTCTTCCTCATTGCCTCAGATTACGTGTTACTGATTTCGTAATATCACCTGTCCTTGTATAGGTTTTCCCGCTCAATTTCAAAATTTGATCATTCAATTTAATGTTGAGAGCATTCAAATTTATGATAGCTGTGATCGCCATGGCCATTCCTCATTGTAATTCATTTTTGTCATTGAATTTGTTATCCGTGCACAAAATGAATCACTTGAATTTAGATGAAGAGCATACAATTTAACGAATGGGCATTCATAACAATTTTTCCTCGTCTGAATTAATTATCTTTGCAAAAAAAAATTCAAATGAGTCACCTGAATTTAAATAAAGAGCATAAGGAATGGGCATTCATAATAATTTTCCCCCATTTTAATTCATTATGTCTGCAACAACTTTTTCAAATGAGTCATTCACATGTAAACTAGGTACATGGAATTTAGGAAATGTGCTGATGGGCTTTGCCAGCTGTTCAGGTCAAACATATTCACGAAAGGGCATGCAGGGTTTTAAATAAGTGCATTTAATTTAATGTGCATCGTCCAGGATACTCATATGATATGAAAATAAGAACATTGAAATAAAAACACTGATGAAAATGAATGAAGCTGTTAAGATGAAAAGAAAGAAAAACAATGATGAAAATGAATAAATATGGAAAGATGGAAAGAACAAAACATAAACCTGTACCTATTACAAGACAGTTATAAACATAATTTAGAAAACATGCAAAATGTCATGCAAAAGACGCAATGGACTAAAATACACCCTAAATAATATTCTAAAATAAGATCACTGGAGAAAATAGACCAAGGGAAAATACATATTTATCATACTTTCTTTATAAGCATCATGAAAATTGGAAAAGTTTTTATATACTTGTAAAATGTGATGACCATGTGAGAATCAGGAAATTTTACACACACTTACACGCATAGATATAATTTATAAATGAATGATATACAAACATAAACATGCACATACAAAACATATTGAAGTCATGGAAACAATAGTAGAACACAATAATACATCAATAAATTGAATTCCCCAAAATGAAATTGGTTGCCCAAGCAGCCCATTGTTTGCTCATTTGAATGCACGAATCCTGAAATATGAAATATTGCGTGCATTCACGAATTCGTAAGCCCGTTAACGAACCTCTTTGCCCTATAATTGAAAGCAGATAAACAAAAATTATAATGACCTAATGTGAAAGTTTTCCCCATAAATTAATCCGAATGCTTATAAGTGATTCGTGTGTCTTTAAATGAATTTCATTGCCCCGGATTTTTTAAATTTAGAAGATCGATTTCGCTTGCAAAAACGATTACCCCCGTGAATTTAAATGCACCTTAATGAATTTGAGTGAT
>CM057167.1:23432700-23690200 GCA_029962745.1 Echinometra lucunter
ACGCCGTCCCTGGGTGGCTTATTGGGGGTAACGAGCTTGGTAGAATATTTTCATTCTTCTTGATCTTGACTGATATTCTTTGGAACAAAGGGATGATTTTAAAAGGAGTTAAACGGACAAGCCAAATGAGAGAGAAATAGAGAAAATAATTAAGAAAGAATTTTAAAAGAATCGATGTATAAATATCGGAATATAGACACTTCCAAGGTATGTCGCAGCGGTAACAAGTATGATAGAAATCGTATCATCATGGTCATCGGTCATAGGGTAATAAACGACAAGTCAGCAGACTGCGCCCGCATCGGAATAATTTCAGGCTCAGATCCTCGTCTACTGAAATGAAGAAGACAGTTGTTTGAACTGTACTACACACTAAGAAAAAAGGGGTGCAATTTTCCACCCCAAATGCTACAATAGCAGGCAACTTTGGGGAGAGCAATCTTTCATCCTACATGACCAAGTGCAATATGCACCCTTTTGTACTTGTTTGAACCCGAAATGTCCATCTGCACTCTGCACCCCTTAAAGGTGCAATGATGCACCATAAAGGGATGCTGCAATTTTGCATCCAAAAGGGTGAAAATTTGACCCTTCCTAAAGGGTACAACTCTGAACCCTTCAGGGTGCCAAAAAGTAGCTCACGCACTCACTGCACCCTAATGTTGCATAATGCTTCTTTAGGTACGAAGTTGCACCCTTAAAGGAGCTCCTAGGTATCATTGAAGGGTGCAAAGTGAACCTTTTTTTTTTCTTAGTGTTTTACTTTTTGAACTGTAGATTGCTTCCTGAAAATAACCAGAAATTGACAAAGTTAGGTTTTACAAAAACGTCTTTACTTTGGATTGTGCTTGAACAGCAAGATAGAGTCTGTGTCTACAGAACCAAAAAATGTTTTAAAACATACTGACCCCTATCAATATGACTAAAGACCATCGACGACCCGGGGGGGGGGGGCGTGTTTCATAAAGCTGTTCGTGAACGACTTGAATATGAAGTGCCAAAATGGGATTATCCAAAGTTTTCCTGATGCTTTAACAACTAGACTGCATTTCCCATAATCTCAATAATTGTGGCAAAAAATATACTTCCCAATAAAATGTTTGTAAACAGTAGTAATGTTAATCTACGTCTGCATATTTCATCTATAGCTGATGCGATTTATGATGACTGGGATCCCATTTGGCTTGCCATATTCAAGTCGTCGTAAAGTCATTCGTAACTTTACGAACAGCTTTATGAAACAATCACCAGTTGTAGTTTTTTTAGTTAAACACCTAAGCTTACTTAAAGTTTTGAAACTACGACTAAACTTAAAAGTTTTGTCCACAAGACCTGAAACTTTGAGATATAAAGGTTTCGAAAACCGTCTTGAAAGCTCAAGTGAATTTTAAGTTTTAAGTTGAGCATGCCCTTAAATAAAGAAAAAAAACAGCTGTTGGTCCTGTGGAATCACAACAGCGCGAAACAAGCAATATGGCCATTTCCGGTAGGAAACTGTTAAAACTAACCTTGCTTGTGTCGTGATGGTGACGAACATGAGTATGGAAGTCTGTACTCTAAAACCATTTCGCAGTATAGACACAGCGTCATTGCGTTTTACAATATTTTCCTTTTCCTTCGTTGCTTTGGGTCTCTGAAGTATGTCATCGCCAGTAAGGCACGATTAGCAAGCCCTTGCATCTTGAAATCTAAACCACATTGCATATCTGATTTCTGCTCAAGGAAAGATTCGATTAAGTAGGCTAGATTCTAGAGCTCTGTTGGGCAATCTGAGAACAATATGCTAATGCTGTCAAGCATGCCATCAATCTGCACGCCGACACTGGAAAATGAGATCTTTGAAGGGAAGTCAACAAGAGATTTTAGAAAAGCCTTCCATGGGTCTCTTTTAGGATGCACTGAAAATAAAGAAGCTTTCAAAATACTATTTTCAAGATTCCAGTCTTTACGCACCTGCATCAATTCTAATCAGTGTTGTGCTGTCCAACGTTACTTATATGAGGGAAATTTCCCTGCTTATTCTTTGAGTGCTGCTTGATGGCTTTGTGCTCCAAGATTTCCAACGACTTATCAGAGAGGTCAAAAGTTGGACAGTTTTTCGTCTGATGGCATTTCGTTTCAACATGTTCAGTCTTTTCAAACTGATTCTCACAGGGATAAGGTTAGACTTTTTTCATTCTTAGTTTGTGTGTTAAAAATGCCCTACAGGAGTTTCAGTTGGCTTAGATCATTTCTCGTGCACTTTAACTCCAACCTATATATCTAACTTCAATTCCTTAGAAAAGCAAATTCTGCTTAGGACATACCACCAAGAACTGCGTAACCTGCTGACGCTGTCACCCCAACAGTAATGATTCTCTCCATGATGTTTTTCCTTAATTTCCTTTGAGGCTTGACCAGGTAATTTCCTTTTACAGGGTTACGGCTTGCACTAGATGCCAGCAACTGTGACTATTTTTGCGGCCTTCAGGAGTGTGCTTTTGCGTGTGGGTGCGAGAGAGATTGGAAGGCTGTTTTTTTTTTTCAGTCAGCATTTTCCCTGAGGACAGAATGCGCACTACATAATTAGCGCGATTGTAACACCCCCCCCCCCAAAAAAAAAAAAAAAAAAAAAAAAATTCTCAGAATTTTAGCATGTTGAACCAAAGATTTCTTGACACATATTATTTAAATGTTTATAGTATCTTTGAAGAAAGATATGTATATAAAACACATTATTTAAATGTTTGTACACATATCTTGCTTCAACGATACATGCCGGCATTTCATAAATCTTCAAGGATATAGATTTAAAATTTTGAAATGAAAATGAAAATGTTTGATTTAAAATAAGTACAAACTTAAATTGCTTTTATAAAAAGGAGATTGGAAAGTGCAACAAGTGATAACACGTTTGAGATGAGGCTTTAACGTACCGCATTTTTTTAACGAAACGCATCCTTCTTCCAAATGTGTTTTATACTCTCTGCTTACTTTCGTTGATTGTCCTCTTTCTCATAAGACTTGAATGACTGTTTCACAATGCAAACAGCTCAAATAGTACTTTAGATGTGTTTACGGGGTGCACAGCCTTGGTGACTATAATTTGATTTGCCTTGGGTGCCTTTTAAATGACAGCTCTGGCCATGCCTATTTTCGTTTCTCATTCATGCATTCTTGACAGTCAGGCGTCAGGAAATGATGACAAATGTAAATGATAAGATAGTGTCTACACATAATATATTCATTTCTTCGATAGGCTCTGTGAATATTTCAAATTCTTGTATGATCTCCCCCTGAGAACTCTGCTATTCATAATTACTAATATTATCCCTTTGCCTCTCTCCTTCTCTTTCTCCTTTTTCATAAGTATATCAATATTTGAGCGTATATGGGTTTGTGAAAGAGAGTAAGAGAGGGGGAAACCACGGAGATAATAAGTTCATAGTATCAGTAGAGTAAAAAAATCACGTAAAAGGACTCCGAGAATAATAATGCGTATATATGAAAACCATGTCTATATACTTAAAATATGATTCACCCAGTCCTGTACCAATATTCATTTTACATTGTGTAAATGAAGCCCCATTTTACTTCTAAACATTCTCGGATTATGCATTCTTGATTTCAATTAAGTCTACCTAACTTAGTTTCATCTACTCTAATAATCACGTTTCCTCTTCCAATGAGCAATTATCAGTGAATATGATCTCTACCTAAGTGCTCACTTCTTAATCACTGCATGTCTGGTTTTGTCTCCTTTTTTCTCTAATCTGTTGTAATCAATTACCCCTGTTTCCTTCTCACCCTCTCTCTCTCTCCTACAACTCTATATCTCGTAAAGCGCATGTATCAACTTTGGCAAGGCTAGGGTATTTTGATAGGGGCAAGGCCCACTGGTGAGTTTATTTCAGTTTAAAACGAGTGGGGCTGTTAAAGTTGCATGACCCGGTCCTTTCTTCCCCCATAATCTGCTTTCTTTCTTTCTTTCTTCCTTCCTTCCTTCCTTCCTTTTTCTTCTTCTTCTTCTTCTTCTTCTTCTTCTTCTTCTTCTGTGATTAGTTGAAACATAGTAGCGGCGGCCACCCCCTGCCCCCTGTAGCACCACCCCTGTGTATCATACATGCAAGCTAGCTCACGACTTACAGATTAGAGTCACACTTCTGCCTACAACGTGCTTAGCGGACAAGAAAATGGTATCGATTCACTATCGTAAAAAGGCAAATCTTATCAACCTGGCGCCGTCTGCGAAGTAAGTGAGCTTGGTTTTTAAAGATAAAGTGGATACTGATCGTGCGAGTACCTTTTATAATAATCTCGAAATTTGAAAATGTAGATCATAAAGGAGATAAGAATTGGTGTTATTTAAGAGCCGCCAAACTATTAAAGACGAGCCAGCCTCGTGAAGAGCACATGTGTATACGGCACAACACAAAATGTTTTGTAAAAAGTTTGTTTGGTCTAAGCACTTATTCCTTTCTTGTTATTTTTCAACTATAAGGGCATTTAAAAAAAAAAAAACTTAAGAGATGAATTTTATGCTGTGAAACTCTTCAAAATTGACATCTAAACAGGAAAGAGAAAACCTTTATTTTTCACCTCTTACTAACCCTAGTACCAAGCTCCACCCTCTCTTTAAAGCGATACTGTACAAAATAGCGTAGCACGAACCTGATCGTCTGGGGAGTTCACGTGATACCTTACACATTCGCGCCGATAAATTTGAGGATACTGCTTCCTTTAGTGGATCTGTTTTTTTTTTTTTTTTTTTTTTTTTTTAATTTTCGTTTCCAAAGTGGCATTCTCACCCGGCCCGGTTCTCTCTTCTTTTGTCATTTACGATAACAAGGGTTTTGTAAGATGTGCTGAACATTACTATCTGTAAAGCAGTCCGCATTTGAAGTCACCCTAAAATTGGTTTAATTCTGCATATCTCATGATTTCAAGCTTCAATAAGTCCTTGTGTGTCTTTGGGAATTAGCTGTAAGAATCAAGCAATCAAAATCAAACGGTAAACATGGAGAGCCACTTGAAGAGCATGTCAGCTGAGGAATACAAAGACGGAGGACGTATCTGAATTAACCAACGTCTTTTGTCTTTGTTTCCCTAACCTCGGCCTCATGTATCTTCGAGATTTTATGATGCAATGATGAAATTCCTCAAGCTTTTCACATAAGACTTGGATTTAGAATATACCCACATTTGCGCAATGGATTGTGATGGATCCCAAGAACATTCATCATTCGCATTACGGGATTATTTCTAAATTAAGTGTTAGGCAAGTCATATGTATTACATTACAAATACTATCGCGTACACCCGATGATTCTGTCGAGTTGACGCCTGCATTTGAATTTAAATCAGACTGAACAGCAAGAAAAATGACACTTTCTGCAATGAATGGAAGCGTAGACAGCAAATGACAAGAAATATATCGGAATCGCCGAATGATATCTTTTTTTTTTCACGTGGTAATGATGTTAGGGAGTATATGCATTTCATACATGGAAATATAAACTCCGTACAGACCGTGATGTACAGAATGTGATACTACTGCTGTTCGTGGCGTATTCGAGATCACGTGATTATCCATGGTTATCATCAACAAAAGGTTTCGGGAAAAATGAAATCAAACATGTAAATGACTTTTCATTGTTTGATATATAAAAAAAAACACGACCGCAGAGACTTTCTATAAAACATGAGGCCATTATGCTTAGTACCATTGTCGCTATCTTGTCCATAGACGTAATAGCAATAAACATCGGATTATGTAATACTGCCTGGTAACGTTCGTAGTGGACAAGCTATTGAAATTAATTTGATTTCTGAAAAGTCTTTCCTATCATGTTTGATATTGTATACCCTCTCATTCTTAGGCCTAAAGTATACACACACGCACACACGCGTTGACGCCCATTCACAGCACACAGCAGCAGCAACAGAAAATGGTACCTTTTTTGATAAATCAGATAATGTTTTTCAACATTTTCAACATGTTTATTTTTATGTGGGAAATTATCCCCCCCCCCCCATTGTAAAATGAGAAAAAAAAGAGAGAGAGAGAGAGAGAGAGAGAGAGATCTGATTTTTAAAACTTTGCTTTGCTTTTTCCTTGAAACTTTGCCTTGCTTTTTCCTCCTACAGTGCAAAGTAGATGTTTCAATAAAAACTTGTTTTGTTCTAGTCTTTTTTCTGTACTCGTATCCAGGCACTCTCAACGCGCCCTATAATATTTCATTTGAAAATCTGATAGTATTTCCTTGATTTACATGATTGACAGGTATTTCCAGCAATGAGCAACTTACGCGAAATTTGCATTTATATGATGAGATATCTAGACCAATCGCCAACACCCACGCCCCAGAATTATGTCTAAGAGAGAACGCGTCCACCATGAGGTCACATCTGAAGATAAGGTCGTTTAGATGATACTTCTTATTCAAGAATTTGTGCGGGTTACTTCAGAGCGTACTTATCTGATATGCCCACTTGGAAGTTAATTGAATAAGTTATGCACATTATATTTAGCTGTAGCATGTATTCAAGCTTTTCCTTCTAAGCAGGCGTTCAACTCTACAGCGACAACTGGCATAAAACAAGGAAAATTGTACTGTGGCTGTATGCTTGTGTCAACACCAATGGTCAACACTCACACACGCACACAGGCACCACCACATTTTAATAATATAACACGTGTCCTTAGTGTCTTTTTATCAGGTGTATCTCAATATGCATATGGACGCCATTTTAGAGAACACGGTAGACATGGTAGAGAGGAAGAGAGGAGGATAAAGATAATATAAATCAGAACGCTGGGTCCAAATATATTTGTATACATGCGAAAAGAAAAACCTTTTTTCTTTCTCTTACACCAGCTTACAATCATTTTCAAAAGACCCGAAAGAAAATTGATCAATCAAATCAAGAAGCCCCGACCATGGCTATCATTTTGTTCCACTTCTTCCTGCGTTTTAGATTCACCTTGTACCTTCACCCTGTCCTCTTTTCATTTTCGCAAAATGAATTTTTTTAAAAAGTCGAAAAGAAATTGGATTTATTCAGACAATCCTATCAATTCGAACTGCGCTGGAGAAAAAAGAAGAAGACGGAATATAAAGTAGCAATTTTATCCAATATCAAATTAGACAGAAGAATAGGGTAACATTTTACCAAAAGGGAACGGGATATCATAAACTGCTATTCTTTTCAACAAATGAAGCAACTGGGAATGCCCGGATCCCTTTCCCAATAATTCAAGTTTGACTTCCAAATACTTTATGAAAATAAGGGGACCACAAGACAAAAAGTGAGAAAACAAAAATCAGTATCAAACGATAATCACGAAATAACTCGCCTAGCACGATAACCTGACATGAATAAGGAAGATGAAACATAACAAAACAAAAAACAAAACGTAACAAAACAAAATAAAACATTCAAATATTAATCCAACATGACAGAGAAGTGAATGATGTGACAGTTATCATTCATGGATGAATCTAATAATAGACTCTTGAAATTGAATACGCTCTCGACTTTTTTCTTTTTCGTGCCTTTTTTCTTTCTTTCTTTTTTTTGTTGTTGAGAAAAGCTAACATAATCTGAACTTAGATTTCATTGTCTCCCCTTTGAACATTTGCTTCACAATCATTGCCAACACTCAACGAGGAAAACATATTGCTTTATTTTTAAAAAAGATGAAGAAATGGTTGTTACATGTAATGATTGTTTAAATGTATGGCAAAGTTTTGAAGCACAGTTCTACCACTGTTTACGTTAAAAACATTTCTACTATTTCCCATTTCATCATAATTCCTATGCACTGTGATTACAATCTATAATTAATATTACGGCCTACACCGAAGCATGCCTCTTTTTTAGATATACGAGCTACATCACTGATATCAATTTTCTGAAATTACTCTCGTACTTTCAAACCGTGTCCGACACTTAATGATTTATGTATATTAATCATAATGGAAACGAGTGTGTTGATATCACGTAAAATTGCGGCTCCTTTTAGAATAAAGAGGTACCATTTTGTGTTGGTGCTTGGGTGTGTGTGTTTGTGTGTGTGCTGAAGACATTATTATGAATATGGGAAACAATCGCTTCTCTCTATATTTCTTTGTCACATAAAATCATGCTCTGTATTCTAGTTACTAGGTCATTGAAGATATATGCTTGATACGACCTATAACAATGCCAATTATGAATATAATTATGCATTAGGTTGGAATATGCTTGTTATATCTATCATGAATAGATTTTGCAACTTTATACTTGTCAGATCAGACAGTGACGTATTAATTGCACCGATGATCCGATGATGTGAAACGGAAATACCCATAATTATTCACGATTTTTCACAGGTTTTTACTTCAAAGAATAAAGATTTCAGGTTTTTTTTTTTTTTTTTTTTTTTTTTTTCAGTTTTCAGATTTTGGAGTTTGTTATTACCATTTTTGTCTGTTTCCTTTTATTCGGTGATAAGTTTACAATTTCTCATTTTCTCAAAGAAATCTTAGACAAACGTGCAAAAAATTGATACCTTTTGGATATACATGTACAATTGGTTGATTGGTTTGTGTTAATTGTTATGAATATAATGAACGAGATATCCCAAATAACACTTGAACAACAAGAAGAGGTAAAACAAATTCACAACTACTCATCTCTAGTCCTGTCTCGCTCCTGGTAAATTGATAATATTTGATTTCGTCTCCGGTTCATTATCAGTGGAAGATTAACCTCCTTCAGTGGAAGTCATTCCGATTACCTTCCATTCGTTGCCCTCCGGTGTGCTTAATGGGAGCGTCGACCTCACGCCATCCACGCTTAATGCGGTCGACCCAAAGGTGTGCTTTACACATGTTTCTTGTAATATCTGAGGGTGAAATCAAAATCCGGGGCATGTTGCTATTATGGCGCCAAGTGCCTTTTTTTTCACCGTCGGATTATGAGAAGTGTATTGGTTTGCATCCAGGCTCGTAATGCTGAGATTCATCAAATATAATTGGAACCCCAAAGAAACCGACTAGAATTGAATACGCCGGAAGCATTCTGATGCTGTGAGTGTGACAACCGTCTTCTGGGCCCCGTTGCATAAAACGTACCATTAATGGTAACCCTGCCATCTTTTGTAACTACCATGGTAACATTGCTCAACAGCCAATCAAATTCAAGGTTTTTATGGAAGTTAAAATTGATGGGAAAGTTAATATCAATGGTAAGTTTTATGCAACGGAGCCCAGATGCCGAAAAAAATCGTTGACCATTTATGTTCTTTTGCAAACTTTCTAAGAATAAAACTGAATGAATTGTGATAAATATGTTAAGTGATAATAAATATATCATTCATATGACATATCGCTTAATAAAAGAAAGAACCTTTCTTTTATGAAGCGACAGATGGTCACGTGACCATCTAATTCTTCCTCATTGCCTCAGATTACGTGTTACTGATTTGGTAATATCACCTGTCCTTGTATAGGTTTTCCCGCTCAATTTCAAAATTTGATCATTCAAATTCATGATAGCTGAGATCGCCATGGCCATTTGTCATTGTAATTCATTTTTTTGTCATTTGAATTTGTTGTCCGTGCACAAAATGAATCACTTGAATTTCGATGAAGAGCATACAATTTAACGAATGGGCATTCATAATAATTTTTCCTCGTCTGAATTAATTATCTTTGCAAAAAAATTCAAATGAGTCACCTGAATTTATATAAAGAGCTTAAGGAATGGGCATTCATAATAATTTTTCCCCATTTTAATTCATTATGTCTGCAACAACTTTTTCAAATGAGTCATTCACAAGTAAACTAGGTGCATGGAATTTAGGAAATGTGCTGATGGGCTTGCCAGCTGTTCAGTCAAACAAATTCACGAAAGGGTATGCATGTTTTAAGTAAGTGCATTTAATTTAATGTGCATCGTCCAGGATACTCATATGATATGAAAATAAGAACATTGATTGAAATAAAAACACTGATGAAAATGAATGAAGCTGTTGAGATGAAAAGAAAGAAAAACAATGATAAAATTGGATAAATATGGAAAGATGGAAAGAACAAAAAATAAACCTGTACCTATTACAAGACAGTTATAAACATAATTTAGAAAACATGCAAAATGTCATGCAAAAGACGCAATGGATTAAAATACACCCTAAATATATTTCTAAAATAAGAACACTGATGAAAATAGACCAAAAGAAAATACATATTTATCATACTTTCTTTATAAGCATCAAATTGGAAAAGTTGTTATATACTTGTAAAATGTGATGGCCATGTGAGAATCAGGAAATTTTACACACACTTACACGCATCGATAGATATAATTTATAAATGAATGAGATACAAACATAAATATGCACATACAAACATATTGAAGTCATGGAAACAAATGAACACAATAATACATCACTAAATTGAATTCCCCCAAATGAAATTGGTTGCCCAAGCAGCCGTATCGGCCATTGTTTGCTCATTTGAATACACGAATCCTGAAATTCAGTGCACGAAATATGAAATATTGCGTGCATTCACGAATTCGTAAGCCCGTTAACGAACCTCTTTGCCCTATAATTGAAAGCAGATAACAAAAATTATAATGACCTAATGTGAAACTTTTCCCCATAAATTAATCTGAATGCTTATAAGTGAATTTGTGTGTCTTTAAATGAATTTCATTGCCCGGATTTTAAATTTAGAAGATCGATTTCGCTTGCAAAACGATACCCCGTGAATTTAAATGCACCTCAATGAATTTGAGTGATTATTATTTGAAATTGGGCTGGAAAACCTATATTAAAAAGGATCTTTCTTCGGCAAGAAAATTACTTTTCCAACCTTGATGTTTTTACGGAGACATTTTAAAACTGCCTTTTTTTTAATAGTGCTCACAAGTGCGATTGACCGAATTCTCACCTCTGAAATAAAAGTTTGTTTACTCATTTATGGAAAATTAATTGCTTTCAAATTGTTGAGAGCAATCCAATTATACAACAATAAAAACTGGATAAATAAACTCCCAGAAAAATACAAGAAGAGGTCACAGATGACTCGTGACCGATGTAATTCAGACCTCTGAAAGAAAATTATGTACTCTAATTCAAAATAATTATCTTCTGTCTGTTGGGGTGAGATTATTATTCAAAATTTTAAAAAGAGAGACTTCTACTATAAGACAAACGCCATATTCGTTTTCCGACATCTCCAGACATCCACCAATCAAAATAGTCAACCACGCCCTTGGATAAAAGTCAACTATTTCATGGGAAAATATGTGCAGCCCCTCACTTGAGCACTAAGTAACTTGAAAATAGTACCATAGCACCTACCTCCACACAGTACACACATAAAAACGCATGCAAATTGTAGCAGAGAGAAAATATTTATTGAATCCAAAATGGAATCTAAACGGAATGTCCAGAGAAAATAGATATTTAGACAAGGATTGATTGATATCCATCCCTGGCTGCAAAATCGATAAGCTAAAAAATCGAGTTCAATAAAAGGTGAGCCTCTACGACGACGAGGATATATATACATATAAAATAGTATCAATATTGCCCGGTGAAATAGGCCATATGGCATGTATATCAACCGATAGTTATAAAGAATTGTGCTTTAAAACTTCCACAAAAGTTATTTTCAGCAGCTCACGTTGCATCCAAGCATTAAACCGGACCAGGCACATCTGGATCAAGAGTGGCAAACACATGGCAAATGCAGATTCATGGCTTCCCAAAGGACATTTTGTGACGTGCCGGTGCTCGAACTGACTACCCTCTCATTCCTCGTATTGAAGTGCGTTTGAATCTCTCACCATAAAAGACACCTCTACACCTGATGATTTTTAAAGCAAATATACTTTATCAATCAATAAAAGCATATTTACAAGAATGTTTATCTGGGTTACCATCTGCGTATGCAGAGTAGTACAAGGTAGTACAAAACTACAATTATAGGAGGAACCGAAATTCACAAGCACACCAAGATTACTCGAAATAAATACAGAAGCATTTAACATGAGATCATAAGGGCGTACCAAAAGGGAAGCAACCATGCAGCCCTGTTAACGAAATTTTGTCACTAACTGAACTTTAAAGAAGACTTGAATGAGATGAATCGAAGGTTCGTGATATTTGAGGGTGAGGTTAAGAGACAGTATCGTTGTTTTGAATTATTTTGATGAGTAGTACACGTCTACCTATCAATCCTTGAAATAAATACACAGATGCAGGTTGCTTTTTTAATTTTTAGGTCTGTCATGTTTTAATTTCTGGCCTTCTTGGCAGGAATAGAGACTTCTAATTAAGATAATAACTAGAGCGTACAATGAACACGGGAATGGCAATCTACATTGAGCTGTGACAAATAGGTTTCGAAAAGTGAAATTAATTTTTTTCATATGGCAGCAGGAGTTATACTAACAGAATACAATCTTATTTAAATGACGAATCTGTCTTCTTGTGATTGATTTCTCTTTACTTTTCGATCACAGCATATTTTCAATTACTTTTTATAACAGACCTACTTCGATTTTCCCAGCTTCTTTTTTATCAAAAACAGAAACACGGAAATTTCTTCCGAGTTAGTCTACACCGTCATGCACTCCCGGCGTGGAATACATGAATATAAATGATGAGCTCTATCTGAAATCAAGGGGGCCGTTACTCTATTTCACCTTCCGAAGGGGACGAAAACACACTGATCACCTGCTGATTGAATGGTTTGCGATTTAGTTGATCTCCTGTCTAGGAAATCAGGAAGAGGTCTGTAGTAACCAGAAACACCCACTGCTTTTAAAGTCCTTTCTGATTAGCTATAGGACATGATGATTAATGCCCTAAGATTGAGCACTGGCGAAACGTGCCTGTTTCGAACATGGGACTCCTGATTTAGTGAGGCCACTACTTACCCTCCAACCAAAATTAAGTCAACAACCAATCAATTGGTCAATCAATCAATAAGTCAATCAATTAGTCAATCCATCAATCCATCAATCCATCAATCATCCATCAGTCAGCTGAACAAAAATAAACTTTAGCTAGGTCATGACAATAATGCCGTAATATTGAGCATTGGTGAAACGTGCCTGTTTTGAACATGGGACTTCTGATTTAGGAGGCCACTACTCACCCTCCACCCAAAATTAAGTCAACCAATCAATCAGTCAGTCAATCAATCAATCTTCCATTCTATCAGTCAGCAGAACAACAGTCAACTTTATCAATCATCATGATCATGAAAAATGTTGTAGCAAAGATCTAGGAAACCGATAATAAATCAAGTCGGCCTTTATCAATTTCCTAAATCAATGAGATACTTCGAAGAACAACAAAGCAATCAATCAGCCCATTGAAATATGACAATCTGTCAAAGCATACTTGTTCGGATGAAACCCAAGACGAATGCCACTCTCGTTTTACTTCAGTCTCTCCACAACCGAGTCTGTTTTCGCAGGCTGTCGTTCTAGGGTGCTTCAGTCAACAGCGCCAATGCTACATAATTTACCTTTTCATCTGACAAACGGGGCATCAATAAGTGAAGAAAGTAATTATTTTGAGAGAGCTCGAGGGAATCGGGTCATAATAACAAGCAAACTGCATCTATCAATGATTGCCAATATTCCACCCCAGTGGACTGCCCCAGTTCACACCTCCTGATTTCTGCACGGACAGAAATCAGTCACTTTTCTTTCTGCTTTACCCTCAATCTCTTCTGCTCCCTCGATTTTTATTGTCCCTTTCCATATCTACATCTCTCATCCCCTCTCACCAACTTAGTCTTTTTCTCTCTCTCTCTCTCTCTTTCTCTTCACTCATTCTCTGACACTACTTCCTCTCCTTTCATCGTCTCCCACTCTCTGTCTATCTGTCTCTCTGTCTCTCCGTTTACATTTTCACCCTTTTTTCTCTCTCTCTCTCTCTCTCTCACTTTCCTGCTCTCCCAAGCACCCTCGTTCCATCTTTTCTCTTTTGTCTCTCTTTCTGTTTTTCCCTGTCCTCAACCATTTGTGTTCTTTATCTTCCTTTTCCCTTGTTTTTATTTATCTTTCTTTTTCTTCTATTTTCTTTCTTTTCCTCCTCTTCTTATCTTTCCTTCCATGTTCTACTTACTCCTCATGTTCTTAGTATCTTAATTTCCTCTCTTTCTCCCCTCCTCTTTTTCTCTATAAGCAATAACATCGGTTGACCTCTTCCTCCTTCTGTGCCAGCAAACCTATGGCCGTGCTTCTCTGTCTCTACCCCTCTTCCTCAATCTCCCGCGGCGGCTCTTTTACTGGAAAGGACAAACACTGGACGAAGGAAATTTGATTCTGGGCAGCTTTAAGGTGGAAGAATAATGGAAAATTGAAATAAATTGTTAAGTGAAGCAGGGGAAGGGGTGAAGGAATTCTAACCACTCCATGGATTATTTTAAAACCAATGCATCTGTGTTGATGCTTTCGATTACTAACTTCGGCCTTCGTATATAGACCAGTGCCTTCGATGAGAGAGAAAGATCATTCTTGCATCAACTTGCTTTATAGGAAACGAAACCCTCAAGTCAAGTAGTTTCTAAATCAAAGGTAAATCAGACATGGAATAAGGAAGTCATGGCTATATGAAAGTTTTTATATGACATTTTTTGGACACTTCCATTGCTATTGATGACATCATTTTTGTGGACGAAAACTCTCAATACGTTTTGTACGCACATTAATTATTAATAAATATTTCATTTTGCTTAGGATTTGCAAATTTTCTTAAGTCAAGATACATGATGTAATGTTTTCTACAGAAAATATGTGGGATGAGGACAATGAAAACATGTGTCTCTATGAAAATAAATGATATGTGAAATTCTGGGCACAAAACATAATGAGAGTCGTCCACTAATCATATCACTAAATGCTATGGTAGTGTCAAAATAGAAAATTTCATACAGCTGTATACCTTCTAATTCCGTGTCCGTTTTCGTTCGAAATTTCGCTGATCTGTTTTACTCTGTCTTAGTTTTGATTTGAAAACTACTCAATTCATTAGAGGGTTTGGGTTTCCTTTTAACAAAAAACATTGAAATGAGAGAAGCAGATCACTAAAACCCCATGATATTTCCTTTTAAGTGGGTCACGCTTATGAGTGGGCGTCACTTCACCCTACTTAGTTGCGGATGGACCAGATTTGTGGATAACCTAGCCGAAAATCTACGAACAAGCCTTGGGTCATAAGGCTTAAAAACAATCAGAAAAGGCAAAAAGACAAGAAAACACCAACCAACCAACAAACAAACAAACAAATGACACGAAAATGAACGAAAAAATAAATGAACGAAAGAGGGCATATATACTTATCTTTCAGTTTACCAGTCACGCCCTAAAAAAGTCCCGAATTTCCGAAAAGAAAATTTGATGGTAATCTACAATCTGTCCCTCCATCGACATGATCGACTCCTCTGGCGACATGGGGAAGTTTATAAAGGACATAATATATCGTATGTTTGCTTTTTTGTTCCTTTTTATTTCATTTATTTTGTTTTGTCAGCATGAATTTATCACGATGAAACAATGCTGACCTTTCCATTAAGATAATAAAAAGAATCTGAGCCGCGCCCACAGAGCATTCCCATGCATCCCAATTGATTATTCTCAAACCAATTCGGCGGTCATATAGAATTGTTAGTACGAAGAATGCAATTAATTAAGAACTGGAGACCCGGATATGTGAATTCTTAAAAGAATCCATACACAAATGATGTACGCGATGAAAAAGAAAGAAACTTACAGAGATTCAGGTTGATGCTCCAAGCGTTCGAACACCTAACCAAGAGAATGGATAATAGACCCTAAGGCTTTTATTTTTCTAACCCCCGTCGGAAATAGGCTAAAGAGCTTTAATGGCTTAGCCGTCAATTTGATTTCTTTTCATTTGCCCAATTTCTCCATAATGCTTGACGAATCAAATCAACTCAAACCATGCCTTCAGAAACCGTTTCTGATTCGTTTTTGTTTTTGTTTTTGTTGTTGTTTTTTTTTTTGCTATGACTTCCCAACATTGTACAAAGCCGCGTCGAATCCAGAGGGAACTTAATGCGATGTGCACTCCCATTGATTTCAGTTTTCGGCGATTCTTATCCTAGAATGGACGTATAATCTCGTGGGTACCTCCTGCCTATCCCCCTTGTGACCAGAGGTGGACATGGACTTAAAACCTGGGCCCCGTTTCATAAAACTATTTATCAATAAGTTGGCCCCATTTCATAAAACTTGTTATCAGTAACAATTGCCACATTTCTATAATTTGGCTTTTAGCCACTCAGATGCAAGGATTTCAGTAGCTTATAAAAGTTATTGCAACTTGTTATTGATAACAAGTTTATGAAACGGGGCCCAGGTTGAAGAGTCTGATGCTACGGGCCCATGCAACCTGTCACCCGGCCCTCCCCTCAAATCAGCAATCGACAGGACTTTCGAATTTTAAGCCCCCACCCCCAATATATATATATATTGAGGGACCCTTACAAAAAACTCCCCAAGATCCCCACGGTCCTTCCGCCTATGTTCAGATGTTCATGCTTTAGTTGTGGGGGGGGGGGGGATAATACACCGAGTCCATCCATTACTGGAAACACTGAAGTGACGCTCGTTATTTACGTCGGCCTCACACGAGGCGTTATTTCACCGCGTAGTTCGGATTTGCTCCAAATTGCCTGTTGGCGTGGCAATCTCCCTGAACAAATAAATAAGCTCACATGCTTGCAAAAACGTACGTCTGTCTGACAACCTAGACTTCTCTATGTGTACGAACCTGTTGTTCAATAATTTCTGCAAAGTTAATTCTATTAAGTTGAACAATGCAGTTTAGCGTCAAGACGCAGTGATAACATGCGTCATGCAAACTGAGCTCCAGGATAGTTCCCCTGAGCTGAAGCCCCCGGGCAGCTAACCTGCAGCTAGCAAATTTTGGTATTAACTATGTGATCGTTTGTGAGGCGTCAAGAGTAAAACCACTTTATCATGTTTATTGCGTATAGAAAACACAATAGCATGATAAATATGAAGCATGGAAAAATTCATCGAGAAATGAAAATGCGAACAGATTCCATAATGAGACGAAGCTTTTTGGAAAAAAAAAGGAGATGAAGAGGAGAATCATATTTTTTTTTTTCGAGATGAAGAGGTTGACATTCGGCACAGTCTAAAATCTTGAAATAATTCTCCCTGCAGATTTGTCATGTTTGTCGTGATTTAAATCCTGGGCTCAACTTCTTGCTTTTCATGAACACAACCAATGATGACTACTGCATCATTTCCCATCTTCCATTTATTTTTATTCATTTACTTATTTTTTTATTGGGGGGGGGGCGTATTTTTTTCTTTCTTTTAAAAAATCATTTTTCACATTCCATCATCAGGTTTCATCTCTTACCGCATGCCAAGCATGCCAAGCATCTTTTATATCACCCTCTTTTCAACCAAGAGCCCGATATAGAAGTCTCGAGACCGGTAAAGGGAAATTAAAGTATTGTCATTTCCAACCGATATTTTGAGAAATGCGGCGAAATTCGACACAAGGCACTTTATCGATTAGTCTTCGCCGGCGATATTGCGTTATGCATTCCTTAGGGAAAGCCGTTTTTGTTATACAGAAATGTCGATTTTCACATAAATGTTAGCTGGCGTCGCCAACGGATTGATACAAGGGCACCCCCCCCCCCCTCCTCCTGGTAAAAGAACAGGAAAAAATCAACACATGACAGAGAAAAACAGAAAAGGAAAGGGATCGTGAAAAGTCGATGAGGCCCCTTTCACGACCTGTAATTCTACTTAACATTGTTCATTGGGCTTTATTAACTCGCGTTTCACCCATCTATTGAAACCTGCGCATCATCCTCAATGATAAGAGTGCCCCTTCAGTGACTGGACCCAAGCTAATCTACTGCGAACGTTTGAATCGCAAAGGTCTTTTCTTAAAGTCGATGTAATGCAGTTAATAATATGTTTTTTCCTAATGGAATGAGCAGTTCTATGGCGACGAACGATGACTAATGTTCAGTACAGGCACATTACTGCTTTTATCAGCTTAAACTGCTTTTTCAAAAGTATCCTGAAAGGACTCGGTTTAGAAAATGTAATTTTGTCCTATTTCTGTCATATCCAACTCGAATTTGCAGGAAGACAGGCATTCGTTTTCCAGGGCTCGAAAATCCTGTTGATTTCTATGAATTCCTTTGGTTTCATAAAGATCTTTATTTTGATATCGTCTTTCTTTTACTATGGTGACGGTGTAATTTCTTATAAGAATTCTGTGGATGAAATATCTACCGAATTCTCATTAATCATTTAATGATTAAAAGTCAATTCAATGAGGAAATAATCTTTAATAAGATTTAAGACCTATTGCTTTTAAAACTCCTTTAAGGTCATCAAATATTGGATTTCCAAGTAAATATTTTGCTTTTCCTCTCTTTCTCTTAATATGCATGTGTAACAAATCTTCCTTGCCAGTTTCATTTTACATAACATTATACTCCTATGACAAATACCTCATGGATTGTTTTACTAAATCTTTTATATAAAACGCGAGAAACGTGCAGTTATGGTAAACAGATCTTAAACCGGTCTTCTGTATATCCCAGTATTTGAACTTTGAAATTTTCAATTTACCATTTGGTGAATTACCTACTTGGTCAGAGCAAAAATACACGAAGATCTCCGACTTATCCCCGATTTCAAGTTCTTATTTATAGTGAAATGCCATTGAACGAGCAAGTCAGTGGCGAGGAACTTGTGACGAATGTTCAATACAGGCACGTTACTGATTTTATCAGCCTTAAAATATTTCTTTTTTCCAAACCTATCCTGAAAGGATTGGTTTTAGAAATAGTAATTCTGTCCTATTCTGTCATAATCAAGTTAAATTTGCCGGAAGACAGGCATCCGTTTTCCAGGGCTCGAAAATCCTGTTGATTTCTAAGAATTCCTTTGGTTACACAAAGATCTTTATTTTGATATGTCCTTCTTTTACATTGGTGACGGTGTAATTTGTTATAAGAATTGTGTTGATGAAAAGATCTTTATTTTGATATGATGAAAAATCTACAGAAATCTGATTAACCATTTAACGATTAAAAGTCAGTGAGATCGGAATTTTTAAAATAATATTTAACGCTTATTATTTTTAAAACTCCTTTGAAATCGTCAAATATTGGATTTCCAAGTAAATATTTTGCTATCTCTCTGTCTCTTTCTCTCTTTCTCTCTCTCTCTCTCTTGATATGCATGTGTAACAAATCTTCCTTGCTAGTTTCATTTTATATTAGCCCAATGACAAATACCTCCTGAATTGTTTCACCAAGTCATTTATATAAAACGTGAGATATATGTATTTTCAGATAAACAAATCTTAAACCGATCTTTCCTATCGCGGTATTTGAGCTTGCAATTCACAAGGTACCATTTGGAGAACTACCTACTTGCTCGGAGTAAGAATTCATGAAGATCACCGACTTGTCCATGATTTCATGTTCTTATTTATGGTGAAAGCTTTATCAGCACTGATCCCCGGATGACTTTTGCCTTGCTCTGGGGCATAATTTGGCTTGTGTGTGTGTGGGTGTGTGTGTGTGTGTGTGTGTTTTGCTGCATTTATTCCACTTTTCTTCGGCTTCATCTTGATGTCGTGATTAAAACGAGTGCTTGCCAGGTTTTTCTGACAGACATTTTACCCCGCAGGGTCATTCCTTGCAAAGTTTATAGTTTACTGGAGCAATATTTTTGCATGAAATCCGGGCCAAACCTTTAAATGACTAGATGATGATGATGATGATGACATTTGTCGTATGGCAAGTAAATCTCTTCATGTGGTGTGCTCGCGATGTGTGGGTGTGTGTGTGTGTGATCGTTATGTTTGTTTGAGGAATGTGCTGCTACATTATTGGGTAAATCGTAAATCTGCATGTTTCTTGTAATAACAAAAAAATTATGAACGCTTCGGGGATAGCGTGTTAGGAGAGGATTGGAGAGCGGTGAAATTATGATTTTGCCTTTTGATGTGTTCCTAATGTGAACGTTATTACATTGAGGAAAGATTGCAATACATGATTTGTTTTTCTAAAACGGAAAGAGACAGAAAAGAGAGAGAGATGAAAAAGATAGAAAGGGGAATTCGAATGATATTCATTTTCAGATTTCGTCATGATGGTGGCTTGAGTAGTGTGTATAGTGAAAGCATTGGTTTCGTAAAGAGGGTTCTAGGTTTTATTATTTTTCTTTATGATACTTTTCTGTTTGCTTTGTTTTGCTTTGTTTTTTGCTCTGTTTTTGCCTTGTGGCTTTCAGGTTACTTTATTTTAAATGATTTTTGTATCATATAAAATTTCATGCACATGTATCTACATGTATGTATGTTTTTTGTACTTTTGCTTTTTAATGTAAATGGAGCCCTATGGAAAACAGCTTTCTTGCTGTCAATTCAATTCAATTTCAATTCATTTATTTCGCAAAATGAAATCAAAATACATTACAATATAACAGTAACATAAAATACAATATTCTTCCGGGCTTTCCACGAAGGTTAGTAAACCTGTGGGTTAGGATCGCCCAACAGTAACATAAAATACGTATATACACGTTAAATACGTATATACACATGAAATACCTATATACGTATCTTCCTTCAAATAATAAATCAATCAATACAAAATATGCAAGACGTTTTTCAGTTCCTTATTGCAATTCCTTTCTCAATTAGTGATTTTGTATAATGAAACCATCCATATGATCTGTAGCAGCAACATAAAGATGATAAAGTATCCTGTAGAATTTGATACATTTAACTTTATAGAGTATATGTCATATATCATTTTGTTTTGTGTACAACTGATGAAAATGAATCTTTGACGGATCTGGAACTAGAGAGAGGATGACTTACTGCAAAATAAAATTTGTTTCAATAAAAGAAAACTTGTCCCTCTACATTAAGTTATAACTAGACCGGGCATAAATTCTTGTTTATTGAAAATTTATTTAATTTAAAAACAAGCATGACAAGAGGATCTTTCATTCCCGTTCACTGTTTACATGTACTGGGTGTTAAAAAAAAACAGGTCTTTGATTTGACGAAGGCGTCTGCCTAGTGGAGGTGTCGTGGTCTAGTGGTCTAACCGGACTGTGAATCGTGGTGGTCTGAGTTCGAGTCCCACCGCGGCGCTAATGTTCTTTAGCAAGATATGAATCTACATTTGCCACTCTCAAAATGGGTATCTGGGAGGAATGCTGAAAGCCAATTTGTGACTGCCTTTGCCACTGCCCTGCATGTACGCATGTGAACGGTGCAAAAATGGTAGGAATGTTCCCTAAGCAGTGGAGATGGTGCACACCTGTGTGCGGGCTAGAAATCCGGTGATCAATGGTAATTATAGTAAACATTGTAAAGCTTCTTTGAAGTATTCCCATATAAGTGTAACATGATATTATTAGTAGTAGTTTTGTTTTTTGTTGTTGTTGTTGTTGTTTTATGCTTAGTAATTACAAGTCCAACCAACTCAGTACCCTCCTATATTCCCTTACGATGATATTGTAAGTCTGTTATTCGGTAACATGTAATGATGCGAATGCCACCCTATTTCTTTCTTTGCAGTCCATCTCATCGTCACCCTTACTCCAATTTCCTTCATGTAATAACGGTAAATCATGTCAGTGAAGTGAAGATGTTCTAGTATTTAAATAATCCTCTTTTCGGATGTTCCCCACCTTCTTTGTATTGGATATGTTGGATTTATGTACATGAGAAACAAATGTTATTGTCTCAGAAGGAAATGAATATGAATATTAAATCTCGATATTAAAATCCTTACTGAGTTTGGCCAGAAAGTGAAACACATGCGATTCTACATGAAATTGTAAAAAAAAAAAAAATTACTCAGCGATCGTGACCGTGGAAATCCCCAACCAATGAAAGGCATATGAATTATTGTTCTATATGATACAAAATTTAGTAATGGTTATAGTTCCTCCACGAGATTTTTTTTTTCAAAGATCGATTTACTTTTGTTTTTCTTTCTCAAGTTCTTTTCTTTTTATTTATTTGAAACGCCCAGTAAAAGCAAATTACATAAACCAAGAGTAATGCGGTTTGCATGAAAAATGAAGGCAAGTAATTGAGTTGGGTTCAGTTCCTATAAATCCCTATCTTTTGCATTCGATGAAATCTAAGCTTGCTCCTAACCTACTTCCTTCAATTTCTCCTCATATCTAGAAAACCTATTTATCATACAAATTGTATGTAGTATTTTTTTTTTCTCCAGTATCGTTTTTTTTTCTACCTACATTTTACCTCATACCCTTTCTTGATTTCTCTTGCTTGACTCTGTCTATTACTCCAGAATATCACCCCCCCCCCCCCTCTTTCTCCCCCCCTCTCTCTCTCCTCTCTTTCTCTCATGCATGTTTGATATATTTCTTATAAAATGGACTGTTTTTCACCATAAGCTTAGCTTAATCAGATGATTTCAATTCTAGGCATTTTGAAATCGGTGTACATTCTTGAAATTTCCAGTGGTGGTGTATTATGGGAGAAAATCTGGTGACATCGTATAAGTTACTGTCATGCCACATAGCAATCAATTCAAAGTAACGGATACATTTTCAGTGAATAAATGGTGACGAAAATTCATTCTAGTTTCCAAGTCACAATGCACAGATGTAAAGGAACTCCTCCGATAAGTCCGACCTGAACTTATAAAGGACAAAATAGTTATTAAGTAGCATTTTGGAAGCCAAAACGGCGCGATGAAGATTTTCCGCGATTCCATCTCCAGCGCTGGAACATCACCATGATAACGTGATCCCAAAGGGAAACGCCACGAATACTGTGACCGAACCAGGGGCAGTTTCTCGAAACAGTCCTGCGTCTGAATACGTGGACATTTCACTGAAACGTGTGATAAACATTTAGCAACGTTTGCAAGCCATGTCCACAAAGCCGGCATCGTAATGGTTTCGAGAAACCAGCCCCGGGTGTTTAGCTTTCTTTGACCTGTTTCTTGGGTATATTCTATTTCAAACCACAGCGTGTGTTCCATCACTTTAAAATGTCACTGGTATAGTTGTCGTAATCCATATTCTGAAATACTATTCTCAGTGCACTTTTTTGTAACTGGGCAAAATGCATGATTATCCTACACTGTATTGTGATTTACCCACTCTCACGCACACATTGGCGCGCACACATCAAAGCATATAGAAATATCACAAAAAATAATCATTTGTTTGATGGAAGAAATTTTTAAAGATTATAGCTGATCTAAATTTAAAAAAATAAAATATTTTTTTAGCTGTTAGTAATGGTGATCGTCACAATGATCACGATGATGTCACAATTAAGTCTATACTCGTTAGTATAAAGATCTATAGGCCAATGGTATCTAACATCATGTATGTTGTTCTGTATTACACGGCTACACCCTCTACGTTACTTTTTGCTTGACACTTGCTGATTTTAATCTTTTTTAAAGTCATTGAAGGTTTTTGAAGAAATTTTTGAAATAAAGAAAAATTTAAAATGCACCTTTTAAGATAACACAAACCTTACAACACTGTCTGCCTTCCTTTCTCGTTGCCTGGATACTATAGTAGAGTGTGCACGATAGTAATTTAGCGTCTAACCTCAGGAAACTATTCAGAACACCGAAGATAACTTTCTAGCTGTGGGATAGATTGACACGATCGATAAGAACGGAGCAACCATTTATGATGAAAGCCCAAGATAGAAAAGGTTGCCGTGTCATTCACAAGATAAGGTACGGTCACACTGCCATACAGGCTCAAAACCGACTCACCCTTTGCCATTCGATGTAAATGTAATGTATTCGGTCTGTTATCATGGTATGGTGTAGGTCTCGTTGGTGTGACGCTGTCAGTGGAATGGATATTCCTCAACGACTTTTGTTACCGTTGTCATTATTGTTATTTATATTTATTGTTATTATTATTATCATTATTATTATCATTATCATTATTATTATTGTTATTATCATTATCATCATTATTGTTATTATCATTATCATTATTATTGTCATTATTATCATTATTATCATCATTAGTACTAGAAGTAGTACTAGCACAAGTATTAGTAGTAGTAGTCGTGGTGGAAGTAGTACTGTTATTATTATCAATGTTTTTAGTAATATAATTTGATTTGACATTTTGATTTGATTTAATGATTTCTATATCATGTTTCAAACATTCACATTCAAGTGCGTTGGTGTGAAATCTTATATTTAAATCTTATATTTAAATATATATATATTATAAATAATACATCACAAGTAGTTGCTTTACCATTGGACGGATATTTAGCAGAATTGTGATATCGGAGAGCTGTGTAAAGCGTAAGTATGAAGCTTGATTTGCTTGCAGCCCTCATTTAAAGTAAATGCATAGGATAAACAAAGTTAAAGAGAGATAAAGACTTTCTATAACAGGGAGAGAGAGAGGGGGGGAGGTGGAGAACACTGGTTTTCTAACTACAAGAATGTAGTATCATCTATATCCAAACTAAAATTATATAATTTTTTCATCTATTCATTGTAAGTGTTAAAGCCTAGTCCTATTAACATTGCTATAATTTTGTCCATAAGATAATAATTCTGAAGATATTTGTTTGCAAGAACAACACAATGTCCTCACTCCACTAGTAAGGGCTCCAATGACTGTCTTTGATCTTGAGACAATGATGGAATAGCTAAAGAAAAACGCATGCTATTATTACTCAAAACTCCGTCCAAAATATCATGGATATGCGAGATAATCAGAACGGAATCATCGATGTGCAACGCGAGGGAATATCGTGTTATTGGATCCGAAGCTGTTCGTTTAGCCTTTTCCAACTCTTTTCTGCGCGCTGCAAATCTCTGCTCTATTTGAATGAGTACTAAACAGTGACGCCATTTCTTCTGTCATACGTTATACCGCTTTAGTTGTAAATCCCCGTAGAAAAACAAATTATCATCCTATTGATCTTACTGTGATTGTTGGCGGTGTTAAGTTGCAATCAGTGTTGAATTCACAGGTTATGGCCTTCGCAGAAGCACAGTCTCGCCATTTGGATATTGCATTTCTCTCGCCAGCATGGGTTAGCGTAGCAGTCTAGATACTTGGTAGTCAGTCAGTTTCACAAGACCTTTACATCAAGGTCAAGTTCTTTCATCCTACCTCATCCGGAGAAGGTTGGCATTTGTGACCTTCACGAAGAACTAAGTTATGAAGTTACTTTTTTTTTTCTTCTTCAAAAGGGAACGATAACATATGAATCTGGGTAAATGATAGCCTTCCTCTCTCAATTCTAATCCGGAGAAGGTTTGTATTTGTTACCGTTACAAAGAACTAAGTTGTGAACTGATTTTTTTTTACAAAAGGCACTGATAACATTTACATTGGTACATTAAAGCCTTTAGTTTACTCTTATCATTTGAATTCATGAGTAGTTAGAGGTAGATTACAAATTTGGATAAATTTTTGATGTCGCAGGCATGTTCATGTATAGTACCATGCAACCATATTATCAGTGCTTTTCAAAAATATTGAGTGCCTTTGTTATTATTTTTAAACTATGAACATATTACACGACTGTTCCTATTTAAAACATGATAATATTCAGACAATTTCTTGGACGAATTTTTTAAATCATTATTTTCTTGATGAACAACGATGTCTCGTACATGAGTTTCCTTTTTACACCTTACATAGAGGTATATACAGTAAAAAATATTTTAAACAGCTGTTTAAAACTCTTAAGCAACTGTTTAAGCCAGTCACTCTAACAACTATTGTTTAAACTATATTAAACAACTAATGCTGTTTAACTTTAAACAATTTGTTGTTTAATATTTTATAGGAAATTTTCAACGATATTATTTAAAACTGTTAAACAATATCATTGGAAATTCGCTAAATGCTTTTAGCAACGTATGTTTACAATACAGGGTATGTATTCTAAACAGTATTGCTCAAAATTTAAACAACACAATTTTAAACATCGCCAATTTAAACAGCATTTTTACAGTGTACCACAATACCAGAGATCATAATCAAATCCAATATTTAACGTGTACCAATCACAAGATAAAATATTTGTGTACACACTGTTAGAACAATTGTGTAAAAGTCATCAGGGGGCGTTTCATCAACATTTGTTGTCTGACAAGTTGTCAGATCTGACATCTTTCCTTAATTTTGATTGGCTGAGAAGCATCGTTACTATGGCAACTGTCGGATAAAACAGACTTTGTCGGATAAAACATCCGACAAGTCCTTTCATGAAATGCTCCCCAGGTTTAACATATGAACCTACCAGCTGTTCTTTACAAAAATTTTATTTTAAACAACAGTTGGTAGGTCCATAATGTTAAACAACTTAATGATATTTAAACAAATGTTCTAACAGTGCAGCTAGCAAGTGTGAAATAACGCAAGAAATAAGGTTTCCCTCCCTATAGGGGTGGAGAACATCAAGAATAATATAAGACTAACCGAATGGCTGTTCGATTCCGTCAAATGGCCTAATTCATGTCCGCGCCTGTATATTTGATTTTGATTTTGATATTCATTTATTTTTCCATATACATAAAACATTATAACAATTTTTCAACGTGTATAATCACATAAAATCATATATAGAAAATAATGGATCGTCTTGAGCACAGCTTGAATTGACATCCTAATCATAAATAAACTGATCATACAATGAATATACATATGTCGACAAGTCTACCTAACTAGACGCCACGTTAATTGGGAGTATTTTTTATGAACTCGCAATATCTCTTCATAATATTCACAGCTCATATTAAAGTATATTATGGTGAGTTACAGGTTTGCGGTAGCACCATGTAAGAGTTAGTCCTAAAAGGAGTGTTTTGTGTCTTTCTTATAATGAATTAGTTCTTAAAAGAACCCAAAAGTGAAATTCTTTTGATTTAAAGAAAGAGTAGACCCGACGTTTCGATCAGTTTGCTCTGATCGTCATCAGGAGTGATATCATAGTGTAGTGACACTTAATCCCTAAAATACAGAGCGAAAAGTCTTGTGATGGTTGGAACCTTTTTATTCCATCTCATCCACGCAGTAGCTTTCAGCCACTACCAATTCTATTATTTCCATGGCAACCAAAAAGAGTATCGTAGCTGCTCCCATATCTCAACATGATCTGATGGCATGTACTTCTGCATATACTCCGAGGACCGACATTAAAGCCAACGAATCGAACATGATTCAATATCAGATATCATAATCATCCATGAAGAAAATGAAATGATGCTGATTCCCTTGAATGAACACCTCACATCTCTGTAATTTAAGGTACATCATCGATAAATTCCCTCGCGCGAAAATTGATTTTTAGAGTTGCACTCCTCTACATGACTGTGCAGGATCAAAGCCACTATAATTTGGGCATCAATTACATACCTTTAGCCTAGCGTCAGGAACATGCTGCTCTGCTTTGAGGATATTAAAAAGGCTTTCTGGATGTGAATTAAATATAATTCATGATTGATGTATATAGTTTTGTCGACATAATGCCGGGACATTATTAAGCCGAGGCGAGGTATTAATTAAAGCCACAACTGATGCTGCTCAAAGCCACATTGATCATTCTGGTACTTAGTTGTAATTGAATTCAAAGTAGGACGACAATAATCATCCCACTTGATGGATATCTGATAAATTATATAGACCATTTTCCAGCAAATATAGTCCAACACATTTCATTTCATTTCATGAAAGTAAAGGCAATTTTTTTATGAATAAATTTTTCAGAGCTGTAAAATATGAAGATATTGGTACCATTAGCTTAAAAGTGTGTCAGCAAATGACTTATGATCTGTGGAGTCAGATATGTATAATGGTGATCTGCCGATAACTGTCACCTGTTGAAGTGTTCGCTTTTTATCCCTACTACACGACTCATGTACTGGCTGTCTGGAAAAGATACCTGTTAACGGGGTCAATTCTTTATTTTTACCTAGGTAGCAGCTTGGGTTTTACAATAACACAGGTTTCGTTGTGTTTTTGTTTGTTTGTTTGTTTGTTTGTTTGTTTGTTTGTTACATTTCTTGTTGCGGTTTAACGTGTACCCCAACCTGCAAGTGAACCAACTCACTGTACAGTATGAACACGTAGTATTTCTCCATGTTATTTGCGGTGCGTGTACAACAGAGAATGTTTATTACGTTACATTATATTTTCGGCGTTGTTTGACTCGATCGAGATAATCTAATTTGGATTTGGACTTTATTGCACGAGATGAAAATCTACTGCTTGGATGGAATTTCATTATATTGCCTCTCTTTGATATATCTTTTCTTTGACGAGGAATACCTCGTATTGCTGTGGGGGTGGGGTATAGCTTCCATACTGGATCTCCTATAGTTTTTTTTTACACTCTCTGTTTCTGTATGTTTCTCTCCGCCTCTGTCTCCTTCTGTCTCCCTCTGTCTCTCTCTCTCTTAAAGGGGGTACCCAATGCTGAAACAATGTTAGTTCATTTAAGAGCATGATTTTATTAGCAGAAAATCATCTGCCTAAAGTTTTTTTAAAAGTCGTGTTGCCAAGGAAACCCCCAAATGTGGTAAGATTTCAGGATATTTTTGACCCCTCAGCTGTGACCCAGTTTCAACTGGCTACCCACTTTGACGTCAAAATGACGTCAAAGTGGGTACCTTGTCGCGCACTTCTAGCAAAATGCGCGCAAGGTATAATACATATTGTACAGTCTAGCGCGCAGCACGACTGCAATGCGCGAAGCTGGGTACCCACTTTGACGTCATATCTCATACTCAAATTTTTTGGTCAGCTCTTGACTCTTTATGAAAAAATTAGCCAAAATGCATTGATTTCGATTGGAAAACATCATATTTTTAATGTTATTCCTCTTATAATTCTATTCTCGATCATATATCAAAAAAAAAATTACCATTGTGTAATCACTTTAAGCTTTTACATTAACTCAATGTTTTTTAAGAAGCAGCGTGTCCCACAAAAAGATCAACTATATTTACAAGACACGTATTCAATGCCATAAGGGTTTTGTCTCGTTCTTTTTTCGTATCATCGTCGTCGTCGTCATTATAAATCATAGTCATGCAAAGGACTGTAATGTCATCCAGCTATGTTCATGTGACGTTCTTATTTATGGTTCTTTTACCTAAAATCCAACGTAATTAACTTCACTTTGGCAGTGTTTAATTCACTCATAATCCATTTATTGTGTCGCATTCATCATGTTCATATCGTAAAGTGAATGTCAAAGAGATCACCTGATCATAAAGAAATTAATTTCTACATCATATCGAATCAAATGAAATTTATACTGCTTTTTATCATAATCGATAAACCATTGCCATCATTACAGCTATCATCACAATCATCGTCATCTTCATGATCATCATCGACATTAATCATCATCCCTACAGCCTTCATCAGTCATCACCATCACAGTCATCATCACTATCATTATCATTATCATCGTCATCGTCATCGTCAACATTATCACACTATCCTCTTTATCAATACTATCATCATCTCCCTTGCAATAATTATTATCACAGTAACATCATTATCAACACCACCATCACCACCACATGTATCATCATCACCTATCTCTTTCGGCTGCTATGTGAATAATGTGACATATTGAGGGAGCCGGGCGCCTTTGAATGTTCCTATACAAGTGGCGCTATAGAATGTTGTTTATGATCATTATTATCATCATCATCATCATCATCTTCATCTTCCTCTTCTTCATCTTTAGATCACATTCATCACCATGATCACATCACCATTCTTACAGTCATCATCAACATCATGGCCGCCGCCACCATCATCATTATCATTATCATCGTTATCATCACTACCACCACACCGTCAGCATGATTGTTACCGCGTTACCATTTTTGGTGGAATCTTTGTTATAATCTCGAAGTCGTTACTTTCAGTTAGAGGAAAACAGTTTCTACCGATAATTGTCATTGGCTCTTCTCACGCAATAAAGTCAAAGTAGCACCAATCGGATAATAAAGGAATACCTTTTCTTCGTTATCCTTTGTCGTTATTCATGTCGCTCTTTTTCTTTTCGATATTTCCGTACTTCCATGCTAGTTGCCCAATCGCCGTGTGCTTCGGAATTCCTCGGGCTGAAAAGAACCAACGCATGATTTTCCCAGGAGGCATAGAAAGAGCGCATTTGGATGGAAAGGGGGGGGGGGGGGGGGTACTAACAAAGTAGAAAAATGCGGGAGAGGGAATTAAGAAGCGGGGAAGCTGTGATAGAAGTGGCATTGTTTTCATCTCCCAGCTTCCCTCTTTCTCTCTTAAAGTCCTCTTTCAGTCCTAATTTATGCTCTCTTTCTTTCTTATTTTACACGTTTGATCCGGGGCGAATGACCCCTAAACCTCAGTTACGTCCCTTGTTGCCAGAGATCGCTATCATCGAAAAAGTCAAAGATGACAGTATCAGTTCCCGACCCAATCAATTTCTCTGACCGTTATGCCCTAGTGACGTTCCTTAATAAAAGAAATAATAAGAAGAAATAGCAAGAAAACATTGCGCTGGTTCTTTGGGATTCATCATGCATGCTTTATCAGGAAAGTAATTCGTCGGGATTAGCTTGGGAACACCCGTAGACGGCTTATCAAAATTCAAATAACCTCCAAGCATGATTGGAATTCGAAATTGAGCGAAAGTGAATATGATTGAAAGCGTTCTGCAAGTACAAGGACCTGAAAAGGGTTTATATACAATGCATTTCTTTCATAGTATTTGTTTTTCATGATGAACATGATGATTTGTTGTCAACATTCATTCCATCCAGAAAACCAGGAGGGCCTTCATTTTATGCCAGATCACTCGAAACAGGAAGGGAAACATCTGAAATTATCTGACAGCACCCCCCCCCCCCCAAAAAAAAAATAAAAGAAAAAAAAGTTCTCAGCTGTCTAGAACGCCTTTTTTTTAGGTTGCAAAATCGTGTGAAAGTGTGTGTGTGGGGGGGGGGGGGCTGTGCGGGGCGGTACCCAAACCGAGATCAATTTTGGGGGGATGTCCTACCCCCCCCCCCCCCCACAAACACACACGCAAACACACGTCCCACTCCCTAAAGTTTTGTCCATGGGCTTTAGCCTTTCTGGTTGTCAACAGATGAAATTAATGCATTCGATATTGCTGAGTGTAATTCGTTGGAAGTAGGTACAAGATGACCATGTAATGGATTACGTGCTCACTGAAATTTTGTTACAGTTCAGATACTTCATGGCATGACTTTATTTGAAATGTGAAAAGGTCACAAACTGACAAATGAACATTTTTTAAAAACAAAAATAGAAAGGAAAACCATCACATATACCGGAGCATCGCGGTGATAGTGGTACGGATGATATTCTCGTTCGCCTAAAGATAAGATTTATTGCGGGATTTCTCATTTGGATTATGAACATGATTATAATGATGATTAAATCGCCCTTCAGGTTCTTATGATGAACTGACATGTTCAATGTTCAATTCGTTTGGATTAGCTTCTAGAAGTGAGCCTATTCCTTACAGAAGCTCGAGGCAATTTCTCGAAAATAATGATTTAAAATCAGAAATGTCACTGGTTAATATTGTTGAGAACCTTCGGCAAAGATCAAAATGATATTTGTGAGGCAGTTGCGACCTTTCAAATGCTAAAAAAAAAAAAAAAATGTAATTTTCTATCTCGATTTTGCATGGAGTGGCCGTTCTGCATTTCTATGAACAGAGGCAATCGTCCGACTAAATATTGATAGCCGGAGAAAAATCAAACTTAAAAAAACATAGGCCACTGAACATCATTTAGTGCAGCAGTTTATCGCTGTATATGTGAACAAGAATACTGATTTCGGTATAAGTTTTGTTCTTTGTAGTATTTCATTGGCTGGAGACAGGATGTTTTTAAGATTTGATAGATGTTCGGAAGTTCGCCGTGAAATACACGCTGCAATTTGCAAGTATGATGTAATTAGCTACAAGAGATCCTAAGAGGTAATCTCCTTGAAGAAATGAAAGTGAGAGAGAGATAGAGAAAAGGAAGAAGAAGAAGAAGAAGAGAAGAAAAATAGAGTTGTACATACATGTATAGACACAGAGATAGAGAAGCGGAAATGCTACCTATATGTTGTTGTTGTTCGTTTCTTTTTTTGGCGTTCGATTAGTGTACCGAATATTGACGCCATCTACGTGCGGGTTTATTTTTTGTTGTTGTTTTGGGTTTTTTGCTACCTATAGGATGAGAAAGAGTGAGGAAGGGAGGGGTGAGAGAGAAAAAGCAAGATAGAGAAATCTGATGTAGATCGAGATAAAGAGAAATACATCAAAATATGGTGCAGAGGATCGGAGGAGAGGGGTTAGACGAAAATCCCATCAGAAATGATTCCAGGAGTCAATGAAAAACAAGAAGAAAAAAATCGTAATTAGGCCTGTTTGAAACAAAAGAGAGAGAGAGAGAGAATAAAGCCCATGCAAAGGTAAATAGGCCTAGAAATCAGAAGAAAGGGGAATGTTATTGAAGCAGAAGGAGCTCGTCATAGGTGATATTTGCTACATCTCCTAACTAGAACTATGACTATGGTATCATCCTTAACAACCTAAAAGGAACACGGCCTTCCAAGATTTTCCTCTCTGTCATGTTTGTCCACATCTTCAAGCCAGCACTTCTGATTCAAAAGCGGATCCAGGGGATATCAGGAGGCGCAGGCCCCACTTTATTTTTTCATGGCATCGAAAGTGTCTCCTCTTTTTGTTGGGTTGTTTTTTTTTTAACACGTGAACACGTTGGTATTCAAATGCCTATAGCATTTTCATTTATTTGATATACGATAAAAGAGCAATGTAGATAAAATGCCTTGCTCAGTGGCATAAGTGCCACGCCGGGGATTCAACTCTCGGCTCTCGCGTCTCAAGTCAATCGCCATAATTAAACTACTCGACCACGGCAACTACAAGGCCACGACCACGACACATCCTAATTGAAATCGCCGCCATCGCACATGAAATCGGCGCCTTTTATCACGCCAATGGCGCCACGTACTGCAGTACAGAACTCATGGTACTGATCAGCGTTCACCGCTCGGCCGTACTCCCCTACTCTTTTCAATCCCTGAATCTGCTAGTGTGATTAAAAACCGGGCTGGTTTGACCCACCGGCGTAAATCCACTTTGAGGAGTAGGGTGGGGCGGGGGGATGATCGACTTTTTTTTGCCGATTTTTTTTTCTGTCGAACTCACACTTAAGTATAAACATACGCTCTCACCCACCAGCACAGACCCCCCCCCCCCCCTTACACACATCTTAATTTTTATCTTGCGAGCGAGCCAAAAATTACCACTTTTCAATCGCATTTTCAAATAGAAATTCTAAAATATGATGAGCGAGCGAAGCGAGCAAGTCAAAATAACCCCTTTTCTGGTTTTCAATCGCATTTTCAAATAGAAATTCAAAAATATGACGAGCGAGCGAAGCGAGCGAGCCAAAGTAAACGCTTTTCTGGTTTTCAATCGCTTTTTCAAATAGAAATTCTAAAATATGATGGTTGTTTACGACAGATTAATAAAAATTATATTTAAAGATTAATTCAAACATCATTTCCTCCTTAAAAAGTGGGGGGAGGATATTTGCACACGCCATCCCCCCTCTCAAAAAAGTGGGGGGGGGGGATATATCCCCCCCCCCCCGGATTTACGCCAATGGTTTGACCTTTTGCTGCTGCACGCATCGGGGATTGGTCAAACTCTCGATGGTTTAATCGCTCCATTCGGCCTCAAGGCTGTTGAATAAATGCTCGGCATACATATTTAATTCTAATCAATTTGATGGACAAAACCTGTTTCTGCTGATAACAATGGTACACACATCGGAGAATACAACGACAAATTCTGATTAATTCTCGCTTTCATTAGTGATATTACACATGCGTAGCCATGGGACGATGGGGGTGCCCCTCTCTCGTGGGAAATATTTTAAAAATATGTTTTAAAAAGCAGCGTTATCAGTGCTGTGGAGAAGTATACTTCAAATACAACATACCAGACTTAGAGATCGAATAATGATTAATTCTTACGTTCATAAGTGGTTTTACATTTTCTTAGTCAAGGAACGATTGGGTGGCCCCCCCCCCCCCCCGAAAAAGTAACGTGGCAAAAAGAGGTAGGGTTATCGAAGTGTTCATATATTTAATCACAAGGAATGTCATTTCCAGAACTGGATGTGAAGGGGTGGATTGATTTCAGTTCAGTACGGAATAAAGCCCTCGGCCCTTATTTTAATGGTCTTAAAATTGACCGGTTTGGTGAAATCATCAACATTATTTTAATTTAAATATATTAAGAAGGAACTGTTCTACAGAATCAAAAGCAAAAAAACAAACTTCATGTTTTCATTTAATCCATAAGCTACTAAAACCGGGTGCCCCCTGTATTAAGCCAATAAAGTTGCATCAGTCAACCGATTAAGTCGTTCTTTTAAACCCTCTCCAGTATTTCAAGGTCAAGAATCAACGTTACTGTCTGTTCTGACATTCCATGATTTTATTGATTTAATATTTTTCATCTGAATGGAAATCATGATCTGATAATTACTGTGTATCATATGTATAGCCACTAATAGGATGCCTATATTGAATATATCCAGTGGTTTATCCTTGAGGTTTCCCTGTTTGAATATGTATGCACAACAAAAAGGAGTCATATCTACAATGTGAGTCAATAAAAAACGAAATAATTTTTGATGATTCATTGTTTACGAATTAGACTATAAATATATATGTACGACTCATGGTATGGTTTCCTAGGGTAACTCTTTACGATTATTTTATACCGTTTCTGTGAGCCATCTTGTAAAGGGATCCGGTAACTTTGTGGAGGCTTGATTTAATAATTTTTTGTTGAATTTTGATGTCTGTGTTTGTAAAGATGTTAAGAAGGATAAATAAACAGCAAGGAATCTAAAAGGTTTTAAAATGTGAGATGTTATTATCAAGATATCTGTCACTGTATTACCCCATTCGCAAAACCAACCTGGGTATGTTTTTGTCTAACAGCGGTCTTTAGGGGTAAAAAAAAAGGGGGTCTTGCATTTCGTGTAACTTGTATTTTTTCATTTTTTGTGAAGCATATGATGATGCTTTTGAAGTGCATTTTTCGGGTTTCATATTTACACAATACACTGATAGCATGTAGGGCCATGCAGCTCTGATTTTTAGAAGTTACTCAGCGGCTTTAATCTCGAGATCACTGCCGCGAAATATGCAAAGGAAGTTGCAATGCTATACCTACCTAGTCATGCTGGAGTCAGTTTTGATCTGATCTCTTAATTTGCCATACACTTTTTGCAACCATGGAAAGGTATTCAAGAAAAGTAGTATCAAAATAATAATACTCGTCATATTATGTCACAAACCATTTATTTACGAGTTGATCAATATACGGCAAAGAACTATCAAAAAAGTTACCTTTTTACTGACTCACATGGTACATTCTGGTGTCAGTATTGATTGAAGTTTTGTATCTTATTTTTATTGAGGCGAGCTGCCCTTGAACGATGAATAACATTCCCTTATTCAAAATGGATGAGTCTTTTATGCACTTTGTTTAACAAGTACACCACAAAATGATAAATTAGACACTCATCGAATGACTCATAATACTTTTTGTCCTTGATTGACTAAAAGAGATCAGAGGGAGTTTCACAAAGCTGTGTGTAAAGTCACGCATGACTTTAAGGACGACGTAACTATGAACAGCTACATGGAATGCTCCAAATTTTTCCTCTTGTTTTAGCAAAGTGTGACTGTATTTCCCATAATCTCAGTCACATTGTTGGCAAAAATGATACTTCACATTAAAAATGTTTTTTAATAAATAATATTAATCTACATATATATTTCAGTTTTAGCTCATGAAATTAAATACTATTGAGAATTTGATTTGGATTTCTATATTCAAGTCATTGTTGAGGTGATGCCTATAAATTAAACTTTTTGCACAGCTTCGCGTAACTTCCCCCAGAATATGTAGGACTGTATTTCCCATTATCTAAAATGTTGATAAATTATATTAATCTACATATACATTTAGATTTTAGCTTATGGGAAAAAATATCATAATTGAGAATCCCATTTGGCTTTCCATATTCAGATCATTTTTAAAGTGATGCGTACAAATTAAACTTTACGCACAGCTTTACGTAACATCTCCTAGAATGTGTAAGACATTGTTTGGCGTAAATCCCGGGGGATGGGGGATATATCCCCCCACTTTTTTGAGAGGGGGGGATGGCGTGTACAAATTCCCCCCCCCCCACACACACACACACTTTTTAAGGAAGAAATGATATTTGAATTAATCAGTTAATAAAATTTTTAATAATGTGTCTTAAACAACCATCATATTTTAGAATTTCTATTTGAAAATGCGATTTAAAAACCAGAAAAGCGCTTATTTTTGGCTCGCTCGCTTCGCTCGCTCATCATATTTTAGAATTTTCATTTGAAAATGCGATTGAAAACTAAAAAAGTGGTTATTTTTGGCTTGCTCGCTTAGCTCGCTCATCATATTATAGAATTTCTATTTGAAAATGCGATTAACCAGAAAAGTGGTAATTTGGGGCTCGCTCACAAGATAAAAAATGAAAATGTGTGTAAGGGGGTGTGTGCAGGTGGGTGAGGGCGTGTGTTTATACTGAAGTGTGAGTTCGACAGAAAAAAAAAATCGGCAAAAAAAGTCAATCATCCCCCCCCCCCCTCCCCCCACACTCCTCAAAGTGGATTTACGCCGGTGTCATGCATCACGGATACAAATTCAAATTGAATGAGTCTTTCATGTCTATTTGATTTAACGTGTATCCCCAAAATGGTAAGAGAACTATGCAGTCAAAATTATAAATCCAAACCCGAAACTTACTGTTGATGATTTCCCGCTACGTTTCGGTGGGACCAAACCTCGGCTCAGTCTCACTCTACCGCCTGACGATGATGGGTGTATCCCATCGAAATGTAGCGGGAAATTATTAACAGTAAGTTTCGATTTGGGATTTTAAATTTTGACTTCATTGAACTAAGACCATGAAGACCGGGGGCGGTATTCTGAAAACTGTTTTATATTTTATCTTATTTTTACTGTGTTGATTGTCACAACAAATTTTAAGGGCGTACTTATGATTGGTTTGAACTGCGCAAATGACCAGCACGCAAGACAAAATTACGCGATTTGAGCCAATGGCGTACGCTATTTCTGATTGCTATGGCAATTTAAACAAGATAAAAGATAAAACAATTTTCAGAATACCGGCCCAGATGAATTATAACTTTCATTAATCTAAGGTGAGAGAACGTACAGTATGATCGTAGCCCTTGTGCTTGTCCTTGATTAATCCATGGAGTATTTCCCTTTAGTGATATTTTCAGTATTTTCTAACCCTGTACGCTGGAAGAAAACATTATTCATGAGCAGACAGATCTACATAATCGCAAACAATTTGACGTCTATTTTCCATGCAGTACATTTTACGCTCTACGAATAAGAGCGATTTGATTTTGAACTCTACAAATTGGCAACGCAGTGTGTAATATACGTTGTATAATCACTTATTTTATGGTCGTGGAAATCTTTCTGATCAATCGTGCCATTTTCTTTCATACTGGTTTATGTTATACACATTTGAAAAAAATGAAAATAAAAAGAATTGTGCCAATCAAAAGCAATCAGATAAGAATGAAGAAACAAAAAAAAACAACAACAACAAAACCTCTTTATCGACCCTCTGGTATAAGCGCCCAAAATTTTTCGCGAAAAACACTCTGGAGACACGCGAAGTAAAAAAACGTGGATACAAAAATTCAGATTATGTGCTACAAAAACATATCCAATCGTTAATAGAACCCGCTTTACACCCCATATCGTTATCAGCTGACTGTTGAGTACAGAATGTGGGAATTCATTTCAACGGCGCTGACGGTAATGTGCATAGGAGACGTCTGACGAAGTAATAGTGCTTAACAGTTGTGGTGCATCAGGTAATAGAAAAACAATAGATGGTGATGGATGATATGTATTAATATGCCAGCTTCGCATTCCATAAAACCATTGCAAGTTGTAAGAGGGGCTATACGCATTCTCTTGCCCCCCCCCCCCCCCCCCCCCCCCGGCCGCCCTATAACTAATCAACCTAGGACACCAACGGATGAATGATTTGCCAGAAAAATCTCAACTCTGATTTATTGTCTGTCGTGGTATTGAAAGGTGTGAAGCCCTTTTCCTAGACATTCAAAATGAGGGGCCCTACAACCCCACTCACCCCCTCCTCCATGCTTAATCAAGCTGACCCTTCACTGAAGAAATGGTTTGAAGCAAAAACAGTCTCGTTATTTTATAATGATGTATTGTCTGTCGCGTTACTGAGATGTGTCAAGTCCTTTTCATGCAGTATGGCTGATGATGCTAATCCGAGGCTACAGCGCCGATGGTACACCTTCATTAGCGTCTTATTGATGAAGTGCTACAACGCACAATACCAGATGAGGTTCAGTGATTAAGATCATTAGGGAAAGAGGCCATGGAAAAGAAATGGCTAGTTGTTGTTTTCAGAAAGACAACGCGATGGCAATCTTATGTTAAAAAAACAAAGGAAAACGCGTAACACTTAAAGGAACGGCCCGTATTCTTCTTCTTCTTCTTCCAGTAGTGTGCATAACCCTCCTAGGAGTATCGTCGCACAACAGTTGGTTGTCTATCAGCTAATTATACGTGTTGCTCGTAGCAAAGCTCGATGAAAATAAGTCCAAAAACGAACGCATATTACACTATATACAAATTGTTCTCATATTTTGGGTTAGTTTAAGACGACATCTCTGACTCGTGTCTTGAAGATGTCGATCGATGGTGAGATGACCACATTCTCAGGCAGACCGTTCCACAAACGGATGGTGTTTGGGAAGAACGTATCCTTCAGTAGTGATGTGCGTGATCGTGGGATTAGAAATCTCTTGCTGTGGCCTCTGGTTGGAGTGTTGAGCGGTACCAACTGGTCGTCGGGGATGTCAATCAGATGGTTGGTGATTCGGTACATCATAGTAAGCTTTGACACTGCTCTACGATGTTGCAGAGTCTTCCACTGAAGTGCATCAATCATGGCTGTGACGCTACTTCGTCTTGAGTAATTGTTCATTACATAGCGAGCTGCACTCCGTTGCACAGATTCTGCCTTGGAAATGGCTTTGCTGGTGTGGGGATCCCACACACAACTTGCGTACTCCACGATAGGCCGAACAAGTGTGTTGTAACAGGCTGCTTTGGTTTCCTTGGAGCATGACTTACCGGGCAAGTTTCTCCTTAAGAAGCCAAGTGTCTTCATCCCCCTTTTTGGTAATGTTGTCAATGTGTCTGTCAAAGGAGAGATCACTCGAAATCTCAACACCTAAGTACTTGGCAGATTCAACAGGCTTTAGTGCAGTTCCATGGACTGTATATGTATGGCTATGTCGGTCTTTTTTCTTCCGTTTGGAGACATGAAGAACCTGGCATTTCCCGGGATGAAATTCCATTAGCCATTTCCTTTCCCATTCTTGTAGTGCATTTAGATCTTGTTGCAGCTGAACTGCATCATCATGGCTGTTGATGGCCCTATACACCATGGTATCGTCGGCGAAGAGCTTGACCTTGGTGCCATCGGAGACACAGTTGGGAAGGTCGTTGATGTAGACCAGGAAAAGGAGCGGCCCAAGTACACTGCCCTGGGGTACACCTGAGGTTACTGGTGCAATGTCGGAACTTTCCCCGTCAATTACTACACGCTGAGTACGGCCATGAAGGAAATTTCTGATCCACGTCAAGAGGCTGCCAGAGAGACCATAGTACTCTAGCTTACGTAAAAGATGAGGATGGGGCACCTTGTCAAAAGCCTTGGCAAAGTCAAGCAGAATCACATCAGTCTGGACACATGCGTCGATGTTGCGAGCAAGGTCGTCCACGGTGAGGATCAGCTGGGACTCACAAGATCTTGCCTTCCTGAAGCCATGTTGCACATCAGTGAGAATCTTATGAACATCAAGATGGCCCATTATGGTGCTGTGGATGATATGCTCTAGGATCTTACAGCATATGATGGTCAAAGAGATCGGGCGGTAGTTGGATGGTAAACTCTTGTCCCCTTTCTTATAGATGGGTGTTACATTAGCAGATTTCCATGCCTCTGGTAGAATACCGGTGTCAATTGATGCTTGGTAAAGAGTGGCAAGAACGGGACCAAGAATATCTGCGAGTTCTTTCAGAAGTCGGGGAGGAATGTTGTCGGGTCCAGATGCTTTGTGTGGGTTTAGTTTCTTAAGGAGTTTGATTATTCCATTTGAAGTGACGTCAATGTGCGATAGGCGGGGGTAAGGACTAGGTCCAAGGTTAGGGATGGGCTCCCTGTCCTCGTCAACGTTGTTGAAGACTGATGAAAATTGGTCGTTGAGGAGGTTTGCCTTGTCCTTACTGCTGGTGAAAGTGGCGCCAGTTGGTCCACGAAGGGGGGAGATGCCATTATTATCACAGCGCTTGCTTGAGATGTAGCTCCAGAATCTTTTGGGGTTAGATCGAAGATCAGGACAAATGATGTTGTTTATGTATGTCTCATAGGCCTCCTTACTAGCTTTCTGCGTTTTCCTCTTCAGTGACATGAATTTCTCCCACATCCGTGCCTTCCTCGGACCACAGTATGAGCGGGCCTTGTTGTAGGCTCTTTGTTTCTGTCTACTTAACCTCTTAACTTTCCTGTTGATCCAGGGTTGATTGTATCTTTGAGTGGTGAATTTTGATGGAACATGTTTGTCAAGTATTTCCTGTAATTCTGTTTTAATGGATGACCACATCTCATTTACCGATGAGGACGCGTCATATTTGCTAAGGAATTCTTCAGCCATCCTTTCACCTCCTTTACGGACATCCTCCATGTTGGCCTTGTCCCACAGATAGATCTTGCGTTTGGCAGGTTTGCGTCTGCGTGGTATGATGTCAGTGTTGATAAACACGATGTCATGGTCACCAATTCCAGGCATCGACTGACAATTGTTGATGAAGGCTGGTCTATTTGTCAGGAACAGGTCGAGAGTATGTTCCAGTCTAGTGGGAAAGGTGACAATCTGCTCAAGACCTGCTTCGACGATTGTAGTGAAGATGTCATTATTCACTGATTGCGTGTTGCGGTGGCCAGTGATCACATAGTCACTCCAGTCGATGTCTGGTAAATTGAAGTCTCCTCCAATCCATAAGACAGACTTTCTGTGTTGTTGAGCCACATTTCTTATGTTGGTGCAGAGACTCTCCATGTAGTCATCCCGAGAGCTTGGTGGTCGGTAGACTGCTCCAACAATGATGGACTCTTTCCGACTCCTGTTGGCTGTAATATTAAGCTCGATAAACAGTGCTTCACAGTCATCTGCAGTGTGTAGATGTTTTGCATCAAAACTCCTGGAGATAGCGACTGCTACACCTCCATAGCCATCTGATCGATCTCTTCTGAAAAGCTCATAATGCAGACCTCGTGGTAAGATCTCACTGCTCAGGATATTCGAGTTCAGCCATGTTTCAGTAAGGATTATGATGTCGGGCTTTGCTGTTTCAATGATTATCCAAAATTCGGCCAGTTTATTCTTGATGCTTTGACAGTTAATTACTAACACAATAATGTTTTTCTGTTGAGCACTCATGGGCACCGTGTCTGGGGCATCTGGTAGCGGTGTTGAACAGGCCTGGGGATGACCAGGTACAGGACTCTCTCTACCGGAGTTCACCGAGTCTAAGATGCTGTCAGGTATTGAAGATTCAAAGAAACTTGAATGGAATTGAGGTAAACCGCATGAGCAACATATCCAGTCTGCGTTGAATTTTTCCAAGGCATTGAAGACCGCGGTACTGATATTGACACAATTCTTGTGGTACCATATACCACAGCTATTACAAGCAATAGCTGGCGCCTTCCAGGTGACAGACCTATCACAGATGCCACACGGAAACTTTGGTTTGGGTGGCATTATCGGAGATACAATAATAAGGCAGAGAAAGATGTAGCGAAGCAACATATTAGCAATGAGGTCATAGGCATAATGGAAGAGTTTGGTATAGTCTATAGACAAGGATATGGCGACGATGCTGTTGATGATGATGATAATGACGGATGTTATCACGTATCCAGTTAATTTGATGAAGCATTAAAAGTTTAACATGAAGATGAATAAATGGAAAGATCTTACTTGACAGTTGATCTCTTTTGGCAGAAACGTCCTTGAAATCGTCATGCAGAAACACGATGATAAGTTGCCTTCATAATGCTAGGTCCAAGTTGCTAAAAATAGAGGATATGGGCCATTGACAGGAAGAATTCAATTATGACGTCACTGGCAACAGGTGTCGATGTCCGCGTAAATCCAGACACACACAAGAGCGCAGGTGTTGATGCAGTGGGCGCAGAGATGATCCCCGCGTAACGCATGCCCGTTGTCAAAGCAATTTACGCGAAAGAAGATGCAAATATTGAAGAAAAATCTCTCTAAAAACTGAAATTTTACGACGAATTCGATGTTTTAACACTTTTGATGATGATAGAAGAATTAAGATAACCGCATATTCATGTTGTACGCAATAAGTCCAATAGACTGATATAAAAATTATAATGAAACTCGAACGATAACACCAAAATTAAGTCCAAATTAGCGGAGCTCGAACAAAACACGTCTTGTCAGCTTGACAGACAACCAACCTGTTAAAGGTACTTGCTTTTCCAGTTGTTGCTATTGCTTTTTTGTGATCAATCGGCATGGTCGCCAGTCGACTAAATTAATGTAAGAAATCATGTATGGTATTAATTTTCTAGAATTCTTTGTATTTTTCATACATAACGTCCATTTTTCCAAGAAAAAAAATCCAAAAAGGCGCTTAATCCTAGTTTGTTTCAAAACGCGCTTAATCCGTAAAGCAAAAAATATATATATATATATATATATATATCTTTGAAAATTTAGGAAATAAAATTACTACTTTTGCAGGATTTCTTTTATTCTCATTTGTTAGATGTCTGATGTTGATATTTCCGACTGTGGAAAGTGTTGATGTTTCGAAGAAGGAAAATTATTCAAATAAAAATCCTTATTGACTCGAAGTGGATTTACCGCCTTTTGGAAATAAACCTATTTTTAAATCCTTTTTTTTTTTTGTCTTCTTTCTTAAATTATTTTTGATTTTCAAATTAGTGATACTGAAGCGCATTTGCAACGAACATCTTCTGCGAAAATCTTGGTTTTGATTTAAAAAATGGATTTACCGCCTTTAGGAAATCAGCTCTTCATAATGTACACAAGATCGCTATTACTCATTGAAAGACGCAGAGGCGTAATGTCTCAGTGGTAGGGCAGTGGTTTCGTAGCACGGAGGTCTCGGGTTCAAGTCCGCTTTGGTTAAACCATGCACCCTTATTACCAAATCCTCTGGAGTAAACTTATACAAATCGGGTAAAATGTACCCACAAGCCCTTGAAATCCATTCTTACCTCGATTCGTAGTTCACATCAAAACTCCAATTTTAAAATGCACCCTAATTTTGCTCCGGGCAGGATTTCTAGATACATAATACATCTGAAGATTTGACAGTCTATAAATCGCTAAATAGTATGTGCCGCTCAAAGATGTTGAGGGATGAGGGGGGGGGGGGGGGTTCTTCCCTATAAAAATTCCACTGATGATGCATGTTCAAATATAGCGCGAAATAATTCCCTAATTATAAGTGGTCCCAAACGATGTCGTCTGCTCGACTTATTAATGCCAGATTACTCGACCTAGAAAGATCGAGTGATAGGCTATGAATCTTTGACATATTATCTAAAATTGGAAGAGAGATCGTAATGCCACTATGATATGCTTGTGCAGAAGTGGGGTTGCGTAGGCTCACATAATGAATGGGCGTTAGCATGTTGGCACCACTCCTTTTCCTAGACGAAATGCACATTATTTGGTTGGCGGGATGGTGTATAGGATGGGGCCATAAAATCTTCTTTTCACGTTTCACTTTCACTCTCCACCCCCCCCCCTTTTTTTCACATTCCACATTTTTCTCTTCTGTTAAAACCATTTCATGGGAGAGGGGGCATGTGCCCCCGAACCCTCAGGAGCTACCTGTGGAGTAATCTGCAGTGATGCTGATTGGTTGGCCCGATGTAGAAAATTAACTCGTTTTTAATCAGCCTGACATTTAAGATTAACCATGATAGTCAGGAGCAACATTTTCCTCGACAAAATTATGATGGGTATTCATGAAAGGCAATCTCCAGACTTGACATGACTTGACTCTTTAAAACTTATTCTACTTTTTAAAAAATAAGATGGAGTATAAATTGATACAGATTCATATTGAGCTAGTTTTTGCGAGAAAAATTAATCCATGTGATTCGTTGATCTAATGGGAAATATCCTGACTGAAATTGCCTTTCTGGCCAAAGAGGAGTCTATTTTTGGATCACCTTGGACATCATCATGAATATCCCTATCTGAAGAATGGACCTTGCTAATTATACTTCAAAAGTAGAACCCAATACATAGTTTTAAGAAGAAACCATTTTAACCAGGACTTTCCTTATCAGAATAACCAATTTGCAGCAAGATTTTCTGTTGATTCTTTTATTCCGAGCAGAGCTGACGAGTCAGTATCAATCTTTAAGATATAAACCACTTCGTCCTTAGGGTAGCTATAATCTGCCCTGATAGATCACGCAGATTGGCATTTGCATGTTGATGATTTTTTTAGAATGGCAGATGCTTTTAACATAAATCCGAATGTACGACCTTTGCGAGTTCTTATGATCAGCCAGATATTTCTCTTAAAGATTAATCAGTCACGGATTTCCTCCAACAGATTAACGTTCTTTTGCTGATGACGATATTTTATTCACGTTGTTTTATATATTCATGAAAGTATGTGATAAACATGACTAAAGTTGAATCTCTACGAAAATTCATCTTACTCCTGGCATGCCTAACATGCTTAATGCAGATAATTTCTAGTTCATAAAGAGGAACAGAAACTGAAATGAAACTTGTTGAATGTTCCATTTGTATCCAAAGTGGCAAGTGCCATGATTTTGGGGTTTGCATTATGCTCTGGGTTTGATTTTCGATAGGTTTTTATTATCTGAAAATGAACTCCGATTCGGGAGTACTAGTACCTGCTATTTCTATTCACATCGATATCACAAAGGTTTGCACAGATCGGTGCACACACAACTCCTCCGATGGCATATCATTTACATATTGTCCAGGGATGTAAATTCGTTTGTTATTTCTGCATGGTCATGCTGATAAACTAAAGATGAAATAATTACCGCATCTTAGAATCGTTATACCTGGTTCTTAATAGAATAAAATAAAAAATTTCTAATAACAAAGTCTCGAGACCTCAAAGAGAAACCATGACCTTACTTGAAAGTGCTGAGAAAATATAAACTATATTTAAGTATCAAAAGCCTGAGCAAACTTTTACTTTCCATCTACACTGCACTGTATTCTTTGCCCGCTAGTACATGCGAGGTAAACTTTTATGCTACCATTCTTGAATTTTAGGGTCTTGATGCGATGATGATCTACTTTCAATGTTGATAACTAGTAAGCTAATCTCATCATGTTGAACATCATAATCTTCAATGTCTCAAATTTCTGCAAAGCATGAAACGTGATATTTTTCTGTCGATTTCATGATCTCATTACAAAATGACATTTACATGCTTGAAAATTCCGTCTGGCGCCGTTGGATCTTAACATGCTTAACATACTTAGCTCACTATTCACTGCATTAGAGAAAAAAGGAAAGAAAAGAGGCAAAAAGTTTTACCAGGAGAGTATGAGAGAGTGAGGGGAAAGGTAGGAAAAGGGGAACATTTATGGAAGGAAAGCGATGCCAAGAAAAAAGGAAAAAAGAGGGGCGAAAAGTTTTAACAGGAGTGTATGAGAGAGCGAGGGGAAAAGTAGGAATAGGGAAAAATTTATGGAAGGAAAGCAATGCTCATCATTGACAGATTAATTGGTCTTGCGGATACGAGCCGTGCTTCATCGCACACCATTATAGCAGGCGGAATTTCCGTTCGTCGTCATAGTGACGCCTAGTATTTCTTCTTCCGCCAAAAAGACCGCTGCTGTCTGGGTGCGAGTTATAGATTAACTCATACATCATTGGATGGAAGCATCTTCGAGAGGGTTTTGGAGATGATAAGAGAAGGTGGCGTAGCCAAGAGCATGAGGGAGTTACCCCTGTCCAACTGTTAAAAAAAAGGAAGGTATAAAAGGAAAAGAAGAGAAGGCAAAAAGCTGCATTATGAGCAGCGAGTATAATAGGATGCTTCTCCGCACCTTCCACTAATCTATGCGTTTGTAATATTGAATTCGTAATTCATTCTTCTATTAAACTGGCGCCCCCCCCCCCCCCCGCTTCCAGTGCCCTTCAACGGCCTGACCAACTCTACGCCCCTGGCTCAGGCATGTCAGGGGGAGAGGGAGTTGAAGTACCCGATTACGCTCATCAATTTGAGTTGGATGGGATGAGTAGATACGAGTTGTCTCGTTTGTCATGATATACGACGTCTTTGGAGACTTGAACGAAAAGGCATCTTCCTCGATCATATAGGAAAACAAAAGCAACGTGTTACCATCTACGGTTTTGCCGCAAAAACTAAGGGAAGGCACTGCCAGGGATTCGGGATTTTTTTATATCCCCGGATGAAAGGTACCCTTCTCTTTTCGCTTTTCAGCCATTTCAACAGACACGACATTGTTAAATGCAACCATGGCAAAGGGGATAGGCCTACAAACATGATCATGATCATAAAGTATTAAGTCTGTCAAGATGGCATAGAGAAAACTTTTTGAATAAGAAGCGAGGCGTTGCCAAAGGACATGAAGGGGAAAATGGAGATATTATACGGTAATTCAGTTTAGGTGACAAAATACAGGTTGATTGATGTAAAAGCTCTTCAGCTGACACAGAGTGCGTGCGCCCTATTAAAAAACCCTGATTAAGTGTTGATCAAATGAAATCTTATTAATCTTCTGTAACCATATGGCATTTATACTGTCAAGACATTGGAGCCTCACTCTGTACCACAAGCAAGCAGTTCTGGTGGGTTGTCGATCTACTTGTTTCTTGATGCTTTATTTTGTTTGTTTCATCCGACTACTAAGATGTCTTATAAATGTTATACTACGGATACTGCTAGCATCTCGTCTTGGTTTCGGGCCTCCGCCTCCCCCTCCCCCCCCCCCCCCCCCCCCCCGATCAAGAGACCATGGTCCTGCTGCTGAGACATCGCACCTCTGTTCTACACGTCCCTTTGTAAAGTTGTGACATTGTAAGAGTTAAACAAATGCCTTCGTGCAACAAGAAGTCGGTAAAGGTGATCACGGAAAACTTTAAAAGAGACGAAGAGAGAGAGAGAGAGAGAGAGAGAGTGAGGAGGGAGAACTTCAAAAGAAGCGACTTTTTAAAGATCAATGGTGTCGTGATTTCCATCACGATACTTCCCCATGTCTTGAGTCCCATTCATTTCCGATAAACAAGCTGGACGTGATGGCTGTTAGCAACCGTTGGTAAATCACGGACACTATTACCACAAGTAAAGCAAGGGCCTCGCGTGACCGTTTTGAAGGAGGGTTCGGGCCAAACTGGTCATGGGCCATGCAGGTAGTTGAGCATTTTCCGCCATGAACAAAAACGTTCCATTTTCAGACTCGCATTTGTAGAGAAAGGCAAAGATTGGCCGTCAGATTAATTTCGAAACATCGTATTTCTTTGAAACGTGAAAGGAAGGGGAGGGGTTTCACACCCTCACATTCATTTTACTGTCGTCCATGATCTAACAAACCGTTATGCGCATACATTTATAGAGGGAGAAACTAAAGAAAATGAATGAAGCAAAGACCTGATGTTGTCAACGAAAGACAGCATGACAGGGGTACTTCAGAAATTCAAGAAAATAAATGGTGTAACTACCACAGAATGCCTTCTTACCATCCGACAAGAAAATAGGAATGGGTGGTAACAAACCTGGGGTAAACGTTTGCACGAAAATGATTGGTTCCATGTTCAAATTAATAGTTATAATCGTTATCGCCAAATGATTCAGTTGTCGTCTAGTGAGCATTCGAAAATACACACTGTTTTCATCAAGGAAGCTCAAACAGCAATAACATTTCCGGTACGGCATGTACGGTGCGTGACTACCAAGACCATTTACCATGTTTTTCATTCAACCTGAAAAATAGAAGACAACATAAAGAAATTTATAAAAGGCATATACATGGACGTACAGTAGTAACTTTGTAGAACTTAATGACAATATCCCGTACTCATGGTTCTTGTATAGCTGTGCATAATGAATATAACTTCCACTCTCGCTTCCAAAGGACTTTGGATATCATCACTCTAGCACTCTAACTCTAGCAACGGCAACACTCGGTGCATTCAAAGGAATAAATCCTACCAGGTACTCACTCACTACACCTGGGTCGAGTGTGGCAAATGTAGATCAATGTCTTACCAGAGAACGATAGCGCCTTGCAGGAATTCGAACCTCGTATACCTGGTAGTTCATGATCCGGAGACCAGACCTTAACATCTCTACTTAGCTAAAAGACAGTCATTAGTTCTGGTACGTTAATTTTTAGCTTAATTTTTTATTTCACACTAGGCGATTTATTTCGACATACATGTACGACTGCGACAGGGACTGACGCGACCTTTGACGGGCCAGGAGTTTACCGAAGAAGAAGAAGAAGAAGAAGAAGAAGAAGAAGAAGAAGAAGAAGAAGAAGAAGAAGAAACTAAGAAAGAAAGAAATTAACCGTAAATCAACGTTGCATCAGCGCTACTTGCCCTACGTGTTCTGTTAACGTTTCGTGTTTTCCAAAAGTCTTCGTAGGCACAAATTACAAGCACTGCATTTTAGCGGATCCCTCCATTTCCACAGAATTTAAGAATTTCCTTTAATGACTTATTTATGTGCACTTACTTATCAAGAAAAAATGAATATGTGTACATTATATCATTACATATTTTCTTTACTTATAATTATGTAATACCACTGTATTTCTTTTCTTTCTGTTGGAAATTAATACGAATTCGACTTTAAGATTTGAAAAACTTGCATTGAATTATTAGCACTTATCCCTTCATAAGTTTTAAAGTGTTTCAACTAAAAATATTTCGGGTACTGCTAGAATGCATATCCCCTCCCCCTAGCATCTGGAAAGATAAATGAATAAATAAAATACTTGCCATGCACGTCGACTCGTTTACTCGCTGGTCGCTTTCATGTTTAGTTAGTTAGAGAATATCTCAACTCGTTCTTTCTTTGTAGGAGTAATATTTGAAACTCCTACTCTGAATACAGTGTAGGGACGTGAAATCGTTAACATACAGAGTAGTGTCTTTTTGTGATACTTACACTTTAAATGAGCAGAAGTGATGGGTTTGGTCGAAACGTCTCGTGGGTAATGCGCTTAAAAGCTTCGTTGTTTCCTTAAGGAGCTATCTTACACCTTCTGCAGAAGTCGAGTTAACCTTCAAAGCTGAAATTCGGCACCGGTTACCTTACCCTCGGCCTTGATCTTGTAATATAGCCTGGAGATGGATAAGCAGTACATGATTTGATTTCCAAGAGATCACTATCCGTTACATCTGCAATCTCCATACCCTGGAATAAATAGGAAGCTCGTTCGATAATTTCCAAACGTTTATGCAATCCTGGCCTTCGTGGAACAATGATGGCAAAGGTATATAGTTTCCAAATGGGAAAGAGAGATTGCATGTGCAAGAATAACTTTTCAGCCGGCAGGGGCAGACGAATTGCGGACGGGGCGAAATAAAAAAGCCCCCTCTTTCAGAATTATGCGTCAATATCTTTTCACATCTTAAAAGACTTTCCTGTAAGTTCTAAAGAATGACTATTCTTGGCGTGCTTGTTAGAGAGTATTTCTGGAAAATGTTTGAAAAAAATACGCTGTAGGTGAATTTAAAAACATTTTGATCACTTATAGTTCTGTCGCCATCGTTGTTGTTGTTCCTACTGTCGTTATTATGCTGATGTTTTTTGGTGTTGCTGCTGCTGCCGTTTGTGCTGGTGATTCTCCGGCAAACATATCGACATATTTGTCTTGGCACCCCCTCCCCTCCCTCTCTTCTAGTTCAAATAGTGTTTATCACGATACAAAATGGATATGAGCTCCTCCCATCTGGGGTGTTTCATAAAGCTTTTCGAAAAGATACACATGACTTTACGAACGACTTGAATATGAAGTGCCAAATTTGATGTCCAAGGTTTTCCCTTACGTTTTAACAAATAACTGCATTTCCCATAATCTCAATTAAAATGCGGCAAAAAATATATTTCGCATAAAAATATTTGTAAACAACAGTAATGTTAAACTACGTCTGCATATTTCACCTTTCATGCCTTTAGCTGATGAGGTTTATAATGATTTAGAACCCCATTGTGCTTGCCATACTCAAGTCGATCGTAAAGTCATTCGTAACTTTACGAACAGCTTTATGAAACATCCCCCTGGTCACCTCAACTTTCGAAATACAGATAGTGCCAGCTATTTTCTGCTCTCTGTATTCAATATTCAGTCAGCTTGGGATTCACTTTTTATCTGCAGTGTAACTTTAATATAAAAGTTCTTTTCGTTGAAGTTTTTCTTGTTGATTTGTGATCCTACGTGGTGCATGAACATTTTCAGTTTTGCTGCTTAAAAGGCATTTTTGAGCATTTTTCATAATTTGAATAAATCTACACGGCTGCATATCATGCAGCGCAAGACAACTAACGCAGAATGTGTGAACTAATCTACGCACAAATTACTATGTAGTGCGTTCATACATGTAATACGGATCGAACTAGCACTGTTGATCTCGTGAATACAAAGTGCGATAACACGCTACGCCCTAAAAAGTCCTCAAATGAATATCATACATCACTGTACTTCGTTTTAGCACAGGATGCATTCACGACATGGAGAAGACCATTAGAGTTCCGTATCAGCGGACTTATGCAATTAGTACGAAGAAAAGTTTACTCTGTTAAAGTTTTCTTGTGTAGCATAACGTGCACCCTTTTAGATTTATGCGAATATTCAAAGTTGTTTTCAAGCAACAAAGCTGATAATATCATAGACTACTTAGGTTCACTAATCATCCCAAAACTTCAACGCAAAGAACTTTTTTTTCTTGGTAAAAAAAATTTATTCAAAGCCGAATTCTTCATGCCTCCGAGTTGGGAGTGATATATGGGCACAATTTATCATTCCGGCAGTCTTCAAGATGTCGCTCCCTCCTCTATTTTCCTGGAGCTGGAGGCTTATCTCAAAGGATTTATCTTTCCTAATCAAAAACAAAATGAAATGCTCATTGTCCATCACGAGTGTTTTCATATTCCATCATATTAAAAAGAAGCTTTTAAATAACAGCTGTATATAGGGCGAGAGGAAAAGGTTAAGCTTATTCTAATTCTTGTCTAATTTTCAACCAAATATGGTGCCCCTACGCGTCCGATCTTGACTAGCTTGTTTATGCAATATAGCCCACCTTTACTCTTTCTCTCCCCTCGTAATTTGTCTCTTTCCTTTTCTTCATCGCTCTCTCTCTTATACAAACGTATTTCCCTACGACTGAATGGCCAGAGCATTAACGTTAATACGAAATTGAATTAAAGATTTTCTTGGAGCTCTTAGCTTATGCCATTTGCAATCGCCATGCACAATTCTACAGTTCTCATACTGTTAGAGTAAGGGGCGGCACTGAGGAGGCGGTCGCATAAGAAATAGACAGGGTAGAAGAAGAAGAAGAAGAAGAAGAAGAAAGAGTATGGGGATGAGAGGGCAGGGTCATGCAAGTACAGCCCTATTTATTTATTCATTCAAATCGTACATAAACTCACCTATGGGTCATCTTGCACTATCAAAATACACTGACGTCACCCCTAATTATGTAGTACTATAGAACTTGAATTCAACTCTGTAAAAGGTGTGTTAGATATAGTCAGATTGCCTACCCACTATACGCTGTGCATTATGAAGAGAGAAATTTCTTACAAGAGCAATAAAGGAATCTAAATTCTTTATGGTCATTCAACCCTGAAGCGTTTTGTTTTGTTTGTTTGTTTGTTTTGTTTGTGGTTTTTTTCCACCTCTTCTTTTCGAGAAGTAGTGCACAGTATTAAACTTCCCCATCTTCACTGGCTGACTAAGTGATCTTAGAGGGTATTTGTTACCATGCAGCTCAAGGTCTAGACCTTTTCATGATATCACATTTCCTGCCAGTTTCAAATGGCATTATCCATCACGTTTGGCCTTTTGTTTTATCTGCAATTTCCGCACATGCATCTTGCGTTGAAACATTCTACATAAGACAATTCTTCAACGGATCCAATCGTTTCATCCTCTTGTTTTCTTATCACTTCATTCCGAGAGTTATATAAGACAATTCTTATACGGATCTTAAAATTCAAACGTCTTGTTTCGAAATCACTCAGTTCTGTCTTCTGAGATAAGACAATATTTCCATCGATTCAAAATGTTTGATCATTCTGTCTTGAAATCCCACATTTCCGCCATTTTGCAGTTGGAGTGCAGGCGTTGGTACTTCATCATGTATGAGTGATTTCACCTGGGGCACACTCGTGAAGTCATTCAGCAGAAAAAACATTGCGGGTAAATCATATTTCACACATCGGATGTGGGCTTTGATGGCTCCAAAGATGCAATCTTTTTGTTTGTCAAAATCATTTACTTCCATCATTTTAGATATGCTTGACAATCTAGTACCAATCCTACAGTATAATCATGTGTTTTTACATCGCCCACATCTGCAATTCTTTAGTGAAGACGAAGTGCATACCTTGGTTTTTCATCAAGTATAAGTGATTTCGCCTGAGGCGCACTTGTGAAGGCATTCAGCAGAAAAACACCGCGATTAAATCATATTTCACACGAATGTTGGGAGGGTGAGAGGGCAAGTGAACATTCTGAGCGCGTCTGGTTAACAGCATTCACTGAATAAAACATAAAAGAGAAGTGTGTCTTCGGAGGGGTAGTGTGAGAGAGAGAGATAGAGAGAGAGAGAGAGAGAGAGGGAGGGAGGTAGAGAAGGAATAATTTCATGAACGTGTGTAATTATGAATAACCACATTCCCACTTTTACTGAAACATTTAAAACTATTGGAATTGGTAAGGGGAGAATGTTGTAGAGGTGGAGATTTAGGAGAGATTTTGGGGACAGAGATAAAGAAGATAAAGAATGTAAACATCCATCCGTTCATTTCAAGAGTATATTCAGCATCCGTTGTAAATACCACCTTACGTGCTTTAGATGACGTACTCTATTTTATTTCAAAATGATCTATTCATGATGTAAGTGTAGTATTCGTAAACACAAGAGTATACTTAGCATGATTGTAAATACCAAATGTTGTCTGATACTAACTGCCCTATTTCATGTACCTAATTCCATTTATGATACGAGTTTAGTATTCACTGTTGTAAGGGCACCACACTTTACTAGCAGCATTGCTGTCTAGTGGTGTCCTATTACCAAAGATATGTGTATTTCAAATGTATGTAGTATTGTGATCAGTTTTTTGGTAATAAAGTTCATTCATTCATTCATTCATTCATTCATTCATTCATTCATTCATTCATTCATTCATTCATTCAACATTTAAAAAGACATAGATAGGGAAGAAACGTGAAGGGCGGAATAGAAAGGGAAGGGAAAGAATAGGAGAAGGAGATAGAGAAAATGAGACAAAGAGGGAAGAGATGTTCACAGAATGGAGGTGGGAGATATATGGACAGAAAGGCAAACAAGTTAAAAGACAAGAGCAAGAAGTGGGGCAGAAGAAAAGAGACGGATAGAGAGTAGGGATGAAAATAAAACAACGAGGCATGAAGGGATGGAGACAGAGAGAGAGAAGTGGGGGCAGAGACAGAAAGAGAGAGAGAGAGAGAGAAAGAGCAGACAAACTGAACATATAAAGATTAAACACACGTGACTAGCCTCATCACATTTATGTGCATAAAGCGTAAGGCATTTTGCAGCTTTTATCACGATAGATGCTCAAGGAACTTTTGCTCTGTTATTTCAGTTTCTTACACTTGAAAAATTTCTTACTTCGATTCTGAATCCGACACAATATCTCACGCTTACCCCATACCTGACCTTAAATTCTTTATCACAACCAAAACTTAAATCACAGCCAAAGTCTTTGGAGGGCAGTCTTTACAAGTACTCTGACATGGCGTTCATACTCGACATGCAGTCATTGTCATAAAAAATAGTCCACTTATCATTAATGGGGGGGGGGGGGTTGATAAAATCATTTTCAACCATCATTTTTCGATGACAGTGCAACTACAAAATTATGCCAATCCATAGTTCGACGACACTTTTCTTCCTCTGAGCGGCAGAGAAATAAATGGCATTCCTAATCAGCTGATCAAACAGAACTTGCCACTGCCACAAGGAATGTCTCACAGATGGGGGCGTCTTCCAACGGAGGGAAAGGGTCCCCCCCCCCCCCCATTTTCTGTCAACACGTCTTAGTCTGAGAATTTCAAGCCCCATCTTTTTTGTCAGCGAAACTTATCTGTCGGGTTTCCTTATGTTTTCTTTATTAACATTTTCCAGCTGACTTGGCGATAAAGTTTGTCCTACATTTCTTTTCTTAGATTTAAAATTGTCCGGAGTCGCCTCTGGTCTCTAGTTTTCCACTTACGGAACGACTCAACAGGCTTTGGCGATTGAGGAATTAGTAACAGTAGTTTGCAATCAATTATAGGGATTAAGGTAATGCATTTCTCCTATATTCAAGAGGAAAGGCTTCTCAATTTTTTTCTACGTCTACTAACCTGTTTGAACAGAAATGCTTGTATAAACATCTTTAGGCCTAACATGATTTCAGTCATTTGTTAACTTTTGGTATTATCTAAGATATCACTTTGTCATAGGCCATTTAAATCGTTTTAAGAAAAGCATTTAAAACATTATAGCAAGAGCTGTTAATGTGATAATAACAATGGAAAACAGAATCAAAGCATCACATGTGAAAAAAAGAGTTTAACTTCACCAGATTGAACTAAATTTTCATCAAACCATTTCACAGTGATATAGAAGTCAATTTATACATGTTATAGCATCCCTTGAAAGAGAGAAGTAAAAAGAAAAGTTACATATAAATAAAACTGAATGCTAATGAATAATGCATTTGCACATTCTAGGGAAAAGTAGATTTTATCAGTTTTATTTTCTTCACATAAATAGAGTTAGAGATTTAGTTATAGTGGGGGTTATAAGTGAGGTATTACTGTCAGATATAGTGCTCCGTCTGGGGACTCGGCTAAAAACTCCCAATCTTCAAGATCTGGGGTTATTCTTTAGAATTTTACAGCGAAGCAATCGCTTATTTTGCCCTACAGTCGAAGTAGGATTTATCTTTCAAATGGAGGGACAGCAGGGTAAAAAGCTTATGCATGTTCTTGGAATACTTCTGAAATTCTTTGAAGGAATTGAAAAACGTTGCGACCGGAGCACGTACACGGTTTATCCATCCTGCATATCAATCTATTGCTGTAGGAATAAGGATTACCTCTACTCATTTCGATTACCTGGATCAAAATAAACATGTCTGTCAAATTGAAGTACCCAGAGTCAAATTTGTTTATATTTTAGATTTACGAATGATGTGTTTTCAATAATGCACAACTCAGTCGTCAGAGGATAGACATTTCAGCTAGAACTGAAGGCAGAGGCGTCGATCCTGGGGGGCAGGGGGGGCAGTTGCCCCCCCAAAGAAAATTTCGGGGGGGCAAAGATATCATTTTGCCCCCCCAATAATTTCCCAACCAAAAAAAAAAAAAAGGAAAAAGAAAAAAGAAAGAGAAAAGAAAGGAAAAGGAAGAAAGGAAGTGAAATGAAATCGTAAAACAAGAAAAAAGAAAGAAAATGGGAAACTGGGAAGCGCTCGCTCGCTTCGCTCGCTCGCATTTAAATATCTTAACCAATGCCGATGATAATTACTATTCTTATGAAAGGAAATCGGTTTGCATCTTGTGTTTCTGTTAATGTTATACTATTCTTCTACTCATAGGAAGTAATATAACCAAACAAGATATCACTCCTAGAAATCGAGCGGCCAGTTGACCTAAAGATAGATAAACTTTCAGGAGACAACGGCCTCGATAAAAAGAAAAAAAACACGCAAAACAAAAACATATTTTTCTTTAACTCGCTCGCTACTCTCGCTAGTAAAAGCAAGATACGAGATGATTTCGGGCCGCAAGCAGCTTTTTAAAGCAGCGAGATTCCAAAATATCATATTTGGGCAGCAAGGTTGTTGACAAAGATTTTGGGACGAATCCATATAATTTTGCCGGGATCGGTCGTTGACTTTGCTCGCTATGGTAGAGACAGAATGGATTCGGACTGCAAGCGAGGTAGCTAAAACAGTGTCATATTCGGCACACAGGTGATCGGATGTATTATTTAGATATCATACAGGCATGAGAGGTTTATAGTGTATTCTGATGATAATGATGATGATAATAATATTCCGTTCTTGTATAGCGCATATCACATTTTTATCACATTATTAACGAAATAACACTTCTATCATATAGAAAATGGTATATTTTTCCTCGCTCGCTGCGCTCGCTCGTTTCATATTAATGGTTTTGAAAAGCAAATAAATTCGGTGAGATGAGACCGAATAGATAATGTAGATGGTTCATTGTAGTAAACCCGAAGGGTTTACTACATCTACCATGAAAAAACAGTGTGTGCTTCCTCGCTCGCTCGTAATATTAAAAAACAGAGTGGTTTGGGGGCAGCAACAATGGACCAACGATGTGACAAAGTAGAGTTCATATTTGGCAGCGAGGTAACCATATACATATATATTAGGTATCATTTATGCCTATATGATTACTAAACCCTTCTCTTATAACAAGAGAATTGTTATTTTTTGCTCGCTCGCTTCGCTCGCTCGCAAAATTGAAAAAAAAAAAGCAGGATGGTTCACATAGCAAGTTGCCTAATTTCCCCAATTTGAAAATGCTTCACGTTGATATAGACCTGTTTTATATATATATATATATGTGTGTGTGTGTGTGTGTGTGTGTGTGGGGGGGGGGTGTGTGTATGTGTGTGTATATGTGTATGTGTGTGTGTGTACAAATAGTAGCCGTGGGTTCATCTCCGCTTGGTCGTCTTGCCCCCCAATCCGAAAAATAGATCGACGCCTCTGACTGAAGGAGGATTTCTGTTTTGGGGCGTATCCAGTGGACAAGAAATTTGGTGTACTGCACGTTCCTTCCTGTTAGTTGGAATGTCCACCCCGCCTTGAAAACATGAAATCAAACAAATATGACATCGCAATTTGTAGTGAGTCACGGGACGCAGCACTGAACTTAGCACCCCCATCGTTTCCGCATCCGTTTCTGGTGGAGATTCCTCCCCTAATCAGCTTCTGTATCCATGGTATTTGTCAGTGAGTGCCAGTAACTATGTAACGAAGTACAGGAGTGGTTGATAACTTCTACAGACTCTTTCCGCAACATATACACTCATTTGGAACCTTGAACATATTGAAAGGTTCTTCAAAGAACCATTAAAGTTTCTCTGAATGGTTCTAAATGGGTCTTTAGAACCATTATTGGTTGTACATGGAACCTTTTGGGCGTTCTTGAAAATAAGAACCCCTTTTCTGTAGAGTTCTACCATGTCTACGGGACTAAAAAAAACAGGTTCTAAATGGCACGTTTATCTAAGAAAAAGTAGGATGGCAAAATCCAGCTAGCATTCTTTTCGTTTCAGAGATGAGTGTGTAGATATATTTCTCTTTTCATTGTACATATCATGCTTGCAAATCAATGCAATATTTCTTACTTTTTTGTTGTTTTCAACAGTCCTTATTGTTCAACGATGAATAAGTATCATGTCTGCAAAACATCAATCACTGTAATAACTAACTCCGAAATGCAATTTTTCACTCATTTTTCGCTCATAATACATGATCATAAACTTCACTTGTATAGTCTATTCTGAGTGTTTTCTGGTTTTCGAAAAAGACGTTGTTTGCAAGATTATCAATTGTGAGAAGAGTGTATTTTTCAGATAGCCTTTTCTTCATTTTGCCTTACAACTACGGATAAAGCAGCGTGTAAGTCAGTATTGATTATAATCGACCTTATAAATTGATAGGGCCTATTTGGAATGACTTCAAGGCGCTGGAATTTCAGATTATGGGTTTGAGAGATATTATTTCGTCTCCAAAGTCACATTTGATTCCTCTAAGACGGTAAGAGCGCATTACCATGATTATATCTGTCGCGATTAATCTTCCATTCTGTTAATAAAGAGGAATAATATATTCATGTATGTCTGTTCTAATCAGCTACGACTATGTGGTGTCTCTGCGAGGGCGTGTGGGGGAAATGCTCAGTGCACTGAATGGTGAAAAAAGGGAGGGGAAGAAGAGAAAAATATATGAAATACTTGAAATATTTCGAAGAAGAAGGATCTCTATCACCATGCACTTTAGTTTAGTCATGTTAGTGACATCCTTTTCTTTTAGCGCTAGTATTATCATGATTATGTTGTACCGGCATGAAGATGAGCCTTTTCACCGGACCCACTCCGACACTGCAAAATTGATAGACACATTAATCTCACCGCGTATATTATACTGTCCTCTTTGCACATCTTTCAGTGTTTAAGACAGCTTAATTCCTTCGCCCTCAGGGGATAATGGCAAGGAGTCGGGTAATAGTGCAGCGACACCCACCGGTGGCACAGCTACAACCATCGGGGATGCGACCCGCTGTTAACATTTAATTCCGTGATGGTAAGATAGGAAGATGTTCTAGTGTTTTTCCCCTCCTTCTTTACGCTCGAAGTTTGTACTCTTGATGTTTTCATGACAATTTAATGCTGAGTAGTGCTGCAGTGCATCACTCGTTTAATATCCATAAACATTAGCCCGTAAGCCTGTTGCTTTATGTTGCAGAAAAGGTGGAAAAGTACGCACATACTGGAGAGGGGCGTGGGAGATAATGGATTATTGTAGGTGGAAAGAAATGTGCAGGAAACAAAACCGCACAGAAAAATTCTTATGCATCAGTGTGAAACAACCATCCGATTTTCGAAAAAAGAAAATTACAGAACTTCAAAATTACAAAATACGTGGCATTTTCGTTAATACTGTTTTCTTGACAGCTTAGCCATGGCTTATGCTTTGTCCCTGTCTCTCTCCTAATTCCTAAAGTAATTTATTCGACAATATTGTGTAGTCTGTGGTATACACCGCGACGTAACCACGAAATAAAATGGGATCTGCATGCCGATAGATATTAATGTTTCATGCATCTTTGGTTAGATATGAACATACCTTAGCCGTGTACTGGAAATAGAGTAAGTTTTGGAAGCCATTTCTGATGGGTAAGATCCAGTCAGTGTGGCCGATTTAGGGAATGGGCACGTCCGGTCCGTATTCCGTAGTCCGTAGTCCGCGGTATACACCCCAATGCTATCAGTAGCAATGATACTGATTATCACGGGAGTGGGTGACTAGTGCTTTCTACGGCCGTGAATGATATGATATGAATTTATCGATTCATGACATTTATTGTGGTATTGATTCATTAATGGGGGATCTTTCTTGGAGTTTTAATCATGTGTCGTCTGCGGTAATACTTTTTTTTTGGGGGGGGGGGGGGGGGGTCCCCCTTTTCTCTCGTCCCACTGAATATATTCTAGTCATGTGTTTTCTGCGGTACGCATTATCACCACCAAACATAATGGGCTCTGTCGATATCCTTTCTTTGTTAGATATGAACATACCACTGCTGTGTATTGAAAATGGGTAGGTTTGAAATTATTTATAAGAACACGATCACAAGGAATTTCAAAAATCACCTCAAGGCAACGTAGATGTTTCTTACTCGTCCCATGTCGATATTTTAATCATGTGTCGTCTGCGGTAAATACACCACAGTATTACCACCATCTGAAACGTGACTTTTGCAAATGTTATCTTGATTAAATATAATATACCAAGTCATAACAACATTTATTTTCCTCATTCTGAAATTAACTGGATGGTTTTCAACGACGCCTGGATATGAATGCAGTATTTCATAAAAAAAAAAAGCTTGTTAAAAAGGAACTTTCTTCCCCAAAACAAAGTGGAAAAAAAGAAAGATTGGTTTGCACTTCTGTAATGTTGTACAATGCAATTCTTTTTAAGTCAAGAGAATTCAGTGAGTAGAGGTAATTTTTATTATCTCATAACAATAAAACACCGTAAAAATCCTTTTTGTTATAATCCCAATACATGTATGTGATGGATGTTATTTTATTATAATGAAATATTTGTGAACAGTCGTTTATAGATAAAGGTAAATCACAACAAACAAATTTTTAATGATGAATTAATATCCCCCTTTTACCAGTTAATTTTGTTTACATAGATAATATTCCATGTGTGGCGGAATTAAAATTTTCGAAAGTATGCATGTTCGTAAGCTGCATGAAAGATAAATTCAATTCATATTAACGTATTAAGTTATTAACTTTTAATTCATATACGTATCAATTCCATCCACGTTGAGGCCTCTCCCTCATTTGTTAGAAACATTTGGCTAATTTATGGATCGCCATAATGTTGAAGCCATTGAGTAACTTTTTAAAATCTGAGCTGCATGGCACTATATGCTATCAGTGTATATAATATTTTGTAAATAAATTATGAAGCCCAGAAAAATACGAAAGCATCATCATGTGCTTCACAAAAAGTGAAAACATACAAGTGACTGGAAATGCCAGACCCTTTTTAGCCCATAGATGGCAAAACACAAAAGCATACTCAGGTTGGTTTTGCAAATGGCGGAATTCCGTGATAGATATTTTGATAATAACATCTTATATTTCAAAACCTTTACATTCCGGGCTGTTTATTTATCCTTCTGAACAACACAGACATCAATCCACAAAATTACCGGATCCCTTTATCCCAAAACCTGACCACTATGATAAAACTCATTTCGATATGAAATAGTTTTGCTTAATTCCTTCTTTACCCATTTTGCCACATAATAAGTAGTCATTAACACGAAATGAGGTTGTCTACAGTTGACACTTACACCATACCATGTTTCAAAATATTTTATTTGCTCTTTAAACGAACTGAGTGATTTAGATCAGTGTCAGTGGTGGACAAGTGATAGAATGAATTCTTTGGAAATTTATAGGTAATCACGTGGGGATATTCTCATCATATTAACTCTTTGTATGCCACCCAAATTACATACCTGGCCCACAGTTTATATCTCGGGGGGGGGGGGTGATTTATCATTATATTATATTTAACGAGCGGTATTGTATAGTGCTCTCTTCGTTAGATATGAACTTGCTATGCATCGAATTACCGGGCGTAAATCCTTTCGAAAACTGGGGGATGATAGAAATCTTTTTGCCAAAAAATCGAGCGCGAACTCACACCCTCACCCTCACCCTCTACCACCCATCACATTAAATAGGAGGAGAGGTATTGCGTAGGGCTTTCTTTGTTAGATATGAACTTACTATACCTCGAATCACCGGCGTAAATCCTTTCGAGGACTGGGGGATGATAGATATTGCTGAAAATTCGAGCAAGCACTCACACCTCACCCTCACCCCCCCCCCCCCACTTGAAATGAGACAGCTTGAGAGGTATTGCATAGTGCTTTCTTTGTTAGATATGAACTTGATAAATCTCGAATAAACGGGCCTAAATCCTTTCGCGGAGTGGAGGATGATCGTAATTCTTTGCTGAAAATTTGAGCGCGCACTCACACCCTCACCAACCCGAGCACAAAAGGTAAGCACTATATAGGTACCAATCCTGCAGACGCAAGCTGAAACCCTAATCCTAATCCTTACCCTAATCCTAACCATAACCCTAACCCTAACCCTAACCCTAACCCTCCCTTACCCTAATCCTAACCCTAATCCTAATCCTAATCCTAATCCTATGAATATTTAAGAATATTTATGAGCTTGCGTCTGCAGGATTGGTACCTATTTAGTGCTTACCAGCACAAAACCATTATCGGAATCTTCTAATTTTATTTCTGTTTTTATAGAAATTTTACTGATACATTCTCAGAAAAATGTGCCATTTAGAACCCCTTTTTGTCCCGTATTTACAACCCTACAGAAAAGGGGCACTAAAAATGGTTCTTTATATTTTCAAGAACCCCAAAGGTTCCTTGTACAATCCATAATGGGTCTAAAGACCCCTTTAGAACCCTTTAGAGAACATTAAAAATATAAATTTTATATTTTTAATTGTTCTCTGAAGAACCTTTAAAGGTTGCAAATGTGGGACAAGAAAATGTTTTAATCAGCACCATTTTTCTAAACGTCGTTTAAGCTAGATTTATCAAGAATTCCAACAGCTGATCGTTTGAAATATTTATTTCTTCTTTGAAAAGCGTGGGTATATAAAACTTTGTACACGCGATCCCCCTCTCCAAAAAGTGGGATGTACAATACCTCTATCCCCCGGGATTAACGACAATGCCTCGAATCATAAAGGTTTATCATTTTATTAGCTTTATTACTTGTTTATTCGTTTTGTCACAGAATGGGCAGTCATTTACACAAATGATGCTGTCGACAGTTGACACTTTTATTTTCTAGACTTGTGTATTAGTATAGCTTAAAGTCTTTAAAGTGATTACACAATGGTAATTTTTTTTTTATATATGATCGAGAATAGAATTCTAAGAAGGATAACATTAAAAATTTGATGATTTTTCAATCGAAATCCATGCATTTTGGCTAATTTTCTCTTTAAAAGTCAAGAGTTGACCAAAAAATTTGTGTATGAGGTATGACGTAAAAGTGGGTACCCGCTTCGCGCATTGCAGTTGTGCTGCGCTAGACTGTACAATATGTATTATACCTTGCACGCATTTTGCTAGAATTGCGCGACATGGTACCCACTTTGACGTCATTTTGACGTCAAAGTGGGTACCCAGTTGAAACTGGGTCACAGCTGAGGGGTCAAAAATATCCTGAAATCTTACATTTGGGGGTTTCCTTGGAAATACGACTTTAAAAAAAATTTAGGCAGATGATTTTCTGCTAATAAAATCATGCTCTTTTAAATGTACTAACATTGTTTCAGCATTGGGTACCCTCTTTCAGTTTATGTCCAGTATCACTATAAAAATAGCCATTTTACCCAAAATCGGTTTGCTGATATAATTTTCTACATGTCAAAATTAATTCAGTCTTACTATACAATTTCACAAATTTTCAGATATTTCGCTCTTTCAAAAGCTACACTTGGGTTTGGGGCTAACGAAAATACAAAATCATACTCCATTCAAATGGGCACCGTACACAACTAGGAATAATATAAAAACATGCACAGCGCAGTGGATCGGAAATTCTAATTTCGTAATTGCGACTCGACAACTAAATGAAAAACGCAGAGCAATTAGTGCGGGCTCTTAATGAAAAAGTGCAAAGGGGGGCTGCGGACCGTATAGCAAGAGATAATGGGCGTTTACCACCCCGATAATTAGTGCGGTTGCCGTTCCATTTACTTTTTTTTCCGCTGTCATGTCATGAGACGTGAAATACAGATGTGCAACACGGCGGAAACATGATGTTAAGCGTCATTGGCTAAATGAGCACGCTTGATATTATTGTCAAAAACCACCGATTGAAAGCATGATGGAGTAAATTCGTTTACGCGGGTTGTTGGGTAATCATATCGTATTTATTTCATCAGGGAGATTGCTGATTGTTGCATTTGTTTGGAAGTCAGTGATACCAGATTATCTCCAAATCTGCGTCAACATTTTTATTACTGCTTATCATCGATAGTTCCAATTGTTAGACATGTTAGAATGCTAAACGGAATTCACCTATACTGTGAGATTGATAATTGTAAAATTATCTGGAAAAGAGCTTTTACTTTTAATTAGACATGTTAGATTCCATCTTTGAATTACAAAAAAAATGTATATATTTCTTATCTTAAATATCCCGATGAATCAAGGATTAAGAGTAATGCAGGCAGAGAGAGAGAGAGAGAGAAGAAAAAATAAGCGGGTTGTTGGGTAATGGAGTTGTTGCAGCTTTGTCATGTTTGTGACGGTCTATGTTCAATATTGTTTTGGTATTGAAACCACCGATGTGAGATCATCTTTTAATTCAATGAGTAACATTATTAATTTTGTGCCATTTATTTATTTGGTATGCGAATACCTTTCTATCAAACGAAAGCGTCAGATTTACTCAAGCTTTAGCATTGTAGAAATAAACCATCAGAAAAATATCAAATCCAGCGGCAACTGCCATCACGAAATATCGCTATCATAAATTTCTTTAAGCATTATTCGATTAAGTGTTATTCAAGACTTTCTTTCTGTCTACTTCTAACACGAACAACTGAAGTCAGTAATTTTGATAATTTTTCCTCGATACTTTCTTATTAAAGTGCAAGCCCCTGTTACCATGTCCTTTTTCCGATTTTCTGACATTAAGGAATTCAGTGCTCCAAAACAAAATCTACATCCCAGCAATTCAGCGCTCCTAACAAAATCTACATCCAAGGAATTCATTGCTTCAAAAACGAAATCTACATCCAAGGAATTCACCGCTCCAAAATAAAATCTACATCCCAGGAATTCAGCTCTTCAAAACAAAATCTACATCACCGAAGAAAAATTGGTAGAATGGAGTATGTAAATTACATTACACAGCTACTGTGACGTGACTGATTATACGCACTTAGACATTGCAGTATGGTGACTTGAAGCAAATAACACATTGATATTATTCAGAGGAAACACGAAGCTCGAAGCAAATAACATTTTCAATATCACTAGCAATATTATGCACAGTAAACATGAGCATGATAAAGACTAATTGGATGTCATATGAATGTAGCGTACATCTTCAAGATTAGAGATAAATCACTATCATGCTCAATGCGACAGAATGGCTTGGCTTTAGATTCTTGAAGGCGGGTAGATTAATGTAAGCCATCGCGACTATGTTTAACCAATGCGCCGACACAAGTCCAACTAATTTTCATCCTTGCATGCTCTTTCTTCTGACAGCAAAGGGGTTAACTCATTTTCCTTTTCTATTTGCCTACAGCAGTTTGGCTGTATACGCTTTCGTGCATAGATTGAGAATTAATCTATTCACTGGAACGTTCTGCTTGTGCTCAGTTTCATCACAGCTAAATATTTGCAGGATTTGCTTTCTCCTTCTAACCCTCCCTCTCTCTCTCTCGCCATTCTTTCTCTTTCTTATCTTCTTTTCTTTTCTTTTTTTTTCTAAATATCTGGTGTCGTGTTGGTTTCGCGGGAGCAAACAGACGATTCGTGACGCTGCAAAATATTACAACATATCGGGTGTGATAGGCCCAAGCAAAGCAAACTTGTAATTGGGGGTAAAAAGAAACTTGATATCACTTCATCCAATAAAAGGCGTGGTGGTCTTTATGACCTTCCTAAGAAACTACGAAGAGGAAAGATAGGCCTATTATCTTTCTTTTTAAAAATGATGGAAATTGAAACTACAACGGAGTTCATTTTCCTGATGATTGAAATATGAACATTTAAAATCAAGAATTAGGTGTGAACTGAAAGATAAACTAGAGTTCTGGTCATGCAAAAAAAAGTATGATAGAAAAAAAGGGAAAATAATGTGCAAAATGCCAGACCGCTTTTTACCCCATAGACTGCAGTGTTAGACAAAAGCATACCCTGTTGGGTTTTGCAAATGGCGTAATTCAGTGAAAGACATCTTACATCGCAAAACCTTTATATTCCTGGCTGGTTATTTATCTGAATATGTTGCAACACAGACATCAGAATTCAATAATTGCTTACAAGCCTCCACAAAGTTACCGGATCTCTTTAATCATGGAAATCATCATGCAAGGAGAAGGTGTTCTCTAGATACACAGTGTACATGGGGTCTCGAGATACATATAGTGTACATTATTTTGATCCACTGGCTGACTTGGAAAAATGATCTTGTGGTGTCTTCAGAATGTCTTGGTCAAATCTCGATAATGCCCATTATTTACCCTGCCAGGCTGAACTGAAAAAGTTTATTTTCATTATTTTTCATAAACACACAAAGATAGGCATACTCAGACAGCGAAAGAAATATGGCGTGATTTGGCATTTTCGCTGTTGTTTTGTTTTTGTTTATGTTTTACCCGAAAGGAGTTTTACTCCTTTTGCTTTGTGAATGTCATATCAAAGGTTGATATAGTTTTCACAGTTTGAGGTTTTCAGTAACACCATGTGGAAACCTTAGTGAGAGGCTTTTTGATATATTCTTTCTGCAATGTTTGCTTGATTTTGACACACAATTGACGACAAGTATCATCCTTGTGTGCAATTAAGACTCAACATTGTTTTGCTTTACAAAGAAATGCACTTTTCTGCTTGTTTTAATACCCGATTAATTTCCATTCACTGTGCTTCACCCTTTTAAGAGCGGCTTTCATTAACACAGCTCTGAACTTGTAATAGCTCAGGCAGCAAATTATTTTCTTCCTAGTCAATTTACCACCGTGTGATCTTCCAGCCCTCGGCTTCGGCTCCCACCACCATTACCGCTTAAATGATTCTCGAGCACCTCTCCGCTGTAATTCGTTAGGCCAACATGCACGACGCACTTCCTCTTTTAACCTTTACCCTAGCTCGCATTACATACGGCTGTGGGGAAATAACATTTATTCATGCCTACCTCTCCGGAATACATCAAAGGGTTTCTTCCACCTTTTTAAACACGTAAAAATGGGATGCGATGCCTTCAGAGGGTATTAAATCTCTTTTTAAAAGCAATTACGAGTATAACTGATATGTTATGGAGGGCGATTGAATGTAGAGTCTTCGTAGAAATTATGGAGGCGGCGCATCATTGCATTCATCCAGCGTGTACATAACGGACTGGTTTACGATAGCAAAACTGAACTAATATTTCAAAAACGTGGTATGAATTCATAATTAAAAGGAAGACCTTTTCCTCGCCTACATCTTTCATGGCTATTGGAAGGAGTGAATAACATAATTCGATCCCCATAATTTTATGATTATACTTGCGGCATTTTATTCCTTCTTCTTCTGGTTGTTTTTCTTGTTCTTGTTCTTTCATGTTCTTGTTCTTTTGTTGATATTATCATTCTTTACCTCCTTCTTCTTCTTGTACTACTTATTCATCTGCTTCTTCTTTTTCCTTCTTCCTTAATAATATTCTCCTTCTCCTCCTTTGTCTTCCTCCTTTTTTTCTCTCTTTTTTTTTCTTTTCTTTTTTTTTTCTTCCTCTTTTCTTCTTCTTTTCTTTTTTTATTCTTCTCCTTTCTTCTTCTTCTTCTTCTTCTTCTTCTTCTTCTTCTTCTTCTTTTTTTCTCCCTCTTCTTTTATTTAGTCATCGTCTTCGGCCGTCTTCTTTATTTCCCTTGATGTCTTCTGCGTCTGTATTCCAATTCATCTCTACTGACATTTTTTTACAAGGAAATAACCCCTAGGATGTGGGTATTCTTAAGTGAAATAAACCACCTAGACAACCTTGAAATGATAACCTTCAAGATGTAAGGCGAGAATTACGCATTTTCTTCGTATAACCCTTAAACCCCTCCTTGTCGCTACAAGTTTCGTCTGCCCACGGCTTCCCAAGGGATTGGCTTACACTGGTATTAAGCAGAAGAGAAAAATTATCTCTATTTTCAAGATGGGTCAGATTTCTTTTGCAGAAGAGCTCCAAATACAGGTCAGTTGCCATTTGGTCCAATACCAATTCGTCCAGTTCTAGAGTGTCTGATGGCATTTCAACTCTACACAGCTTGCTATAATATAGTCCTACTTTATAGTGCACACAGTCAGTTGCTTTGAAACTGTGAGCGGGAAATTCATATCTTATAACTTTTATCTTACTAGTACGCAATTATAAGGGTGTTGATAATAGGGAATCCAGTTTAAGATTTTTGTTTGCCTCTGAATTACGAAAGAGGCTAGAGGTAAACAGATTATGTACAGGGAAACCTTTGTTCAGACTCCCAAGGGAATTATTTGACTATGTTTGATTTGTTTAATGTTTAAGATAAGTGAATGTAAAATGAAATCTTTGATGCTCTTGTGGATGTTAAAAGAGATTATGAATAAATGCGATTGGAAAGAAAAGAAAAAACAAAACTTTTATCTTACTAACTTTTCCCTTTCTCCTGCAAACAATAATGCTTTATTCGATTTTAATGGCAAAATAATAAATTCTCAGAACTGTAGTTTCATTCTTGGAAACATGGTAGACGAATAGATTGGATTATTTTGGTGGATCTTTCATCTTCGGCCGACCGACGGTGGAGTAAAGGGCACGTATACGTGGGATGTGGCATAAAAGAGCACAATTTTTTACCCTTGGCAAGAGTTGGAACAAAAAAAAACTCACTTATGATGGCACGAAAAGGGAGAAACTTACGAGGAAAATTAGATAAGGAATATTTGAAATCAACAACCAGAAAAGGCAATCAAAATCAAAGAAATTTCTGGTGAAGATGACAGCTTTGACCGACTGTGCTTTGTTTGATTTGTTGAATAATTGAAAATCAAATCATTCCCACTTCTCTGCTTATCTCAGTTTAATCTTTCTGCATGAACTTTTCACAAAAGGACATGATGTGGTACGCACGCCCAGCTCATTCCACCCGATTTCATTTTATTGTGTTTGAATAGACTCAGTTTACCGAAAAGGAATTTGATAGGGTTTTATCTACATCTCTTTACGGATATATAAAAGGAAGCAAATACAACGGGAGAAAGGACACTGACAGTTTATGTTCAGAGTAAAATGATACAATGTCCTTTTGCAGGTTTTTACCCAAACCAGTATGTGTTTCCTTTTAGTGACACTTTTTGCATATTTTCATCCGAGAAAAGCACATTATGATAAGAGCTTTGTATTCAGTTATTAATGTGGTTTATGTTTTATTTTTTTCGAATTAGGACATGTTAAAACAACATGATGTCCTTTGCTTATAGTTTAATGTTAATGGTTTCCTGTTGGTCTCATGTATATTCAGCCATGAAAAGGCGGTCCACAAAAAATGGTATCAAGAATATTTGGAAGAGTTACTCCACAATACCATTTTCAAATCTATATTTACAGTATTTAACACTATAATTTGTAAACAATTGAAAGTGTTCCATGCTATTGGCATACACCTGTACACGGTGGTATGTAGGCGATCATTACACACGCTTTATTATGCGATGTACTTTTTTGTCATTATTACCGTATTGAAGCTGCCACATGCTAAAAATAAGTAGCCATCCATTGTAAACTCAGATGTAATTGAGTTTCAACGAATCATTATAATTATCTACATCTGTACTTGAATTTTACGCTATAGTGTTGCTGTTGCTTTTATGATGTTATTTTCAATGCCATTGATTTCAAATGTGGTGTATTATGCTTTTGGTAAAATGCACAGTTTTTTTTATTGTTTTTTTAAATAGCTCTGAAGGTAGTACTTAATTAGTTCAAGTGAGCGCAAAAAGTGATTGAGTCATACTTATCGTCGTTTTCAAATTATTTGTGAAATTGATAAGTCATCTTTATTCTGGCTGGTTAAGAGAACATCAAAGATGTTGCAATAAGATGTCTATCAAAACGCTTTCGTTTAAGCCTCAATATGATGAAGAAGCCACCTTTTGCTTTTCCTTTTTTTTTCATATACTTTCCTCCATTTTTTGATGTTTTACCAGATGTATATGGGAAGAACTCTCCTGTGACAAATATAGTTTAACAGACGTAGGAAAACTCTCCTGTAATGTAATGCAATGTAATGTCATAATTTTATCGCTTTTCTCTTTAGTCGTTCTTAACATTTTCTCTTTTTTTTTCCTTCTTCTTCTCTGCCGTTGATGCTGGGCCCTGAGAAGTCTAAAAATATTTTGAAATCCAAACCTATTAAACATTACTTAGACCACATCCTCCAATCATGCTGGACAGAACTCCTTCACTCAAGTCTCTTGTTAAATCGGAAACTTCTATTCCATCACCTCACGTAAGTTAGGCCTTGAATGCAGGGGCGTCGCTAGAAGGTAGATGGGTGACACCGCCCATTGAAAAAAAAAATATCTGTCTGCCAGTTCGGCATTCACGTATGCTGTCAGCAAATTGATTAATCTATTTTTTATAGGTTTTGTGCTTTTTTTTCTTGCTTGGTGGAAATTTTCAGCTGCCTAATTGTTGGCAAATTGGTCCCACAGCGCACCCCCCTCCTCTCGCCATTATGTGTTCGAAGTGTTCTACAACTTACGCCCCCGTTTGGAAGCAGCCTTCGTGCCCACCAATGCTTATTCGATTTTTCAAGTTCAGTGAGTCCCACGCTTTCCCACTTCAAACGTCCACCCTTCAGTCCTCCAAACAAGAATTCAAGAATTAGCCTCCGGCTTGCTAAGGCATACCGTTGAATTCAGAATGAGACAATTAAAGCGAAGACTGTTTTGCTAGGAGCGTACGGTTTTATTTTTCTTGCGCTCATTACCGATAGAATTGAAGGTTAAAACAATCATATGCATTCGTCACTCTATAAATTTGACGCTTTGTGCTGTTATCTAATTCACATCTTCGTGTATTCTGTAACGATAAAAAAAACATCATGATATATTGTCCTTTATATTTCGCTTTCCTTCATTACACAAGCGTTTTTTGGAAGGAAGGGGCAAAGGGGCAATTTACCCCCCCCCCCCGACATATTCATTTCACACCAGGGTAAACAAAAACAACAACTACTGATTATGATGGTAGTTTGCAGGTTCTGGAGAATCATTTCCTCAGTTAGTAATTGCATTCCACACATGAAAACGCTAGGGTCTACACAAATCAGTTGCCAATACGTTTCCCCCCCCCCCCAAAAAAAAAAAAAAAAAAAAAATAGGAACTCCCTCCACTCCACTCCTATCACTCTCCTTACTGATCTGTATATGGATTTCATTTATTATTTCATTCATTTATCAATTCATTTAACTATGGATCATAGTTAACTTAATTTCGCCGCTCCTACAAGTCCAATTTCACAACTGTTTTGTTTTTTGTTCTTTTTTCTTGGGGGGGGGGACTTATATTGATCACATTATCTCATATGAAACAAGGATCTGGCTACGCAATCTATGGAATTCAATCTCCTTTATTCCGGGCAGTAATGAGACCAAAAAAATTTTAGGGAGAAAAAATCAGCATCTCCACTGAGTGCCCCCTTACATGCTAAATGCAGGCTACTAAATAAGCTTCTTTTTTTTTCTTCTTTTTTTTTTTCCTGATTAAATTTTTTTCATTTCCGACAAACGCATTAAAAAGTATAAGTTACAAATAAGTGAGGAAAAAACCTCGGAAAATCATGGCATTTCATCAGCAACATTAGTAAATCATTGATATCGAATCAGAAATAAGCCATGTTTGAATTTTATTTCGAGGCAACTACCCCCAAGCGCCCCCCCCCCCCCCCCCAGTACGCCAGTGACTCTGCGGGGCTTCAACAAATCAAGATGTTTACACACTCTCTAAGATATTTTAACCAATATACTTAAAGAGCGAACCAAGGCACTGCTTACTCCAATTTGTGACGTGTAAGGTTCTTTTAGAGGCCATGTATTAAAGAGAAACTTTAGTTCTAGGAAAGGCGAAACAAATTTTGTGAGCTATAGTACCTACAGTATCATTAGCCACTTCAGAGTGATACCTTAGGTCACCAAATATCAATCTTCAGTGAAAGTCAAAGACATTCAAGAAAATTCTACGTGCAACTTTTGGAAAGGTCTGATATTTGAGTATTACCAAATTCATATATTTTCTTTTCTTACAGGTTATTTGAATTCAACTTTGAACAAAATTCATCATTTTCCTTAACAATAGTGAGCAGTTTAACCAAACATTCAATTTATCAAATGCTTTGGTTCTTTTTCTCTACTTTCTCTCAAAATCTTGACATCATGTCTCTGACATTTGATTTTCTGCACAATTTGGGCGGTAAAGAAATGTCATGAAAATAAGCCAAAATTTATTGTCCAGACAATATTCCTGCTTCAGTCAAACTCCTTCGGTAAGGGTGCAAATCAGGCGAAAACTAATTTGAACTTTTTCCCCTTCTTTCCCCCTCCCCCTCAATATGAAGCACGCTCCATCGATTGCTATACGGTTCGGTGTGTCTCTCACTCGAGGGCGTTTTGATTACGCATTTGGGCTTAGGGCTTGTGTCCTCTGGCCTTTTCCGTTCAATTTCACATCGACCGCGCACGCTTAATTGTGGTTTTCTCGCCCATTCTGACTCGCAACCTAGCCCAATTTAAGTACTATCGATCGGTGATCATTGATTCTATCGATTTCGCTTTTAAAGCGTGTCTACTATTTTGAGTGATTTCTCCCTTAGTAGTGGAGTCATGCTCTTGGAAATGGCTCGAGCATTTCGAGCATTTCCATTTCGTTACTATCTAATTTTAGCCCTGAGCTTCTATGCTGCTTGAGGACACAGGGCTCCTAGGTATATTGATATCATTAGGCTGATTAATTTTCATTCAGCCAGTGAATGTATGTCGTGTATTTTGTGCCTTGTGTATTTCCACATGTTTTCAGAAAACTGGATAAAATTGTATTCACTATTACGGGAAGGAGAGTACCAATGAATTTTGAGTTGAATTTTATCCTCTATTGAATAGAATATTTATAACACTGGTTAGATTTAGAAAGAATTTAGAAATGTTGCAGGTTCCCTTTTAACCTAGCTATGCAAGGTTAGGTTCTTCTGTTTAAATGTGTAGTCGAATGAATTTATTTGGTTATACTCTTGTCTAATTTTGAAATGTTAAATTAACATTTCTAAAGGTAATCTTTAATAGGAACTTATCACAAATGCATTAATTTCTTCTTCTTCTTCTTCTTCTTCTTCTTCTTCTTCTTCTTCTTCTTCTTCTTCTGCTTCGTCTTCATCTTTCTTCTTTTTCTTCTCCTGCCCTTTCTGGCCTTGTTTTTTCGGGGGGAGGGGCCGGCCTACTCGCTTGCCTTCCACTAAACATTGCTAAAAGTCAACTTTCGTATTTTTAACTCGTTTATATACAGCATTATCAGGAAAATGGATGAGATAGATTTCAGTCCAATTCATGAAAATCAAACAGAGATCTGATCCGAACATCAGCTATGTTATTTGAACACGAATTGATTACATAGGCACCATCATGAGAAATCTCAGCATGGCTTCTGTGCTTGAGTGTTATTCATGACCATCTTAGTTTCATGGCCACTTCTTGTTCCAGGATTTTTTTTTTTTTTCGTAGGCAGGTTGGCAATTGAAGATTCGTGTGTAAATACCATCTACTCTAAAAATGCTATTTACTCTGAAAGTGTGAAGTCTAAGAACGATCCTATCACATTAAGTTCTATTGATTAACATATATTAATATCAGAATGCAATTTATCTTGCATCATGGAACAAATCTGAACGCAACAAGCCACAATTACACGTACCGCAGTTGCAAGTCTATAATCACGTTTTCATATAAATTGCGCCTTACATCACAAAGTCTTTTTTAAAGGTTAGTAAAATTCGGAACTCAAGACCTATTTCTGATTTTAATTCTTACCCTAACACTAACTCAAAATCTAATCCTAAAACGAATCCTATTCCTATAGCCCTTAAACCTAAACCGAAAATGAACCCTAATCCTAAATGTTACTCTAATCCCAAACTTATCCTCACCCTAATCCTAAATCATAGTTTGATATATACTAAAATGGATTATAAACCTGCAGCATTGATCCATATATAGGAATGCAATCATCATTCAATTTCATGTGAGACTATATTTAATCATCTTCATGCCAGTTCCCTATTTGCTGCCAAAATTGTACATCATAATGCTGCATTCACCGCCCCCCTCCCCCACCTCTCCATCGCCATTCGGCCCCTGCCGTAATCGCTTGCCTGCATGACATTATCTCCTTTATCAGGTTTATGGGTTGAAAAATCATATGCCCCTGTCGCTTTTGTGATTATATGGAGTATGCAAAATTACATCGTAAGCATGAAAGCACTTCAATTAAGTAAATGAACGATTTACAATCGTTTCCTCCTATTTCACGTTAAACTTTCACCCTTTTCGCTTCATCCAAGACGTTGACTTGTAGAACACTATGAGATAGATAATCTTCTTCCTCATGGGACGAGAATATAATTGCTTCTTTTTATGTTTTTCATTCCGAGATCTCATTTAGTTTATTATTATGTTTGACTGAGCATTAAGACCGGTAGACCTGTTTTAAGTTATCGGGGCGTGCCATTTTGCTCTTCATAATTATGCAGTACAGAAATTTAAGAAGGCTTCTAAGTGAACATTGCTTTGACAGGGAAAGAGAAGCAGGGGAAGGAGAAGGATACTTTGGATGGACATTCTGCAGAAGTGGTGAGAGGAGAGAAAGACGAGGGAGTGGAGATCATAGAGAAGGCTAGGAGCCGAGAGTTGCGGAACAGCATGATTGCCAAAGTCTATAGGTATGGCAGTTATAGAGAGTGAGAGGGGGAGAGAGAGAAAGAGAGAGAGAAAGAGAGAGAGAGAGAGAGAGAACATAAGTTACAACATTGGTGAACAATAAAGAAATGATGAGAAGTCACTTAGGAAGGCAATTTCGGATGAGAAGCCGAAGCTAATGACTGTAATGAACTCATCGATTCAATTTGCAATTAACCTATGGCCTACTGGAACCGGGCGGTCGCTTTGTTAAGTCTATGTGACCTTGAGAATTCAGTAGTCAAAGGATTATTAGGCCCTACTTGCATGTCTAGTATGAGGTACAGATACTTTGAACATTTCTTCACGTCCCAAGTCTCCATGAGATCCTATTATGCTAACAAAATCAATAAATTAAATCCCTTTGTACATGCATGACATCTTTACGTCAACTCGTCAACAATCATAACGTGTAGTTTTGGTGGCCTCGAAGCGTATGAAATTGCAAATCTCAAAAACAAAACAATAAAACGTCAGGTGTCTTGGGATGTGATCTGAAAACAAGAGACAGTGAGCAAGGTTTATACAATATGAAAGATCATATTTCCTCTAACTTAATATTGAAATGAAAAAACTGGAATTGTATATAAATGTCAAGGTATCTTTTTTTTTCCTTGTGCAGTTGCATTTCGGATATCTTTGCATGAGAAATGATAAACTAGCAGTGAAATGTCTGGTACTGCAAAAAATACAATATTTGCTGAAAATGTCTTGCAATCTAAAAGAACCAATATGGATACATTTTTTTGTCATTTCCAAGAGGCCTCATATACCTGGTTCATTGCATGATATTCAGGTATTATCATCATCATCATTATTATTATTATTATTATTATTATTATTATTATCATTATTATTATTATTATTATTATTGTTGTTGTTGTTATTGTTGTTGTTTCTTCGGAAGTTGTTTTGGACATTCACTGTCAAGTTTCCTTTGGATACTTCCGAGTAATTTTTTTTTTCCTTTGTAGTCAGGGTTTACCGACATTTTAGTCGTGAATTTAAAAACCATAAGCAGCTTGAGTTCTGATGAAAAGGTGAAAGATAATCTTTCTTAATCTTTCTATTCACTTGGGAAGAATATCACAGTTGAAATGTCTCCTATAAAGGATTACTATATTCAAATATCTACACATTTAAAAAAATATGACAAGAAAAATATGACCAGAAAAATATGACAAGAAACAGCAAGTGTTCTGTCCGAACATTAATTTTGTGTGTGGTCCTGTATAGTGAATTCTGCGTGCAGTGTGTGTGCTTTTCACGAAGAACAGTTTTCTTATTGTTATGATATCAAAACCTCAAGGTTAAGCGCCAATCTCTTATTCACATTCAAATTCATATTCATATTTATTCATTTCCAACAGGAAGAAAATACAGTGACATTGCATAGACATAATTATACAAACAATGTGAAATTGAGATACATACATAATTTTTTTTTCTTTCATGAGTTAACATATCAATAAACAATCAGAATAAATTATCATAGATTATTGATTTCTGTGGAAATGGAGGAATCCACTAAAAAGCAATCGCTTGTAATTTGTGGAACCCTCAGAAAATAAACTTGTTGCAAATTGTGCCTACGAAGACTAGGAAAACGCAAAGTATGTTATGTAACACTTAGCATGCTTAACCCCCCCCCCCCCTTTCAATTGCTGTGAAATGATTCCGTTAAATTTAGTCGCATGACCTTAACTCAAGTTCATCTTAAACATGTTGAAACAACAATAAAGGGCCTCTGCTGAATTGCTTTTGCGACCAATTTAGATACACATCCGTTAGTGTCTAGCCTGAAGTATGAAGAGAGTACTTGAGACGCGACTAACAGTTGAGTTTTCCTGAAAAGGGGCTCAAGTTCGGGATTAATAAGAGAAACATTTTTGAAGCTTCTCTTCTAGACGTATCTGATGTTGTGATTTATTGCTATTAATACAGCGAAACTGAATCTAGATTGAACCTGTCACTGCCGTATCTGTTTTGAATTACATAAAAGGTCTTTATTAGCATTCCATGACTGTGTCTGAAAGAACAAACGCATGACCAAATTAGAAATCGGTTCGTCTGTATAATGAACTAGTCGCGGAACAATATTTGCCAACAGGGTCAAGGGGAATAATGAGAAAAGACCCGCACAATGCATGATTTTCATGCCAATGTTAAATATGACACAGTTAAATTTGCTCCCCCTCCCTCTCTCCCCTCCCTCTTTCTCTCTCTCTCTCTCTCTCTCTCTCTCTCTCTCTTTACCATTCTAATTTTACGTCCGTTTTATCATAAGAGTAGTGTGTACAGCCCGCAGTTTGTATCAACAAAATAGTTTTTCAGCAAAATCCATTTTTGTGGTCATTGAATGTCTGAGAATATTTTGTCGCCATGAAGTCCATCGTTTATCTATTCGTTTTGTGTTGCGTTTGCCTCTCGGCAATTTTGTCTTTCTCTCTTTTTATCTTTCTCTGTTCCTGTCGCTCCTCTCTCTTTTAGCAGTCTTTGTTTATGCCTTTGTTTAGTTGCACCTCATATTCTTATTTCAAGACAACCATGCAGCCATTTTCTTCATTAAATTTTCATCCTCCCCTCCTCCGTATATCACTCATTTTTCGTACTGCGAATATAATTTTCATCAAATTATTTCCAATGATTTTTTTTTCATAGTACATCATTTCCCTCTCCTGCTCGCTCCTGTGTGTATCTTAATTTCAGTCCTCCTTTATTTTTCCTTCCCCTCTTTCTCCCTCTCTCTCTCTTTCTCTCTCCGTCTGTCTCCATTTTTCTCTCAGTTTTTGCTTTCCCCGCTTTTTCCTTCGTTCTCTCCATTTCCTTCAATCTCTACCTTACCCACTTTATTCACTTTCTGTCACCCCATCTCTCTTTCTCACTCTCTTCCTTGTCATCATCTCTCATTATGCGTCGTGAGGTGTACCATTTGTGAGCGGTGTAGTAGTTATGTCACCGCCATATCGATGTAGAAAGACACCTTAGTCGACAATAAGATGCTACAATCGGTCAGAAATTGTTTCCAAAAGAGCGGGGATGAAACGACCCCTATCGGAAATACGCTTTTACATGTGTCTTTTCCAATGATCATGATGATTGGCTTGCCACAGACCCGCAAAGCGACCGCGACTGTATTCCTGCGGTATATTCGCTCCCCACCTTTTTCTCCCCATCTCTCTCTCTGTCTCTTTCTCTCTCTCTATCTATCTATGTCTATCTCTTTCTCTCTCTCTCTGCATATATATCATATATCTGTCTCTGTCTCTCTCTCTCTCTCTCTCTCTCTGCATCTCTCACTCGCTGTTTTTGTTGATTTTTTTCTTTCCTTTCCTTGGTGTTAGTATTAATGATATCTTTATCTCTATTTGCATGTTCATGTCTTTTGTCTCTGTGTCATTTTTTCTCTTTCTTTCTATCTGTCTGTCTTTTCCCCATCCATTTTTATCTCTCTATCTGTTTACCTCTCTGCCTGTCTGTTATACCATGCCTCTATCACTCCATTGCTCTCAATTTCTTCACATTTATTTCTCGCTGTAGTATACTCTTCCTATCTGTCCAATATTCTCTCCTCTCTCTCTCTCTCTCTCTCTCTCTCTCTCTCTCTCTCTCTCTTTCGATACGTTATACTTTTTCATCTCCCTGGTTAGAGGACAATAAACCTATTCCATTGTTAATCAAAGCTCTTGAAAATATCTTACTGAACCCATAATATTTTCTTATTTATACCCCTTAGAAGTGCATCCTGAATGGCTTTTAATTTTTTGTTGTAAGGCCGACTCATCTTTTCCGCTAAAGCGAGGTAAGAGGTATCTTATGATTACCTTATCTTCTCTGCCATCTTATCTGAAGTTCTCCTTACTTAGAGACTTGGGTTACAATATCCAACTCGCCTTTTCTTTTATACTTTTTACCTCTTTCAACTTCTACTCTTAACCGCTTCCTTTTCTTAAGATCGCTTCATGTTATCCCTGCTTTTTCCCCTCTATTTCCTTGAGAATTTCCTCAATTTACTCATCGTCCATAAATTGTTTAATGTCTCCCATTCTTTCTCTCCCCACCCCCATTTTTCTTATAAGTGTATAGGCACTGAACTAGACTCTTCCCTCGTGCCCCTTGAAGGCAAACTTTAAGGCACATAGAAATAGATATGAAGGACTATGCGCACAATGTTCGGGCAAACCATTCGAGCAGTTTCTTGACCTGTTTCGAATATGGGGGCATTTGAAGAGTTTTCCTTTTCAGGGGACATTTCTACTTGTATTCTTCCAAACTAATATCAAAAGTCTGAGAAAGCTCACAATCGTTCATCTCATCCAAGAACTCAAGCTTTTCATTCTTACGTATATCCTCTCTCTACCTCTCCGTTTTGTAAAACTTTTGATGTTCACCCACATCTGTTCCTCTTATCTTTTATATAAGATTGTTCAACCTCCTTTTGTGTATTTTAATATATTTCCAACTCACTAATTGACAATAACCTATTTTATCATCCCGAACTCCCTCCCGCTGCAACTAATCCATCTCGTTTACCCTCCTAAAACCCTTTTCACGCCTTGTACTCGTACTAAGCCTCCTGAACATGTTCAAACGTCCCCCTTACACCCTACCTCAAGGGCCCCATACCGGTATAGATGGCAAGGCTTTTCTTCTAGGAGTGTATCTCATTACCGTTATATCCATCAGAACTCGACACAGGCAGTGTCCATCGGAACCTAAAACCGTGTGGAATTATAATCGCATTTAGAAATTTTCCCTCTTTTTTTGCAAATAAATCTTTCCTCTTTAAAGACTTGCCTCAAAAGCAATATTCTAAAGCAGTCTATTACAGGATTACGTTGAAACATATCTAAGGTTTCTCTTATTTGCATGACAAAGAAGTGATGCTGTTACATGTTTTCCACGAAATGAAGATTGTTACATCAATTTGAAATTGAAGTTATCCAATTAAAAAAGGAATAGACGTCTAGTTGAATTATAGAAATTCAATTCGAATATCACACCATTTCCTTATTTGATGATTCTCATTGGGTTCGACGTACAACGAGAGTTATCTTGCATACTGACTAGTTTGTGCAGTCAACTGACTTAAAGTCTGTGATATACGTCACAAGATGCAATAGTTTCTTCGTAGAACTTTTATAAAGTAAACAAACCAATTATCCCAAAGGCCCATAATTCAGACATTGCAATGACAGCTGAAAAACAAGGTGTTAATTTCATCAAGCTATTGCAAACCCAATCGCAGAGACCTTAATTTTTTTTTGATACCAGCCTTTTTAACCCTTTTCACCTTTAAAAATAATGTATGAACATAGCAAAGACGTATTACGTAACCCAAACGTGATTCCTATTTGATGTAGTGTATAATACTCTTTTTTATTTCTCGAATGTATTTGAGATCGTGCCCACAGATTTTTTTTCTCTCTATATATATTTTTTGTTCTTTCTTGGGTTATTTTTGTTTTGTATGTGGGCGTATTATGTGTGTGTGTGTGGGTGTGTGGGTGTGTGTGTGCGTGTTCTTTTTTTTTCGTGAAAGTCTCAGCCCAGTATGAAATTCCATATACCATTAAAGCAAGGGCAAAGAGTTCTAGAGTGAATTTTTAACCAGATTCGATCACCATCAGACCGGGACCAATAAGCTAGTTTATAGACGGTTGTCAAGGCAACACCCAAGTGATCATGTGATGCATGACGTATTTTTCTATTCATTTATTCTTTTCACTCGGTAGAGTATATCTAGCAATTGCAAGCGTGATAAAGAAATAAAAATAACCAAATTGTAAAACGAAAGCTGTACGTGTACATGTATAGCAATAGCTTCACCACTACTATCACAAAACATTTTATTTATGTATATTTGTAATAATCCGTAACATGAAACAAGTCATTTCTCGGCATGGCTTTCCAAATTCTTGATGAAATTTTGCACACCGCTTTAAAAAAATATACCACGGTAATCGTAACACCACAGTTTTATAATAAGTATACCACAGTATTTTTTTGCAGTCATCTCACCGAGGATTTTTCATGGTTATTGTGGTACTTTTTCTATTTTAAAAAATGCTTTTTGTTTTGTTTTGTTTTTTTCAGGTGTACTGAAAAAAGCGTAGGTCCTAGATTTTTCTCTTTCTAACAGTATGTCAACGTCATTGATGCTACCCTTGAGGACCGAAGTCCAAAGCCGTAGCATGAAAGTCCTTTGACTGGAATTTGATCTGCAATTTTGTCACACTTTATCCGTAGGGGAAATGGTAGCGAAAAAGGGGTTGTCGTAACCACAATATGACCAGTTTTTCTCTGCCTTAAAAACCATGTTAAATGCAATGAAGTTTGCATTTTACGGTAAGGAATAGTGGAGATGTGCATTTTCTTATGTCAGTGTAGATATATATATATATACAAGACCGGATTCTTCAAGCATGTCAAGTGATGAATATTATCTAAACCCTCAAAAATATAAAAAATAAAGAATATCATGTATTGAAAGAATATCATGAACATACATTACTGGAACATTTGCCATTGTCATTGTCATTGTCCATTGTTTTTGACAAGCTATTGCAAGAAATATGCTTGTCAGGAGGAAGGAAAAATGTTGAAATTTTTCTTCAATGAATTCAATGTGCCTCAATATCGAAGAATAAAATTTACAAATGTTTACAGAGAAAACATTAGAAGAATAGAACCAATTGGAGCAAGGGGACTACGACCCCCCCCCCCCCCGCGTTAAATGTTTCTCCCTTTATTTGTTTCATTCAGCCCTTGACGTATTCTTAACACAAAATTGGCCCCCTCCTATACTAAAAAGAAATAGTCATGAATCGCTCATGCTTAAATTATAAACTTGATGTGAAAATCTTTCCAAATAAAACATTCTATAATCATTTAGGCGTGATGCTTCTCGCCGCGGTCTCTAGCCTACAGATCGATGCAGATGCATATTTCGTCAAGCCATCATCTCTTTAAAATCATTGAAGGAGAAAATGAGAAAACTTTCCTGCCATTGCATCACTCCGCACAGATCATCTGGCGTCTTTCACCGGTGCACTTCTTTGTGGAAAATCTGCTTGATACGATTTTTCGCGGAAAGCAATAAAGCTGAAACAATACACCCTAAGGAGTGTGTGGGACTGTTATGAAGAATCCTGACACTTCCTTGCTTTGCAAGAAATAAATTTGAGGTTTTTCCTCTTTTTGTATTTTCGCTAGCCTCAGAAAAAGTTATCTCGCGGGAGTGGAATGATCTTTACGCCTGAAAAAGACTTGTAAGAATAACTGTTTTTCTTTTTCATGCGCATGGGAAACGCCTTTAGGGAATAGAGCCTAAGGAGATCGTGCGAGGAAGTTATTTTTGTCTGTAAATTTACATTTTCTCTCCACGGCAGTGGAAAACATGTATACTTTATACGTACTGTGTCATCACTGGTGATCCATCTTAAAGCTTCTCACATGTATATTGTAGCCGTATATTACCAAAGGATGTTGTAATCATCACGCGCACTTTCCTATACTGCTTCAAAAGGGGAATTCCTGTTCTTCATGGTGATCGTCCGGACTTCGATACCATAGTTCCTTTGAATACAAGAAACACTGATGCTAAAATTTAAAGAAATAATTTTCATAGTGGGTAAACCCGCCCGACATGATCTAATTTTCGTATCTTGAAGGCAGTTTTTTTTTTTAAAGGGAGGTCGTTTGTTCAATTTTTGTTTTAAAATATGATCACGTTTGGGCATAATATTACCCAAGGCGATCATACGATTGCATGATTGCCATAAAAACTTGAGTATTCACTTGATTACTTTCATTTAATAGCCACCATATTTTTCTACAGAATATGAAATGGTGACATATGCATTGCATTTTTATTTCCTATGCACTAGCATGCCAACAAGGGAATCTTGTTCATATTCAGGTTTTATGTCTTTTCTATGATTTTTAATCAATATGATAGACACGACAGAATACGAGAATACATTAATTGCTCCATGACTCCAACTACCAGCACAAATTTACTGCGCCATCAAATCATTACAATTAGCAGATTACAAGTTGCAAAGGGTTTTGTTATTCTGTAGTCTAGCATACATTATGACAAAGGCTAATAGAGTTTGCATGAACTTGCTATAATTTCCATAAAACAAAAGCATCAATGCATTTACTCTTCTCTGCACCAGCAGAATAATAATAATACTCGCATAAAATCACTGCAATCATAAATCAAGATTAATGCTGGTGTCTCATTTGATATCACGCTGTCTCTCTGCATTTATGCAGCCTACTGTACAGGCATAAACCCTAGTCTGTCATGTAAGAAATAAAAACCAAGAAACTAACGCACGATATAGCAATCAGCTGGACAAGTAATGGATGCTTCTGTTTTTCCCCCTATGGAGAACTGCTGCTGAAATATAGAGTGCTGCCCCTCAGCTCGCTAATGACCCTCTGTCTCGAGTCGTCTGCTTTTAGCACGAAGCTATCGATTAATACCCCTCCATATTTCACCCATGATAGAACGCGGGGTGTAGCCACAGGAGCTGCGAGGGATGTGCCCCCTCCCCATCGAATCGAACATGAAGGTTTGCACCATGCTGTGTTATATTTGTCCATGTTTTACTTCACACAGCGCATATGGTTCTCTGTGTCTAATATGTTACATGGCCTCGGATGCAAAAGTACTGACAGGGCTACACTTTTAAGGGAATACTGAATTAATGCATAAATAAATAGAGTGAAAAGGAGCAAACAGAAGCATAAAACCCGAAAGGAAAAGGAAGATGGAAACGGCTTGTGAAAAGAAGGTAGATGTCCCCGGGCCCCCGTCCCAATACCCTACACACTTTTCCCCTGACTGATAGCCCTATCAATTCACAATTTTCACCCACTCTGTTAGCCCGATGACCCCCCGCCATGATGCCAGTTCCCCTCAATGGCCTGAACCCAGGTACGCCACAATTGAAATGGACCTCAAGGAGTATGGGACTGAAATAGAATTCGTTGAAATGAGAGGTTGATGGAGAATATGAGGGTCATTTTCATACTCGATTTACCAGGGGATTTATAGGGATGGGAGATTCATCTGATGCTATCTATTTTTGTTCTTGTTCTAGTTGTCTATCATCTTTGATACTGAGAATTGGAAGAAGAGATAGGAAGATTAGGGGATAGTGGGTAGATTCTTACCGGACAGAATTCGGTCAAAGACAGATGAGCTTTGTCATTTGGGAAATATTTGCATTATTGCCTGAGTCATTGTACCATTTTTAAGGGAAATGAAAGTGAAAATTGCGGATCGATATGTCTGATTTTTTATTTGGAAAAGACCCACCACCAACCCCATGAGAAGCAAGCGAAACAAGTTAAAGTAACATTTTTACAAAAACAGTGAGCGAGAAAATTGTTTTGGACATTTTCACATGATTCACAATTTTCACCCACTCTGTAAGCCGGTTACTCCCCCCCCCCCCCCCCCCCCCCCCACCGCCAAAATGGCAGTTCCCCTCAATGCCGGTATGAGAAGTGACCAGGATAGGGGGGGGGGTGTTTCACAAAGATTTAAGTTTGACTAAAGTTGCACTTAAATTCCTACTTGCGTGCTCTATATTACGCATCACCCCACTGGTCAGATCATGCTCAGGGGACGTGCACTATTGGAAGTCTATCAATGCGATTACGCGTTAAATACCGGATGCGCATTGGCGCTTAAGCACGAAGCTAAGTCAAACTTAACTCTTTGTGAAACACCCCCCAGGACATGAATTTATATTGAAAGCAATCACTGGCTTCCTACCCCCCACCCTCCCGCCCCCCCCCCAAAAAAAAAAAAAAAAATACGAGGAAAATTTTTTGGAAGTTGTTTGAATCTCTTCAAAATTTTCATTGCATCGACTTTTCCTGAATATGTAGCGGGTTTGACCCTTTTTATTCTGTTATTTTTCCTATTCCTTCAAGGGCCTTTTTATTTTTTATTTTTTTGCTTGAGGAGCTGGACCCCTTAATTTTCTTTTTGATAGCGCACCCCCCCCCAAAAAAAAAACACCCCAAACAAACAAATAGCTCATTAAGCCACTGAATATATAATTGTCCAGGATCATGCTGTTCATACCTTTTCTACTCAGTAAACTTTCAATTTTCCGAAAGAAAGACGGAATATGGAAAATACCTTGATAAGTTGACATCAAGTGAAGATCTCTTGATAAAAATATGTTGACTAATATTGCAGATCTGAAATACAGCAACAAGAGTCTGATGTCAGCCCATATCACAGCTGTGTAGGTAACGCTCCCAAAGTAATTTTCAAAACGTGTTCATGCTTTGAGCTGTCACTAGAGTGACACAGTAATAATCAGAGTTCACCTGTGAAACGTATATATCGGAAAAGATATGCTACTTCCGTAGGATATGTAGTGCTCTCAATTTAGGATCGCCTATATCTTATTATGCAATTTAATACATTTATTTTCAATTTTCCGTTGTTTACAGGGAAATTTGGGTGAAGGTATATAGCGCAGAGTCATATTTTCAAAGAGGCGGTAAAGTCCTGGTAAACATGGATAATTCATAGGCGTTATTTCAGTGGAAGTAGGTCATACAGGGAGTGTCACATGAAAATGGTTGCTTACCAAATGCTTTAATATTGCAAATACGAAGAGCAAGGGTTTTCGTTTATATGAACGTCAATCGCAATTCTGTGTGTGTGCGCATGTGAGGGTGCGTGTATGTGCGGGGGGTTGATGTCCACTCTCATTTGCCCGTAACTATGTGCAGTCGTTTTGAATTTGGGAGTTATTTAGTAATTTTATTACTATTTTGATGATTTCAAATCTTAACATTTAGTTATCATGGTTATGATGCCTCTCTGCTACGTAAGTAAGCTTTTCGTAACTGTTTCTAGCATTTTAGCCCCTAATATCATCGTGTGACAAAATTTGGCAAGTAGAAAAACCCGCTTTAACCTTTTTTTTTTTTTTTTCATTTAAAATGAAATCAGCTTAAAGGCATTGACTAACTTTGTGAGTAGCTGATTTAAAAAATTCTCAAACTAAGATGAAACATGTGTATGATTACTTGTATTTGTACTCAAAAACCCTGAAACCAACCATAATTTGGAATGAAAAAGTGTAAGTTAAACGCAAACGGCGATTTTATTATCCTTCGTCTCACGAGACAATCACTAAGAGGACCACTTTGCTTGAATTTGAAAATGCCGTTATGTGCCTCCCGCCGCGTGATACGCCAATACACACAGTACGGTAAGGCGAGTCATACGCGCATGCGCACTCTTTATGTCTATTCTGTGCAACCGACTCTCGTGTATTTTTCAAGCATTGGTTCACATTTTTTATATTTAAAAATATTTCCTGTGGATATTATACTTTGAAACTTTCAGACTGGTATTTTTACACTATAACCCTTATGTTTATCCCATTTTCAAGTAACAAAACAAGATTTTTAAAAATCATAACAATGTTAACCAATGTCTTTAATTCATACACCACCTCTTAGGGCCACTGGGTGAGATTTTTAAGGCAAACCTCCTTATTTTGATACTGTAAGCGGAATTTTCTCTCAACCCAACAGCACGTGTACATATTGGTACGTCCCGTTTGGCGGGAATCCTAGCAGAGTGCAGGTGAGAAAAATACGCATTTGAAGTGGCGAGCAGAGTAAAGTTCCCTCTTTTACCAATAACATGTAAACACCTTATCGGCACACTCTCTAAATCGGTAAATTGGCCATAGGAAATGTGTATCGATTTACACGACTTCCTGCATACTGAACCGCATTGCTTGGTGCATTCTGAGGTATCGTATTCAGTGGGGTTAACACCACCCGTCAATCGTTTCGAGTGCAAGGGGTACAAATCGGGTGCGATGATTTCCTTCCCATGTCTTTATGGACAAGTCCATGGTTGGTTGGTTTTGATGTTCAATGCGCTACAAAGTACTGTAGAGACTGCGCATAAATTTAAATAAAATATTGTGTGATTTCACTTCATGTCTGCTCTAACCTTTGATAAGGCTACTAAACATGCTAAACTAGTATAATGACAAATTATCCCGGATCACGTTGGGAGCGTATAAGACAACTGATTTGTTGAGATTTAATGTGTGAATATGTGAAATCTTTATCTTGGTTAAACGGGAAATACTGCTTTAGGCAGTCTCCATTTGATCAGACCACTAAAATTCTGTTTACATGATTCTGAGAAAGAAAAACAAATTATCTTAGAAAATGTTTTTAAACATCAAAATATCCCCTTCCCTTCTCCCCTCCCTCTCTTACCGTTTATCTCCCCATTTAGTTCTTTCATCTCTTCCCCGACCCAACCCCCTCTCTCTTTCTCTCTCTCGTTCTCTCTGTCTCTTCCTCACATACTCTCAACTTTCCTTCCTATATTCATTTTCACGTTCTACGGTGACATTAAAGCTCTCTACGTTGGACATGTGTTGGATGAGGTTGATACTCAGTGTCACAAGATCTAAAGGTTCCTGCAGATGTTCTAGAAATAGATAAGAACCCTTTTTTCCACATTTTCACAACATTCCAGAAATTACACCTTGAGGGCAAGTCCACAATATGAGGAATTAATTTCGATGAGATGATACTAACGTAGAGTCTGAAATCAGGACATTGTCGTAAAGCTGGGTTGTACAGGAGCCCTACATGAAGAAATATGGAGAGATTTCGATAATAACTTGCGGCAATTACTTCAAAGGTCTTAAATCCAGGGTTCATTATGCCGTATTGGGTTTGAAACTTTGTTATTCCATAATTCACAGAGAATCCACTGCCTTTCCCTTGCGGGCCTATTTTTATGCCACATCAATTCAGAAATGACTTCATTTGAGTGCGCGCCAACCTCGTGAGGGTTACCAGAAAAAGAAAAGAAATCACATGCTCCCCACCATCATCCAACATTCTGTTTTCTTCCATCTCCCTCAAAGCCTTTCTTGGTGATCTATAGCCACAAGGAAATTCTTCTGATCTCCAGAATGCGTAGCAACAACATGCATTGTTTTATTGCGGTCAAGTGAGGAGTTTGGCGGGAAAGTGGAAAAGGAAAAAGAGAAAATTGAAGGGAAGCATCCGTTGAGAGCATCTCGATGTTTTTCACAGGGTGCCGAAAGCGTATGACGACCGTCCGGATAAACAGAATCTGGGGGTATAGTTCTCCTTGACACAAAAGCTTGGTTGCTTTGATTTCCCTGAATTCAGTTAAATCCATTTATGACTTGTTTTGGACACAAGAATCTCTTTTAAGTCACAGAGGGATTTGAGAACCTATGACAGCTTAAATGATTTTCTTTTAACCCCTCAGCAAATGTTTTTCCTTATTCCACTAGGCAATGGCTTAAAAGACATCGCAAAATATGCGACAGTTTCTATATGCAACTCAAAGAGAAAGCTGTAAAGTGTCTTTTTATTTATTTATTTTTTTCTCAAGGAAAACATAAGATTAAAATTGGTTTAGGTTTACAAACGTTGTATCCAGATAATGGGAGAGGGGTAGAAGGTAAGTTGCTAAGTTTATAGATGACCCTCTGACTGTTGTAAGAGGTTGAAATGTGACTAAATTTACGATAATTTTTTTTTCTTACTTTGCAAAGGGTCTAAAGAATGAGGGCCTGTTACTTTAAGCTTTCTTTCCGTAAAAGTCCGGCAACTCTGCTTGTTGTTCGTCACATCATACATCACTAGTCTAATCTAATTCCATCTGATGTTCTTTTTCTGCAGTTCGTTTCATGGCCCTAGTGACCACCTACGCTTTTACACCCGCTTCTGCCTTCGGCTACAGCGAGTCCGGGGACAATCAACCCCCCTCGAACGAGACCAACGACATCCCACCCATGGACCAACGCGACACCATCTTCCCCTACGACGAGGAGGACGACAACGCTACGAAACAGTCTTTCCTCTTGAACGGGAAGCTCTTCTGTTATAAATGTGGCGCACATGAAAACGATGATGGCGTGGATTTCGACAGCGCACTGAATGACTGCATGTTCCATGCTGCGGAGACGGCAGAATCCGAAGAATGTCCGAACAGCGTAGTGAATATTTCGACCTCGCCATCGTGCTACGTAAGAAAATGTGGTTTTACATCTAGAGAATACAGGAAAGAACTTTGCATCATAGTCGGGCATAAGGGTGTAAAAAGAAAACTGGAGAATCATTTAGAATGCCCCAAACAAAATCCTGAACACCTTGTACGTAAATGTTTGAAAGTACTTAAGTGCCCCGTTCGATAAAACTTTTTATCAGTAACAACTGCCTCATTTTTATGACAAATTTGCTCTCAGCCAATCAGATGCAAGAATTCAGTAGCTTATAACAGTTATTGCAAACTTATTATTGATAACAGTTTCATGAAAAGGGGCACTGGGATGGTAGGGACGGGGGCAAAGGGTTGGCCTAGATGAAACGAAGTGATTTGATATTTGTGAAACATATGAAGGACATTGAAGAATGCCCGAAAAATGTAAAAAATATTTCGACCCCACCGACATGCTACTTTCATGTAGCTGAAAAGAACGTTAGGGGAGATGATAAGGGACAAGATGGGAAAAAAAAAACAGAAAATGATGGATTGTGGAAAGTTCTATACAAGTAAATGTTTTATGAAATACTGAAGAAAGTGGGAAAGGAGGGGTAGGGGTGTCGTTACAGGTGGTGTTGTGAACTCATAACCATTACAAAAATGACAAATACTTCTCTGGAGCAGTATTTCCAGTTTATGTCCGAGTTGAATAATAGGATTTCAGGTTTATACTCCTTGGCAAAGTTTTATTTTTCCTTGTATAACAACTGTTATTGTACAGAAGCTGTCAGTATTTGAAATGAAACGTGTTTACGTGTTTGCGAATAAAGATAACGATAGCTTATGGACGCAATTAACTCCTAGCAGACACGAGCATGAAAAGGAAAATCACAAACACCACTTGCAATGTAATTGCCGGCCTTTATTATTGCCTCGTTCCAATCAAAACAAGTTCCCCATCAAAGAACACAATCAATGAAGCGCCGATTTATCACTGACCTTTTAGTGCTGCAAGATACCCGGAGGGAGGTTTTGGTCATAGCGAACGCTCTTGGTATTAAGTGTGAGTAATCTTATAACAAAGGATAAGCAACAGATATGTATTACATTTATCTCTACTGCACTTTGCTGCAATGATTGGAGTCGCAAAATTAAAGCACTTTCAGATGATCTTTGAAGGTGGAGATTTGCATGGTGGCACTGAAAACGTGGATAAGGTTCATGGTTCATCACGTGGTGAGTCCTGAAAAGGACTGTTAAGTTAGAGGAAGAGTGGAGAAAGTTGAGGTGGAGGAGAAATGGAGAGGCGTGATAGGGAGTAAGAGAGGGTGGAGAGTATCTTTCTTCACTCCTGATGACAGACAAGTGAAGCTGTCCGGAACGTCGATCCTTCTCTCCTCACCGCCTTCTCATCTGGTTTACAGTCCTTTTTAGGACTTCACCCATTTTGAAGAAAGATACTCTCTACTCTCTCTTACTCTCTATGTCGCCTCTCCATTTCTCCTCTGCCTCAATTTTCTCCACCTTTCCTCTATCTTAAGAGTCCTTTTCATGACTTACCACATGGTGAACCGTAAACATTATCCACGTTAAAGCAATTTCATTCCCAAGCTTTAAATTTTGACACATATACATGTATGTGAATTCCCATACAAAATAGCCTTTTCCTAATAAACACGACTGGGACTTTCTGTTTATCGTGATTTTATGGATCTGCATCACTAAGAACATTCGCTTCATAACAAACTATATTTCAAAAAGAGAAAATAACAAGAAATCGTTTCATAGGAACAGCGGAGAACAGTCGTCTTGGTTACATAAAACATTCCACCGCAGAATAGAATATTTATTCTATGAAGTTTTCTCAGACATGTCAGAGTTAACGTATCCTTGCTATTGAATGGATTTGCACATACTAGAATTTGGACGAAGTTGGACCTACTAGCTGCAATAGTAAGAGGTGATGATCATTCCCGAAAATGCTTTCACAATGTTTGAATAGTTTCATCAGCATTTTTGAAAGCCTGGGAACATCCTGTTCCGTTTTCCTTTTTCTTTTTGTATGTGTATATACACTCTAAACAAAAGATTAAATCACCATTTAAAAGGGCCATTTTCAAAATGGTAGATTAAAGCTATGAACATGCTGGATTCAAACCTTTATAAATAGTGATGAATCCAGCATAATCAAAGTGTTAATCTGCTATATTGACCATGTAGTCACTCCTCGGCGCTCTTAAATGGTGATTTAACATTTTAGTTTTTATAGTCTACACTTTTCCCCATTCGCCAGCATAGTCCTGGCCTTGGTACACAGGCTTTATATTCCTGTAGATGTTTTAGGGGTTTTGTGGCAGGGAACAGATGTGAGGGATGTGTTGCAGTGGGAGAACGGGGAAAGACGCAATTTCAAATATGGAAAAAACATCATTATGATGGTTTTTAGCTTCGGTTTTACGAAGGGTCGCCACTTCGACGTCCGCCTCTGAAGTGAAATTAATGTATAGATTTTTTTTTTTTAAATTAGAGGAGGAATCAAAATAACTGTGGTAGTAATTTTCGTTACTTTTTCCATTGCTATCTTGATCAGGTAAATAAGATGATGGCTGCTGGACACATAACCAGTTTCACCCGAGGCTGCATGATTTATTACAACTGTACACCGGTAGACTATTGCGAGTCCACCCTGAACAAGACCGGGGCATGTCAATCCTGCTGCCGAGAGGACTACTGTAACCGAGCAGCCGGAGAGTGCCTGCCGCGGGTCCAAGTCTTCAAGCTTCTGCTCCTGACGTTGTCCACCTACTTCCTTTTGTTTGTCAGATAGCGCAGTTCATCGGGAATCAAAGACTCACTTTTGAGCTAAAGATGTTCCTTCTACACCAGATATGGAATTGCTGAGGAGTAAACAGACACATCTTTTGAGAACGTTGAAAAATCACACTTTGTTAATCTGTTTTACTTGGTAGAAATGCAATTGAAGGATCATAATGTGCGTTTTTATGTATTACCGTAGCGTTATCAGTGCTCCACTTATTTCTTCTTTGCCATATAGCACATTAGGCAGGATAAGGCAGACTCACATTATGAGCTCCTGGATCTCCTTGGAAATGTGCCCCCCCCCCCCCCCCATGAGCCTTTGATGTTTTAAAATGCTGTGAGGATGAGCTGGCTGCGATGACAGCGATCGTTTAGTAGGAATCTTAAGATTAATGTATCCACCCATTTCTTCATCAGAAAGCGCATTACCCAAGAGCTAAAAAGACTCACATCGCTAGATGAGAAATATCCCTCTTTGGCGTTTATATCTGATGTCCTAGAAGAATGTAAAAGTGAAAGTGCGGATGTGCATTTCAATGTGTATTTTGATGTTTCATCGTAGAGCCGCAATGTTTTCTCTGTTTGATGACTACAAATAGGGTGTCGCACCGTAGCAGTCACATCAGACAGTCAGATCCAAGTTCTGTTTCCATAAAAATTGCTGTATCTGAATCAGCTTTGGGGATGTACAACTCGCTGGTGTCCTATTGATAATATCCAAATGAAAGTGTGGATGGCATCGTAAGAAAGAGGCTCTTCGAATGTACCTCTGATGTGTTAAATGCAGGAGCGTGCATCTGGTTCAGCTGACCGCGATCGTGAAGAGACCTCGAAGCTGGTAGCGGATCAAAGATGTTAATGTAAAAAAAAATAGTTATCTTCGAATGCACTAAGCCATTTGAAGTGTGTTGTTGGGGTTCCTTTTTAATGTTTTCACTTTTTTGATTTGTCATGTATTACAGTACTATAATAAGCCACGTGCAGATTAATAGAATGTTGTACAGTAAATTATGAAAGCTTATTTTGTAACCATTTCTCGAGATTTCTGCTTCGCCTATAATGTCTCTGATATGACAGAAATGGCTATGCAGAAATGCTCATAACCCCTTATTTCTTAGCATGATGTATCCTTGTTTTTTTCCTGCTATTCCTATGATTTTTTTGGTTCAATATTGGCGGCCTGGTTCAATCCGTCTGCGAAAATGAACAACTGATGTGGTTTAACAGTGTTAGAATTATGGTATCATTTTTACCCATATACTCTTTTCTCGAGGGAGTTTCACATTATTGAAGCGGATGTATGAAGATAAGGACAGTCCGCGATTTTGAAAGTTATTAAAGTTGGTAGTACACAGTGAAACATTAGTCCAGCCTTCTCAGAAAAACAAAATCTAGAAAATTATTGTCAAATTCATTGCCCGTTTCGGATATGTTTTTATATTGTTTGCCACGGGCATGACGGGACAGTTCTGTAGAAGCTCTCATGCGTCTCCCCCTCGGGAAGGTTCATTTTGTCAGGAGAAGAGAAAGTCGGTAATACCCAGGGAAGCAACAGTCCAGTCTGTTAAGAGAAGAAGAAGAAAATAAAAAGAAAGTTATTGTCCAGTTCATTGCCCGTTCAGATATGTTTTTCATATTGTTTGCCACTGGGCAGTTCTGCGGAAGCTCTCATGCGTCACCCCTGTTAGAATGCACCTTCCATCAGGAAAAGAAAAAGGTGTCCAAGTGCAGCATCCTACAGGGGAAAAAAAGCACCCCGATGATAAATGCAGACTAGGAATAATATAATCTGTTCACTGGTAAATATTTTCATTACAGGCTAAACACAGTAACATTTCATCTCCTGTAAGCATTGGCATAACTTTTATATTGCAGTCCAAAGCCACATTGTGGAACCGTTGTGGGACACACTGGAGCACCATTGTTTCTAATGTAGCACAAGTACAATTCGATTCATTTAAAAAAAAAAAAAGAACTTTAATATTAACATTTTGATTAGATTATTATGATAAACATATGTATATCATTATAACCAAGAGCACATCTGAAAAGGATTTTAGGAGAGCAAAAGGAAGTTGTTTATCCCAGAAGACGTATAAACGCGATTAAACCGTCACCCCCCCCCCCCCCCTCTCTCTCTCTCTCTCTCCCTCTCTCTCTCTCTCCCCGTGTGTAACTGTATACATGTAGTTCAGGGCGAAGTGGGTATCGGGTGACATGTAGCATTGTCATGTAGCTAAATCCTAGCAAGAAAATGCAACCAAAACTGCCAGTTACATTATCGAAAAAATGCTGCATGGTTACAATCACTCAGTTCATTGCCTTGCCAAACCAACATCTCTGTGTATAATTGAGATTCTTGTTTTGCACGGGTTTTACGCCCAGTAGTATCCCTTCCGTGGATCAGGAGGGGAAAATTTGAGAACAACATCACCAGAAAAATTCTTGAACCTGCTCTTACAATTTTTTTTCTCATAAGGGAGGTAAATTATAATGTTCAAAGAATAAAACATAATGTTGTCCCCATACATATTAGCGAAAAATGTGGGTATTCATCAAATACAAATTCAAACAAAAGAGAGAAATCTTAAAAGCATACAATCATATCACCACGAGGTTTTACAATTCGTGTTTTTATGTTTCTTTTACTTTTGAAGAGATTAAGAGCGATTAACACGGAAAGCATGTCATGCCTTACCTAAAAACTTTAGCGTATGAAAATCCAAGACAAAGGGGGTCAATCGAACATTTGATATTTCATTAGGACTTTGCTTGTAAACATTTCTAGGAATTTCCAAGTAGTGATTAGATTCTAAACGTTTGGTAGACCGATCAAAATATCACTTTGGGTTCAAATCTGCCATTTGATATATTCCGTATTGTTGTAATACTGAAAGTCTAACCTAAAGTATTGACCTGGCTTTTGAATCTCTGGAACAAACCTTCTTCTACCGTGTTTACAGTGAGAGGCTTTTGATTGATCGAGATTTTATTCAAACTAAAAAGTTGTTTTACGCTCCCCAAACGCTTGCACCTGTATAATGTTTCTTGCATGACTTTTATCTGACGAAGTAGTGTGTACAGCGGAAATAAGAAATTAATGTCATTTCGAATAATACCGAGCATTTTCTTACACAATGATTTAGTATACTTAGAGACTTTCTCTAGACTAAATAATGAGTTCATTTTTGCATTTATGTTTAAGTGAATGATACTAAAATTGATATTGATGCTGGCAATTTTTATTGAAATCTTTCACGATACCATTTCTCAATCCACTGATGCATGATGCATTTTGCATTTTTAAAAAAAATCTTGTGCATGGTCGGTAATTCCATATTTAACAACTACGACTTATTCTGTAGCTCTTAATTCAGGCAACATAGTTCGACTGCTGTTTTAATGACATAATCAATCTAGGTTGTAGAGTTCACTAGTTATGAAATAATATCATGTGCTATTTTTCACCTTTTGCAAGTACAACCCAGGCATATTATTCAGGGAAAAAAACATAATACCTGAAATATAAGATTTTGCCTTTCGGCATAGTCATGATAGAGGCCCCAAATCGATTTAATATTTCGTTTACAAGATATACGAAACGCAAACAGTCCTGTAACACGATTATGACAGATTTAGCAGATTTGTGACCATCGTTTTGCTAGACTGACTTGCTTTGAAGAAGGATGTTAAATCAATATTTGTGTGAAATTTTGTATCTTGTTTCCATTTTGATTTTAAAACAAAGAGATGCAAGAAATCCCACTCTGGGTCTTTTACCATGTTTACGTAATTCATTGGTTCTGTAATTTCATGATGGGTTTTCCTTTGGTAATGGAGAAGTCAGAACTTTTAGAAGGTTTGAAGAAAGTGATTCGAGGTTTGAGATATTGTCCTTCTTAGCTTTATATAAACAAATGAAATGGGAAGAAACCGTTCCAGCGACAAACACGATAAACATACGGATATACAGTTTTGTATAATGTGTCTTGCAACCTTGAAACTATGTTTATTTGTTTGTTTTGATCTAATACTTCAAACGGTATAACCAGGAGAATGTTGGTTGGTTTGGTTTTTTTTTTTGGGGGGGGGGGACAATGTCCTTCATTAGTGATCCTGAAATCACAATGATATATTCAAATAAACATCTTGGTGACCAGTGACTTCTGATGGTATCCCATGGAGATAAACGTGGACTTGGAAATATGAATTTCTGTAATTCTCCGGAATGAAATCCAGATTCAAAGTTCTAAGTTTGTGAGATACTCTTGTCCACCACTTTCCTCCACAGCTACTTCATGGCAAATTGCTGAAACTAACCTAAAGACACTGACCGTGTGGCGACTTTCGAAAGTGTCATTAACAAATTGTTTAGTTGTGAGCTCTGGGCAAGGAGTTGTACGCAAATTCCTTCCTTTAGCATGGCAGAAACAGTGATTTACGGAGGACTGAAAAACGCTCATGGATGTAAACAGTTCTGTGGATTATTCGTTTGTGAAGATTTTCTTCAGTTTGTTGAAGCAAAGGTCACGACGTCGCATTCTCGAACGTCTTTGGTCAGTTACATGAAAGGGTCCGTCCTACTGACAGACTCACTCAACGGAAGAACCGTGTAGGCGGATTTCTGCTCCTCGTCCTTTCAAAATGGCTGCAGGAGCTCACCAATCAGGGTAAGTGCATTTTACGTTTTTTCTTAAAAATCATAAACCAGAAAGGGGAAAAAGGAATGTTTATACTCGAAGATAATTACTTTTCAAGCTGATTTATGTCGTTACATGCCTGTCTTCATGACAAACCAATGGACTTAGTAACCAGGGAGTGTTTCTGAAAGCTGTTCGTAAGGTTACACATGACTTTAAGAACGACTTGAATATGAAGTGCCAAATGGGATGCCTAAAGTTTTCCCAGATGTTTTTACACAATGTGGCTGCATTTCCCATAATTTCGATTAAACTGTAGCAAAAAAAAATATACTTTGCAATAAAAATGTTTGTAAATAAATGCAATGTTAATCTACGTCTGCATATTTCACGTTGATGCGATTTAATCTGATTGAGAATCCCATTTGGCTTGCCATATTCAAGTCGTTCGTAAAGTCATTCGTAACTGTACGAACAGCCTTATGAAACACCCCCCCCCCCCTCCCAGGAGCTTGTAATACAAAGGTTAGAAATGAACTGCAAAATAGGAATGACCAATCGTGATGATTATTGCATGCCCATTGTGCTCTACAGCCAGAATCGTTGTGTCATATTTGCAATTGACTGAAAACTTTTGTGTTACAGGGCTCTGAACTAGTATCCAAAAAGGCTTGCAACATCTAGAAAATTACCCATCAAGAATGATTAACATGCGACCCGCCTATCCACTCGGGCAATAACATGTTGGAAAATCACCCATTTAAGATAATGAGACAACCTATTGAAACCTATCTGAACAACTAATGATTCACTATAAGCACCATCCCGCGTGGGTACCATTTACCTTGGGGGAGGCCATTATCTGGCAAAATCTTGATTGGAGGAAGAGTGATATTCCCGGTTTTGACCTTATTTTAGTAAGAGTCATTGGGTTTATGGTCCTAAAATATATGAACATAGTCCTGCCTAGAAAAGCCATACATGGTATAGATCACTGTAGATAATTACTGGGATCAGGGAAGCCTCCTATTCAGTGTCTGCCCAGAAGAAGGCCACATATTAAGTGCATATACACTCCATCAAAAAAGTAAGTCCCCCCCCCCCCTTAGCATTTTTTTCATATATCTCAAAAAGTATTTTACCGATTTTGATCATTCAAACGGTAATGGATGGGGAATTTCCTTAGGCATAAAATGAATGGTATGTGTCTGCCAGTTGATGGCATTGTTGGTGTGCAATCATGCATTTTATGACAAAAGGTGTGGAATAAAAAGTTGCACTTTTGTGATTTATGTAATCTTCTACACGAATAAGAAGAGAATCACGCATGTTTCTTAACTTTCAAGCACGATTAATTGCATGTCACTCTGTGATTTACTTTTAATAAGCATCACAGTGAATGAAGTGTTCAATAATTGACAGGTCCACCGTCTGCTTTGATCACCTCACAGCACCTCTTCAGCATAGTTACTGTTGATCAAAATTTGTATGCATTGTTGATTCAGGTTGGTCCATGGCCCTCTGCAAAATGTGCCGGAACTCCTCCAAACACTGCCAGAAAGGTATAGTCCTTCACCTTCTTATTGGCTTTCCGTTTGATGTTATCCCAGAGATTCTTCATGGGGTTGCAGTCACAGTGTATTTTTCAGGCCGTTCCATACGCTCAATACCATTTTCCTCCACAACTGACCGACGACTCGAGCACGATGGGCTCTTGCATTGTCGTCCATACAAACAAACTTGTCTCCAATGGCTGCTGCATACGGCACGACCTGCGGCTCCAAGACCTCATCAGGATGTCATTGGACGGTCAATCGACCTGGAACAGGAAAAAAAAATCTATCTTCCCATGGATGGGTGTTGATCGATGCCACCCCACATCATCACGCTTCCAACTTGGGAGCCCACTATATCCGCGATGCAGTCACGTTTAAGCTCCTCCCCTACCCTTCTCCAAACTCTCTCATCGGTCTTCTTTAGGTAGCAGATGACAGACCTATCAGTTATTGAACACTTCATCCACTGTGATGCTTATTAAAAGTAAAACATAGCGTGACATGTAATCAGTGGTGCTTGAAAGTTCAGAAACACGCGTAATTCTCTACTCATTCGTGTGGAAGCTCACATGAATCACTAATGTGCACCTTTTTATTCCACAACTTTTGCCATAAAACGCATGATTGCACACCAACAATCCCATCAACTAGCAGACACATACCATTTATTTTATGCGTAGGAAAATTCCCTATCCATTACCATTTGAATGATCAAAATCGGTAAAATATTTTTTGAGATATATGAAAAAATGCTAAGGGGGAATTATTTTTTTGGTTGAGTGTGTTTGTCTATGACCATTATAGACAGGTGGCCGAAGTAACTGTGGCATATTAGGGTTCACTGCACTAAGTTCATATCTAAAGCTGATTAAAAGTTTGTAATGACAATACAGTGATGTACAACATTCAATCTATGCTCTTGCAGTCTTGTGCTTTCACGGTGATGAATTCATGGGCTGGCACTAATGTCATTTCCTCAACACATTTGTCTCGATCGCCAATAAATAAATGATGACCTGGAAAATACTGTCAGTATTTGTGATTGAATGTGTTGTTTGGGTCCATCGTGACAGCATGGTAAAAGTATTCCCAAGCAAGTGGATTTGGGAACATGACGTAAACACCTGACGTGAATGAATGTGGGTCTTGTTAGTCTGTTACATGTAGGCTACGTGATTTCATTTATCCGGATTAAAATCTTAGCGTTATCCATGTCACTATTGTCATCATTAATCTGAAGAATATCAGAAATAAGCACATTGGGAGAAGAATAATGCTTCAATCCCCTCATATAAAGTCGTCCTTATTTCCCCTTTTATTTATAGACAATTTGATTTTGATTTATTAATTTTGTGTCCACGTTCATTAATCTTAGATCAGTTCAGTTGTATAAAATATAAAACATGTATTAATGAAGTATTCAAAAAATTACATAATAACATTATAGTAGTAATTGTAACCGCATAAACTATAATTTTTTTTTTTTTTTTATGACAATTGACTTCCGTCGAACTGAATTCCTTGTAATCATGATATCGTATGATATTTGGAAACATTAAACACACACGCATTCGAAATGATTCCCTTCCAAAGCAGCATCTTATTGAGAGATGTATCCCTCGACTTGCACTTAGCAGACCTTATACCTGATTACGATAACGACTGTGGAAGATAAACGATATCGGATTAAGCAGATGAAGCCAGCATCTCCCATTATGCCGACTATCCATCCCTCTTAGCTGCAAGATAAACAACACGGCCGTGTCCTCATCATTCTCTCTTCCATCGCCGATGGCTGGGGAACCATTTGGCCAGTATTGCCAGGCACCCAAGTGCACTTCAACGGATCGTTCGTCTTATCCGCCATGATGTGGAGATAATCACCATGATGTAGACGAGCTGCCTGAATAGGAAATGAAGTGGAATTCAATTGGTTGAGGAACTTTCATACGAGGTCTATCATCAAATCACCTCAGAAAATATGATTTCTAATCAACCGAAATTGTTTCAATAGCGAAGGGATACGGAAAGAACACTAAAGCAACTACTCGAGTTGGATTACGTAATACGTCTTTTGGAAGTTTCGCACCCTTCACGCTGTGATTGGAGAGTCTATTGTAGTAATTGCCTTACCAAAGTAGATTTTCAAAAGTCTTTCGAACAATCAGCACAGCGGCAATTTCAACCCTCTGGTGTATATTCCCTTGAAGTTCTGTCCTAATTAATAGTATGTCAGTGTTATATTCGCACATTTCAAAAGCTAATGTACTTGCTAGGTAGGAATAGAATATGGTGTTTCATAAAGCTGTTCCTAAAGTTACGCATGAGTTGAATTGCCAAATGGGATGCACACAGTTTTTTCTGATGTTTAAACAAAGTGTGACTGCACTTCCCATAATCTCAAACAAATTGTGTCAAAAAATATACTTCCCAATAAAAATGTTTGTAAACATTAGTAATGTTAATCCACGTCTACATATTTTACCATTAGCTCATGCGATTTGTAATGATTGAAAATCCCATTTGGCTTACCATATTCAATTAAAGCAACTACTCGAGTCGTTTGCTACATCGTGAGACAACTGGTTATTTCTTCTACTCAATCCTTCACCACGATGAACCTCTTCCACATCATATTCAATTCGTTCGTAAAGTCATTCGTAACTTTATGAACTGTGACAGCTTTATGAAATATCCACAGATCTAACAGGTAGCATACTGCTATACCCCAACTTTTTCCTTAATAATATAGTACCCAACTTTAAGTGAGGTCGAGAAATGTATTATTCCTCGTTTTTATTCTGTATCTTAACGGAGAGGCAGATCCGAAGAATCAAACTGCCACATTTCATGACGCTGAATTCACTTGATTATTAATTCACTTTCCATAATCACCCAGGTTAAGGTGTTTCATCGCTTTTAATTCTCTAGATATAAGCACAAAGGCATACAGTGCAAGTGAAATGCCAGAATCTAAAACCTTGCAAAGCATTATTCTGCCACCTTCATTATAAATCCATTATGAGTCACCTTGCCATGTGTTTTTAATTGCATTGAACTTCGAAGGCAGTCAGGAAGTCATACTTGTCAAGGATGAAATGTCAGAGTAGGAAAAAAATTTGTCAAATCATTTCAAAATCATGATAAAAGATAAATTATTTCAACTCAGTAAGCAACGAAAAGGCAGATACGAAGAATAAGCTGTCAGAACCCCAAATACCCCAATACATTAACTGTTTCATTTCATTATTAATCTAGTTGTCAGTTTCTAATCTTAAAAACATCTTTATTTCCTTCGCATAATGAAATGCAAATATTAAAGAAATTTGCATTGTCAAGAAAACGTGGTGGAAGTGGGCAAGGTTCCGCAGTTTATGCATATGTAATATCCTAAAATCATGATGTATGCCATTTTTAATCACTTCAACGAAGTTCTCTATTTTGGTAATAATCTGTACGCTCTGTCTGTAGGCTCTGTGGGTAAATAAGAAATAATCGGATGCGAGCGAATAAGTTACATTAGCTTAGTATATCTTCGGACACCATATTTTTTCCAGTATTTTAATGTTTGAAAATTTCACCTTTTTTATATCAACCTCTTACGGTCTTGCCTGAACGCATGATGATGATGTAACTCCTGTAGGGACGCAAGGGTGGGCGAGGCTGCACAGGCACGCAGGTGAGGGTGCGTTTGGGCGTGCGCTCGCGTGTGTTCCTCTCTCTCTCTCTCTCTCTCTCTCTCTCTCTCTCTCTCTCTCTCTCTTCAAGTAACATATCTTTTGCACGTGCATGTGCGGTTATATTTCAGTATCAGTGTATACTGTTTGTGTATTTTTTGTCTGACACTCGTGATCGGCTACAAATTAATTAACCGAATTCTACTTTTTCAACAAGTTGCACACTGAAAGAGAAACGCTCTCATCGATCTTGTCTCTATCAAGATGATTGTTTTCTCATACTGTATCAGATATTTCTAGACAAAACACGGTTATAGGAAAAATCTATGGAGCTCGAATTTCGGCAAGAATAGGTGAAGATGCAAAGAGCTGACGATTACATTATTGCAGACTGCTGAAATCTTTTATGTTAAACATCGATTTCAGAAGCAGTCGAGTAGGATGCCTAAGAGGGTCTCCAGTATGCTTGGGTTAGCTCCCTGTAAAGGCGCCAGTCCGTTTTTCACAAAAACTGGAGTGATGAAAACCTCTTAGCCTCTTAGTGAAATTTATGGTATGTCGACATTAACATGACTAATATTTTTGCCACGTATGCCGGCAGAAATCATCAGCATTGATGAGTAATATGATATAGATTATTCATCTTCATATCTTTATCGAAAAATGAAATTGAATAAAGGACGAGTAATATTATTTTCTATCTCAAATTTGTTGATTTAATACAAAGTGGCGAGATAAAAAAGAAGGAAAATGAAATCAGTTCTGCTTAGTCACCATTCTCCCAAAAGTGAGGCAATTTTATTTATTTCGAAAGAAAACTTAGTAGCACATGCTGTAACCCCCCCCCCCCCCCCCCCCCTGCCAACATTAGTTTCAAGTTTCAAGTTTCAAATTTTATTGATTTGGAATCTGTACATATTGGATTATTCTCAACCTTTTTTCTTTCTTTTTTTTACAAAATTCAACAAAAATTTTACAAAATATAACAGAAAAAGAACAAAGTATATCATAAATAGCAAAGTATAGCAGGATTTTCACAAAAACATAACAGAATATTAAAAAATATAGCAGGATTTTCACATAAAGCATAAGAGAATATGATATATACTAGAATATGACAAAATATATTCGAGTAAAACAACTTTTAAGTATATAACAAAACAAACAAACAAAACAAAACAAAAAGCAACCAAATCCCGCATAAGTGGTAGCCACTCTCTTTTCTACACACGTACGCACCCCTGAAAAAAAGGGAAACAAAAATCATTGCAGCGAGATCGTATATATCGAAACACGATAATTATCATAAATCCCACAGAATGAAGTGAAGGAACAACAAATACCACTAGCTCAAGAAGTGTAACATAACATCTGCGAAGTATTTTAGTAAAACTGGTAAACGACTTGATTAGATTTGATATGATATGCACCTCTCTCTTCTCCGTATGATACCAGGCATTTTCGCTACACGTTTGCGTGGTATGTGATTATCAACTAGTCACTCTCATAACATCTTTTGCAGACCTCGTCAGCATTAATGCATTAATTCGCATGCTGACGCTCCTCAAGATAATGAATTTATTCAGAATGCCACCGAAGCTTAATGTCAAGAAGGTCAAAAATAGATTTCCATAATTTTCCATATATCCCCCCTCCCACGGTAGGGAGATTTTTGACAATTCGTGGATCAAAATGGCATTTCTGCACATTAAAATTCAGTATAAGGGGGTAACTTATATGAGAAGCGGCATGTTCACCATGTTTAAGTTTTACTTTCATTTCGCAGGGTAGGGGTAGAGTAAGTTATGTAAAGCGGACTCGATGAAAGTTTTTTTTTGTCACCGATCAACAGGGGGGCCAAGGCCCCCTTATATGCCCCCCCCCTTAGCTACGCCAGTGTATATAGTCCTTCTCGAACGCTTGCCCTATTTTCTCGGAAATCTCATGAATTTCATTTCATTGGTTTTGTTGAGCTGGCGTACCTCCAATTTCGTTTTGTTAGTTATAAACTTTGGTTAATTGCATAAATTTTTCTTGAATATGAATATGTAGGTTCGAACTTTCGAAAAGTTAAATCAGAGAATTCCCCCTAAAATAAAATAGAAAAGATTTTGATAAATAATGCGGATATGAGGAAAGGCTTTTTAAGTTATCACGATGTACTCGAATATCTGTGCTATCAATTTTGGAGTTTTGATTTTACCGGTAACTAGTAAATGGAAAAACCATACATTTAGAAACATACCTCTCCGTGCATTCTAACAATTTCATGATACTTTTAGATTAGACATAGGATGATAATAATTCATGATTTAATTTAATGTAACAGAACCAGTACAACATTATAAACAAATTCATTCAAATTTTATTTCGAGTAAGATCAGTGTAGGGTTAAAAGGCAAAACAATTGAGTTATGGTGTATCTTTCGGACCCAAGTTGTTACTACTGAAATCGTGGAATGATAATCTACGGAAGGGAATCGGATGGAATTACCCAAAATACCTATACGGGATAGGGTTTTTTTTTTTGCTATTGTAGATATGATATAAAAGGGGGCATGATTACAAAAGAAAGTGGGGTACTCAAAAATAGAGCATATTATGAATAGTCTGCATGCATTGAAGATTTGTTTTTTATTCGAACTTTGTTATGTGCATGTATTTCGGTTAATCTGGATTCTGAAGGAGAAACTAGTATATGACTATATTTTGTACTGCATTTCTTGACATGGCTGGGCTGTCTTGGAAAGTAATCGATAAAGAAATTAATGGAAATTTGCATGAAATTGTGCGCAATGGAAAGCAAACCCCATCTCCATGCTTTCCAAAGCTTTTAACTGCAATTTTCATCACTTCCTCCGAAGACGTTTATCTTGCTAAGTCATTCTGCATGTATTATTCATAACATTTTTTTTTATATTCATAAGATTATATTCCCGTCAACAGCTGCTGATTAAGGTTTTTAGCTGTACCCACGCACTCTGTCATGTCAGCAGGAGTCTATTCAATCTGCCCTTCGTACTTGGCGTGTCGCCTCTGTCTTACAAGAGATTAGAAAATCAATTTCAGTCTGATCCTACCGTGTTCTGACTTGATTGATAGATAGTCATCGATCAATATTCGCTCCCTTCTTACTAAATAAGTAGAAAAATAAAGAAAGAAATGATTACAAATGTAAGGAGTACAAAGGAGTACACGGGGCACTGCCACCCATCGAATGGCGATAACAGAGGAAAGGGGGATATTGGGAGAGTGCATGGGGAAGAGGGTAACGTAAAAAAAAAAGAGCCCCCACACCCTTTTCTCACTGGATGAGCTCCTTTTTCTTGAATTTTATTCACCGACTCATGCGATGTTTATTTCTCGATGGCTGAACTCACGCTATGTCAAAGGAGAGAGAGAGAGAGGGGGGGGGGAGGGGAGAGAGAGAAGAAATTTATTTGAAATGAGTCCACGAAATTATTCAAAACCACCCAGCGGCCTTTAAATACATGTTATGGTTTGGGTAAACTTTTCTCATCGTCGAGACTGAAAACTGAATAAATGTTCGATTCATCGCGTAATATGCACACTATGGGAGGCATGTCCAAAATTATTTTTCTTTCGTCGTGAAGTGGAATGAATTTTCAGATATCAAAATTTACTTCAGTGTAAATCGTCCCAAGAGGTCAACTCCTCAAGTAAAATTACTGCTAGACTAACCATCTTTTACTTCCATAGAAGAGTGAGCTGATTCAGTCTTCTGTCAATGATTAATATGCCTTGTAGTCGTAGAGATGAAAACCGAGATTAAAGAAGTGATCGTTGCGGTAATTTGCTTCCGTTTCAAAGACAGAATTCTCGTTAATAGCAGAACAATGTAAACAAGTTCAGATAAGCATAAGAGATGTTTGGAACATAAATGTCTCTACTCCTTCTTTACTGCAATCTTTTTGTTTATATAATCATTGTTGAGGATTGCCGAATTGCCCTCACCATCAGAAAAGGGATATAGCTTCCTGATCAAACTCTCTGTAATAAATATAAGCGTATCCATAGGGCTAGCTATGTACCCCCCCCCCCGCCCAAGATATACAAAGTGGTGAATTCATAATTTTTTTTACTGGAACCGCTATCCTTAACCTGGGTAGTGAGGTGCTCAGTTTTTCACAACCTTGTCGTTGCCTACAGATAAATGAATTGGGTAGTGAGAAAATTCTTCACTCATCTAAAACTGTCTGCACTTTCAAGTTGGATATTTCGTAGATGCAACATGATGAATAATCCGCGATTGTGCAAAACATGATATCGGCAGGGGCGTCGCTAGACTATTTTGAATGGGGGGTGTAGAGGCCAGATTGCCGACAAATAATGCCACCGATTGCCGACGACCAACGTCGATCAATTCAACCGTATAAAGCCCACTGAAGCATGTTCAATTGTGTACCTCTATCATATTTTCCTTTTGAACTATATTTTGTTCACCTCACTTGCCGAATGTGTTTATTTTCCGAAAAACATCCTGTATCTAAATATAATACGAGCGAGCGCAGCGAGCGAGGAAAAATATACACTCTCTTACGTACTTAAGTGATAGTTCTTCATCCCGACGTCCATTCCTTACCCAAGCCTTGGAAACAAATTCAGTGGAACATTTACGACAGGATCATTTTGAAATATCAAGGTCTACTTCCATAATGTAAGCACTCCTTGATACTTGATAATTTTTAGTTCTGACCTGTTTTTTTACAATGTGTATTTGTAAATTTCACCGTCACACTGCCACGTATGATAATTCTTATGTGAAATTTACTTATTATTTCAAACCGATGGAAAAAGGCTTTCTGTTGCAATGGCAGTTAAATCAATCAATAAATTCATTTCAGTCTAATTTAATTCAAATTTGATGTACAAAATAAAACATGAGCAAGTGAAAACGAGTATCATACATCAAATTTTGGCTTAAAAGGTGTAACTCACATTTCAGTTTGGATATTTCGCGAATACGACACACCATGAATAATTCGGGAACACACGACACATGATCAGCTCCTATCATGACTTTGATTTGTTATCCAAGCCCTTGGAAACAAAGTCAGTGAAAAATTTACGTCATGATCGTTTTCGAGTACCCAAGTCGACTTCCCATTAGTGTAAGTACATGCATGTATATATAAGCATAAACAACTACCGAGTGATAACTAGTCATCTATACTTATACATCTGGCTCACGTGTAACTCACATTTCAATTTGGATAGTTCACGGATACGATACATGATGAATAATGTACGAACACGCGAAACAAGATCATCACTCCCTATCATGACTATGATTCCTTACCCAAGGCTAAGGAAACAAAGTCAGTGTTACATTGACGTCTAGATCATTTTCGAATACCCAAGTCGACTTTCAATTAGTCCGAGAGCAGTCCGATGCGTGTACTATCTTAATGGTTCGGTTTAAAGAGAATGCGTTCTGGTATATAAGAGGGTGCCTTTGATGTCAGTTTGGATAGATATCATGCAGTGTCATGGGAGCGATACGCCATAAAAACAGAATTGATATTCACAGGCCTTAATATGAGAGAAAAGCTGAAAACTTTGGACCAAAATTTTATGCCACATCGTGTGTGATGTCCCATAATACCTCTAGGCTGTGCGTGTCATTTTAATTGGGATTCAGCAAATTCTACATCACCCTGACTTAGTCTGGCTTATCGCAAAGAGCATTGCACGCAGATTTGAGTGTAAGGGACTACACACACACACACACACACACACACACACACACACACACCCACACCGACACCCACACACGCACACAGACACATGCACATGTGGCATGTGGCAAAAAAATTTAAGCTTTTCCTAGTTATATGAGAATATGGGCAAATTTCAAGATGCATTGGTACACAATCTTCTTATACACACTAAGAATAATAGGTCCAATCATGTTGCACCCTTTAAATGCAACACTAGAAGCTCTTTACGGGTGCAATTTTGCACCCAAAGAAGCATTATATACCTTTAAGGGTGTATTGAGCTACATTTTGCACCCATTAAGGGTGCAGAGCTTTACCCTTTAGAGACGGTGCAAATTTGCACCCTTTTGGATGCAAAAATTTCTGCGGGCATTTCTTGGTGCAAAGAAGTACAAAAGGGTGCATCTCTGCACCTTTTTCATGTAGGGTGCAAGATTGCACTCCAAAAAGTGCTGCTATTGTTGCATTTGGGGTGCAAAATTGAACCTTTCATTCTTAGAATGTACTCTATAAAAAGACAAGATAGCTCACAAAATTCACCTTTAAGAAAACTCCAATTTCTCTTTTAGAATATCTGCAGCTCAAAATCAAGAATGTGACTTGCCCTGCTGATATAAATGATATAATCATTACGAAACTTTCAGATGATCCTAGTTCACATATCGCTCCTATCTAGCAACTTGCTTCAGCGTCATCTTACTTTGGAATTAACTAAAAGAAAGTATTAACCACTCAGACCATTCAGCCTCCCTTTCGCAACTTCTCGGCTACTCTTTAACTTCCTCAAATTACACTGTAGGCAACAATTTATTGCCATATCTGTCAGCCTAGAGGTTCGAAACATCTCCCCGCTTTACCAATTTGGAGTCTGCTTAGAACAGCATTCTTAGTCTTAATGTGTCAAATATCCCCGCATGATCATAATGGGTTTATGAAGCCGATGGTACATTTTAATCCATCATTTTCCACTGTTTTCGAAGAAAGGAAATTTAATCATGAAGAAAAAGGAAAGAATGCGAGTAGCTCCTTTTTTTTCGTTTTTATGTGTTCCGTATTCTCCCTGTCTTTATTCTTGGAGATGGGCCCGGGAGGAAAAAAAAACACAAGGAAAGGTTAGCCACTGCTTTAAGGCACAATATACATATACAAACAGCGTTCAGTTAAGTATTCTGTTCTAATGTTCTCATTTCTTTTCCACGTCTTGCATTTGAAATGCTGTTTTACTATCTTTCTCTAGCATTTCATGATTTTTTTCTTTCCCCGTTCTATTTAACATTGATATCACTTTCCCCATTATTAACATCTCTTTTCTTTCTCTCTCGCTCTTGCTGCAGTAATACCACCCCCCCCCAATACACACACCCTTTTTTTCTTTAACTAACGTGATTTATGCATATAAAATGATGGAAAGGTGCACAATATAACTTGAATATTTGTCAGGTGTCTGTATATTCTAGCCTGCTGAATGTGTGTTTCTTGCTTTTCCCTAATTTTATTAAAGTTGATGGGGTTTTTTTTAAGAGAGAGCAGGTACAAAATTGACGAAGAGCCCAGAAAAAAAATAAAACTGAAAATGATTGAAATAAGTAGGGATAAATACCATGTGGTTCCCATATTGTCAGTATTATCGTGACCCAATCATAATACTGTTTTCTATACCCCTATCAATGCCATATGGTGAATGAGTGATCAGAATATTTGAAATGATCTTCATTTTTGTACGCTCGGATTTCGTTACGAAAACCCCGAGATAATGTCATTTCAGTTGTAATCCCAACCTGCAAAAACATGCATGATAACTGATTTTTTACTTAAACAAGTGATGCATGTCATGTCATCCATTTCAGATGTGATTCAGAAGTTGACAAACCATATGCAGCCGTGTTGATATAATGCATAGACGGCGATCCGGGGGGACGGTTGGACATGTCCCCCCCCCCCCCCCTCGATTTTTAAAGCTTAATACATTATTCTTCTATTTTGAGTCAGGTGACCAATTTTAGGCCAACAACTTAAATATTTTATAGGCCTAGAATGCATTTTGATGGCAAAATCAGGCTTCTTTCATTATTTTTTGCGGCCATTTCTAGCTCGATCGCTCGCTCGCATAATAACGACCATCCCCCCCCCCCTCACTTCTCGAAAGAGATTTTCGGCTGAGGCCTTCCGTGTTTCCGTCCCCCCCCCCCCCCCCCATTCGTTACATGAAATCACCGCCACTGATGATAATAATAACAATAATATTACATATACCCAGTTGTTGGGTGTCCGGACAGGTTGTGTATCCGGACAGTCGATTTTAAACAGCCAATTGAAAAAGTTCACAAGCAAATTTCTTAATGTTTTAGCACAAAATGTTAGACAATATTATAGAGAACAATATTGATGATGATTAGCACAAATCAATGCGTAGTTTTTGTTTAATCCAAAGATAAAAATGAAGGCTTCATTTTTGTTACGTGTCCGGACACCCAACCCCCCATCCTACGACTTGTATAGCGCCAGATCCACTCTGTGGAGTGCTCACAGAGTGCTCATAATGTGTGTCACATACAACAACAGCGAAGATTTTAAAAAATTCCCAGAGCTGGTATTGTAGGAAACAAAATTGCGGTTGAGACTATAGCAACCACTGAAATCCTCTTTTTGTTAGTGTGGGTTCTAAAACCAATGTTTATAGAGTAAATGCTCAGTGGTGCTCTTCAGTTACGTCTGAAGTATTAGTAATGTCATCTCCCTTCCCCACCCCCACACACACACTCGCGCGCGCGCGCGCATACTAACACGCACACAAGCCGGTATTTAGTTTCCAGGTTAAGGTAATTTTTACATCTGTAAATAATATTGATAAAAATCCCAAGTATTCCACGCTCTGAAATATAACTTACATTGATTGCTCAAGATGACTGATAAATGCTACCTGAAAGACGATCACGTAGCAGCTTAGTCATAGTAGTGCTGTCTCCTCTCAGTGAGACTTTTGGAGTAGGGCTGACAAAAATAAAATTTACATGAGCAGCCGAGAAATGAAATCACAGAGAATTTTTATCCTATTTCCATGCAGGACTTGCATCGTTTGTGAACAAGAACGGTTTGATTAATGCTTATCATAAATCTCTCCAAATTGGAAATGTAGCGTCATTATAAAAATCACTATTTTCATTTTTGGAAATTGACAAATTTTCCCTCAAATTCAATCATCTTCAAACTATGTAGGGATGGAAAATATTAAAGAATAGGTGTTGTCAATTTGATGAGAGAATGCGGATTAATTCAAGAAAGCTAATGATGGGGCAGGCTGGGAGCCCGTCAGCATAATACTGCCTTCCTGAGGACCCTGCAAATCATTATCCCGACAATATCCAGGTACCCATTATACACCTCGGTGGAAAGTGGCAAGTGTGGAATACTTTATTGCCAAAAGATGTTAGGGCCGGGCTGGGATTCGAACCCTCAACCTTGGATTGAGAGTCAAGGCCTGCTATTGGTATAGTCCACGTAATTATAGTCTCATTAAGAACAAGTTTATTTGTTTTTTTTAGTAAAAATATTACAGGCAATTTCCAGCAAGTGTACATGCACATTTACTTTCGTTAGCTGGATCAATCAAGTTTACCTCAAAATTTTTACCTGATCTAAAGATTAGCTTAAACCTATTTCTTTGTAGTTTGCATATGATATCATAGCATTGAATTGAAGCTAGCAGCCCGCATCTATAAAACCAGCAAAACCATGGCAAATGATGCTCTTTCTAATACTTTACTTGCAGCTTCAGATATTTCAAGAACGAATTGCTGGCAAAAGAGCTAGAGCAGTCACTTCCCTCTACTAGCAATAAATTACTTTTCCTATTAAAATTTTACTCAGAATCAAAAAGAAAGGTTAATTCAAAGAAAATGTAAGTCGGAGTTTAGCCTTAGACGGAGATGAAGGAGGGTTACGTGCTATAACGATGGCTACGCCCTATGACATCTTAAACCGGATGACGTAAGCGTAATTTTTCAATCGAAATGTATCTTTCTTTATCTCCTATCTTGCAGCCCTTCATGTCTGCGCTTCAATCGTCTTGATTTGGAGAGCTTGTTCAAACACTCCCCGGCTCACCGAGTCAACACGAGGCGAGCAAACACATTTCATACCGATGAAAGTTCTACTTCACAGGTTAGTCTTGAGATCTCAGACCCGTGATAGTAATGATGATGATAGTAGCGTGTAGTAGTAGCAGCAGTACAGTAGTAGCAGTAGTAGTAGCAGCAGCAGCAGCAGCAGTAGTAGTAGTAGTAGTAGTAGTAGTAGTAGCAGTAGTAGTAGTAGCAGTAGCAGTAGCAGTAGCAGCAGTATAGTAGTAGTAGTAGTAGTAGTAGCAGTAGTAGCAGCAGCAGTAGTAGTAGTAGTAGTAGTAGTAGTAGTAGTAGTAGTAGTAGTAGTAGCAGTATAGTAGTAGCACTAGTAGTAGTAGTAGTAGTAGTAGTAGTAGTAGAAGTAGTAGCAGTAGCAGTATCAGTAGTAGTAGTAGCAGTAGCAGTAGCAGCAGTAGCAGTAGCAGCAGTATAGTAGTAGTAGTAGTAGTAGTAGCAGTAGTAGCAGCAGCAGCAGTAGTAGTAGTAGTAGTAGTAGTAGTAGTAGTAGTAGTAGTAGTAGAAGGAGTAGTAGCAGTAGCAGTAGTAGTAGTAGTAGTAGCAGTAGAAGTAGCAGTAGTAGTAGTAGTAGAAGTAGCAGTAGTAGTAGTAGCAGCAGCAGCAGTAGTAGTAGCCTTACAGCCTTTCACAAAAATGTCAAATGTATTTAAAGAAATAATTTCGTTGAAGTCCGCATTGGTCACATCCTACAGTCATTCATTACTAAATTCACTTCTGAGGGAAAATTGCCTGTTTCTTTGTGCCTTTTCCTTGGTTTGTTAATCTCCGTATCATCCTCTCCCCTTTCCTTCCATTTTCCTTTTCATCCTTCGGTTCCCCCTCCTGCTTCCCGTTGGGTCCATTGTTATTAAAATTCCTCTAGTGTTAGGCTACATGAACTGTGATGTATGTCCATGTAAGACGAATAAAAAAAAATAGTACAGTAACAGATTCTCATAAGGGTTGAAGAAAAACGGCTTGTACTAAATCACCCTAAGGTCTTAATTCAAATCAATGAAACCACTAACGGACATCTCAAATGAAGGGACACTACAAATCAAAGTGTCTGGCAAACGCAACAACAAAACCCGGAAGTTGTGAAACGTACAGTAGAACAAACCACAGACAATGGCGCGCAAAAACTTTCATCGAAGCCCTACTTTTTAAAGTGGCGAACGATGATATACAACATTCATGAACTTTTCCAGCCGCATTTTTTTCCAAATAGCCCTCTTACAGTCTGATGGTCCATAACGTAGTCAAACAATAATTTGTTACCAATCTCGATTCTATTACACTGCAAAATAGCAACATAATTCCTCCGCAGAAATCGTTGTTTGGCGTGTGCCAACAGAACTATTTGGCGTGGCACAAATTATGTATCTAAATATCACCCTCGCCATAATCTTCATTACAGTCATCGTCATCATCATCATCATCATCATCATCATCATCATCATTTTAACCAATAAAATATATCTCATTATTGTAATCACAATAATCATTTTTAATGATGATCATATTTTATACATATAAATAATACCTCGAGCAGGTAGCCCAATCGCCTTTATTCTTATGGCAGAGCCGAGTATTCCCTGATCTAACTGGGTCTGATTTTGACGACTTGAACCACTAGCAATCTGGCGGGAAACGCTAGACCGCCTCGACAAACTCTCAAGTAGAGACTTGTCTCTGATATGCGAGGAATCCAAGGAGACCAGAATTATTGCCCGTGCCTCTATCGCATTGTCTACATATTGATACAGCACGAGGGGAAGAGAATTCGGGAACAGCTATGTTGGTCACGTTTCTCTTTGCGAGATTCATATCGAGAAGAATGCGTCGCATTGGTTTTTGAATAGCAAGGTGGATCACGAACTTCAGCAATTCATTTCGACTGTGGATAGAGGATCAGTGTGATTGACGTACAATGGAAGGTGTTAATAAAATGTTTGCCTTCGTTTGACACGGAGATTATATACAAGTATGTAAATTCGAAATACATGTACTCTTTATCGAATCCATGTGTTAGAATATAACAGTGAAGATTCCTCAATATCATGCTTTTAAACGAGCATGCTCTTTAACTTCTTATTCTTGCTCAAGACACTATGCAAACTGATCATTAGAATTTTTTCATCTTTATTTGATTCAGTCCAACTTCAAATACGCCGAAAGCTTGTGAGTTCGGTTGAGTTGTTTTTCCTTGTTAATGTTATTTCACTTCTGGTATCTATTCCATGCAAAAAAAAGATGGATATGGTTTTGTTTCTCCCGCTTTAAGTCTTTATTCCTTAGTCGTTTACATTTTCATTGTTGTCTTGTTCTTCGCCATGTTCTACCTATTGTCTCTCCTGTTTTTCATGATCTCCATCTCGAGATGTTGTAATGATATCTCTTGAAGAATTAAATTACGTAATCATTACCCTAAAGAGAGATACAATTGCAAATGTGCTCAAATTGAGACTGTTACTAACTGGAGAACCAAACAAACTGCATCAGAGAGCAAATGAAGTTGCTCATTCTGTTTTTAACTCTTTCAAACGAATTCCACATATACTCGCCTACAGTGACATAGTGTCCCAAGATCAAATTTTCCTCCTCCCTGCTCATGTAATATATCCTTTCAAATTGTTCAAATAAAAAAAATCTAAATTCAATTCCCCAAGGTTAGATGAGCTGAGAATAGCAGAATATTGATCACATATCCTTTGTGACGTAGCAAGTTCCGTTGCATCACCGTTTTGAACACAAGAAAGTGTAATTCAACCCACAGGGTAAGCGGCAATAAGAACGACAGTTGAGAATGCTTTTGTGGTAACTTATAAGGTTGGTCAATGTAAATTTGATTTGATTTGATCGAATAACTCGGTTTATATCTAATTTCATGTAAGACGATCACCCCCGCTGCGGCATGAAACGTGCCAAGGGCGGTGTAAGCTTTGTACCACGTTACTCCTTTTCACTCGTTGGAATGAATGATTGAAAATCAACTGTCCTTATTGAGTTAGAAATAGAAAGGATACACTTACGGAAAAGAACAGGGAAAACCCCTGGGGAAGAGTGTCTTCGTTTTGTTGTCTTTCAAAAGTGTTACTGGAATGCAAGATGTTTTTACACATTTCTGAACTAGAATGATCACCACATATTTCCTTACTGCTCCTTTCAATATTCTACAGAACTATGGCATACAGGCAGACATTCTTGGAAAAAGAATTCTGATGACGTACTTAAGTTCTCCACATCACCAGACAAATCCCTACACTTTTCTTGGTGAGATTTGGCGGGTTCTTTTGACCCTAATCCCCTCTCTGCACCTCGCGGGATCAATCTGATGCGTTGGGCTATCATCTTACCTGCGTGGCTTCACCATCCATTGCTTAACTTTTCCCTTCATCACATCGATATGCCGATATAACTCCCGCTGATCCAGGCATTCTCCTATGCGCATTTAGAATGAAGCACCAAGAGCTGTTTTTGGATCTGTAGTGTTCTTGCCGTTCCCGTTGCCTCGTTATTCGTTTCAGGTGCTTTAAATAAGACTGTGGTTTTAACCTGACAGCTTTAAAGACCATCCTTCCACCGAAAATGGAATCATGTAAATGGAAGTTGAAAGCTGATTTAGATTCGTGGTCTTGATCTTAAGTATCATGTGACTTCGTATGTTCTTGCATCTTCTGACATTTCTTCACAAAGAGGATCTAAAAGCATTTAGTTCTTTTTTTATATAAACACCCCATATTCATCACGGAAGCCAACTGCTGTGAACTTTGTAAGGGCTTTTAAAAGACAGTTAATGTCATTCGAAACTGATCAGAAGCAGTGGTAAGAAGACTGCGTGTGTAAATAGCCCTTATCAAGTTATTTTCAAACGGAAAAACATCTCGAAGTATTTCTCTTTTGACAAGGACGGGATGATAAATACTAAACGTTAAACAAAATGATTTACTAGAACAATTGTCTTTTAACGATTGTGCTTATAACTGTGTTCGTTGTCATGTATAAAAAAAAAAAAAGAACTTGTCTGCATTTGGTAAAAATTCGTCATATCATATAAACTCCATAACAATTTTTTAAGAAAATTTTTATGGAGGTCAATTTTATTAAGGTAATTAACCTTATACCTGTGAATTTGAAATTTGATATTTTTCACTCGATTTTCTTTTAACTTGCGTGATCTTGTTCATTTGATTATGCTTCTTTCCATCATGAAACATGAGGATGCTTATGAATAAAAAGAGCAAGCTGAATAAACATAGAGAAGACTAAATGACAATAATTGAGCGAGGCAGAGCAAAAATCTTGCTTTTAATAATTTATTATAACATGTGGGGACGTTTGGTATTTCCTTCACGTCAGTCTCCATACTCAACCTAAGAACTCTTGGGATATTCTGATGACGATCCTCCAAACCCCAAACCATTTTCCTCCTTGATCGTAATCAGAGATGCCAAGTTGCTTGTACATGTTGTGAGATGGGCTCTCCGACTCTAAATTCAATTGGACAGACTACAAGAACCTTTTCGTAGGTACATCTGAAAAAAAGGCAGAGGCAATTCATCATTCGTGGCATGTTTCAAGTTTCATCGTGACTTGCATGCAACAAGTGACCGAAGAGGGGTAATTTCCCTGTCCGTTTTTATGGCAGATTTGATAGAGTGCAACGAAAAACACATTATGAAATAATAACTTCAGCAGAGGCTTCCACAAGAAATCCAGTCGTGATTGATAGTATTATATCAGTTTGCGGTATACCCATCCATCTAACCATGGCAAGCAGCGGTGCTACCTCTAGATAGATTTCACAAAAGGACATCTACCCTCTAACCTGTCTAAGGAGATGTTTACCCGTGGCGCTCTCTTCGGCATAACTTTGGAAAGTTCATAATACAGTGCAAATGATTAACAGCCACTACACCGAGCGACCAGTCCTTGAATTTTCTGCCGTTGATATAACTTTCAAACTTTGGAGCTCAAGGTAAAAGGGCGTTATCAAAAGTACACTAAAATATTTTTACATGCCCTAATTGCTTTTAAGGCATAACTGCATAAGGCTAATGCGTAGTAGGAGACAACGAATTGACATCCATTACCATGGATCCCATTAAAGCTGACCATTTTCTACCAGATATATGAACTTTGATATTTTACCCAGTGGTCAGAAGGATTGCTTCGACATGTACATATTGAAAATTACTAGAATACCTTTTGAATTTTTCAACCACTTTACATTAGAATGATTGGGGAAAACAATCGCAATCGGAATAATGGACATTCAATTATGTCAAAAGGAAATATCTTGACGTACCCTTTAATAATTTTATTTCGTCTTCAGCCATATGTCGGCATAGCATCGATAACTGCGTGTTTTGGCATTTTATTTGAAAAAGTGAAAAGAGAGAGATGAAGAATGGTTTTGTCCACCTACAGCATAACTCTACACATTTCCGGAATATCATCTGTAAAGGGTGAAAGGGAGATTGATTATAGGAGTCGCTGAACTATTTCTCCACTGTCCCTTGCCATTATCTAAGAGGATGGGCACTTGTTCAATCACGTGACTCCCCCGGGAAGGCGGGAAACTCGGTTGTCTGCTCTTAGCATATGAAACGCCCCACTGTCAAATGTGCGTGACAGCACGACCGAGTTTTTTCTCCCTATTTTCTTGTTCATTTATTAGAGACTGATGTATGATATCAATAGGTCTTGCATTGCTGCAAGGAAAAGCCGATGCTCCAGTTTACACTTCTTCTTTTTTCAGAGTGAAAGTCATTTATTATTCTACCTTTTTTACTTAAACCCTCAAAGTATGTTTTGCGTGGGCATAATTTTTCCAGTTCTTTTCATGTTTTTTTTTTTTTTTTGCATAAGGAGGGGTATTTTTTTTCTTTTTTTTTTTCGTTTTCATGGATTTGAATGCCAAGTTTGCCCCTACACACTAAGAAAAAAGTTCAATTTTGCACCCATGAAATGCAACACTTGGAACTCCTTTAAAGGTACAACTTTGCACCCTTAAGGGTGCAAACTTGTACCCTTTAGAGAAAGTGCAAATTTGCACCCTTTTGAATGCAAACATTTCTGCACCTTTAAAGGTGTTAAGGGTGCAGACGGGCATTTCCTGGTGCAAACAAAAAGGTGCTGCCAGTGTTGCATTTAGCATGTTTAGAGTACAAAATTGAACCTTCTTTTCTTAGTGTGTAAGGATGAAGAAAAATGAATTTGACAGAATTCATACATGGACATTCCGCTTGATTCTGTAGGACACGAAGTGCAATTTTTTCAAACACCAATTACAATATAAAGCTTGATTTCCCTTCTGATGTAATCACTGAATCGCTAACAAAGAATTAAAACCCAACAGGAAAGTAGAAAGGAAGATTCTTCTTGCGTTACCGTTTAAATTGGTGAATTTGCCTAATATTTCTAGGGTTTTTCCTGTTATATCTAATAGTATCAAGGGACCCTTACTTCTTTATTAAGTAAATATAGGAATCGGTATACATATTCTCTGACGTCCTTGAGAAAAATGTTCTTATGCTTAAGCCAAAACTGGTTTCAAGGCAGACGAAATTTATACTGAAATTCAATGCTTCTCATATCTAGGAAAGCGATTTAAACAAAAAGAAGGCAATGCCACTGATAAAGGCAATATTCCAACAAAATGTAATATTATCTTTCAGATACGGCATTGTCTACTTGTAATACACACGAGGAGTGAATAATGAGAGGCATTACTCCATGCTAGCCTTATATGAGATGACATCATTCGCTTCGGGAGCTTGACAGTGAATCAATTACTCTCATCTTTCAGGTTCAAAGAAGAAGCTTGATATTGACTTGACAATGGAATTGGCTTAAGTAACGAAATAATTCTGACATACTGAATTCTTTATAATGTTCTTGCACGCCAAATCAATTACTGGTTCTTAGAAATCAAATAAGTTCGATGTTCCCTTTAAAAATATATGAGGAGATAATTAGCGAAGTATCAGTGATGCTTTCATCAGGTTCATGGTGGAAAAACTTCTTTGTAAACAAAGTTTTTAGGTAAGGTTTTCTCTAAGGGATCTTATTAAATAGAAAGAAGACATGGTGTAACCCTGGAAATTTTGTCTACAAGTTACATGGGACACGTTCCTTTCCCCTGCCCCATCGAAAGAAAGAAAAAAAAAATCAAAATTAGAGAGGTAAAGAGAGAAGAGGGGATAGATGGAAAAGAAGAGAGGAGGTAAATTTAATGGGAAAAGATGAACAGAATTATTCACACCCCAATAGGTGGCTTTGTTGATATCAGCGACTCACCCGTTACAACACCGGTTTTTTTTAACCCCAAGACACCACCCCTTGACCACCACCCCCAACTCCCACCCCATCTCCCCAAGATAACTGGACTCACAGCACTCTGTACTATTGCCGCTCTAATTCATGGTTAAAGGTGAAATTCAAAGAAAATCACGGAATAGGGTTAATTATATATGAATGGAAACGGGTAGTATGTAGAAGACAGTGGCGTTCATTATTGCTCCTGTAGATTCCAAGAAATTGTCTAAAAACACATTTTCCAAAAACGCCCCTCTGATTCTCAGAACCCGGAAGTGGCTGCGAGCGTAGGCACATGGACAATCTGCGGCGAGCAGCTAGCGCTTGCACGTAATAAATTGTGCATTGCGATGATCGCATGCAATTTTGATGGATTTTAGATAATGTTATTAAGAGAGGACGCAAATCTGCAGTGGCTTAATATTTACATTACCTCACTGATGAGTATGAGTCGATTTTCTTTTCTTTTTTGGTCAAAGCAGAATTTAAAGTAGGAAATTTAAATTTCCTACTTTTCCCCATCCGTGGGGAAAAGATGCTTCCGTCGTTGATGCACACAGGTCCCCACAGGAGGTTACAGAAAGCGAGGATGAGGGAGAGAGGAAGATGGGAAAAGGTATATTGGGTGTAAAAGGGAGAAGGAGTCGTTGGGAAGAGATGTTGTGCACCATAAGCTTTATTTTGATACGAAATTCGAGTATATTCAAAACCTATGAATAGCAACTTTAACGACGTGCGTCAGGATCTCACTAGATGAGTAAGAAAGATAGGAAAAATATCAGAAAACATCAACAATCCCTCACCAAAGTTGCATGATAGTATGTAACAATAGAGGATGTTACTTTGCTTGGTTAAAAAGGGTCACTATTTTCTGGTGTATGTGTACTTTGCCATGTTTGCGTCAGAACCTATATTCTTGTTCCCTCTCCTCTCTCTCCCTCTCTCTTTTTCTCTGTCTCTCATTAGGTCAAGTAAACGCTTAAACTTTATAAAGATATGAAAATGTGTAAACCTGTGAGTGAAAACAAAATTGTTCAAAAGTCGTGAAGGTAATGCCTTTTAACAAGTTACTTACTGATTTTGTCTAAATCCCTGTCTTTATGCTGGAGCATGAACAGTACTCATAGCAGTACTTCGGTATCATGCATAAAATTGAAGATGAATTGCTTGATTTCCCAGGATCAAAAGTTTATTCATAATTCACTGACTCTGAAATATATATTTTCAAATATACCACTACAAGAGATCGGCAGTTGTTGACATTACAATACATCTTCAAAAATAAAATGCTGTTCGATACATGCCACATCCCACGTCCATCCGTGGGGAAAACATGCTTCTGTCGTTGATGCATTGGTGCCGAACCCATCTCATTTCAGCTGGTCCCCACAGGATTTTACAGAAAGCGAGGAATCTTCATCAAGATCGTGCATTGTAGACAATTTATTTACTAGTTTATTACAAACTCTAGTTCCTCAAAACATTTTTATATTTTACCCTTTTCTGGAGTTATCATAGAAACAAATTATAATATGACAATAGAACAGAGATTTATGAGCTGGTGTTCACCTTAGATCCAGATTATGTCGCATATTCTTTACACAGCCTTTAAAGAGTTCATCTTTAATATCAGTACCCATCGAATCTCATCTAATCGCACCCCAGAGAGGGCATCAAGAACGTGATAAATCGTCATGTTGTCTGGATGTTATACCTTATGGCACACATTTTGGCCCCTATGGTCAATAATGAAGTACTTATTTATGTATATTCCAACAGCAACTAATAAGAAGAGCCTCATACAGAAATCTATTCTCTTATTCTATCCTATTCTCTGATCCGTAGGCATTGGTTATTTTTTCGTGGTCTTCTGTGATTGTGCTTTTTTTGTTATGTTTTTTTGGGGGGGTTATTGTTATTGAAATTACATAGAATTCCCCCCCCCCCTTTGATGTTAACTGTGCAACATTATATCCTTTCAGAGTATAATCGAGTAAGTTCATCTGCCAATGCAGTCAGTGTCAGTTTGTACATGCTATTTATTTACCTTTACATAAGCATGATATGAGCAATAAGAAATTAAAAATGTACATGCTATTTTGATACGATTGTATAATTGCATTTTTTTAGCAATTAGAAATCAACTAAAAAGAAAAAGAACTGGTAAATCGGCAACAATAGCAAAAGCATATACATTTACATGTTTGGAGTTGCTGCATCGATGCTAAGCCCAACCCATTTTACCGCATCCTCCACCGCAGACTGGAGGGTGCAGCACGTGATCTTCATCTTTAAAATATACAAGTTCCATTCTAACGTTAATGTTCCTGGCCGGTATTCAATTCAGTACTTAAGTCAGAAATATGAGTATTTGTCTTAGTATTTTACTTAGATAAAATACTTAGCAAAGTTTGGTATTCAATTCAATATTTTGGCTAAGTATTTTACTCTAAATCTAAGACGACTACCTAGGAGACTTAAGCCAATTGTTTTGGAAGCTTGATTGGAAGGCATAGGTTTTTTTTTTATATCCTACGTCTTAAAATTATCTAACTTCGATTGGTCGAGAGCTTCTCACGTGACTAAAAATGATTTCACCATGAAAACAAATGGATATGGCGTGACGTCAGACATCGGTATATTTTTCGCTATACGGAGATTCTGACGTCACTTTTTACGATAACGCGCTATTTAGCTATCGATATCCCAAAATGTGACCGAATGTGACTGAATGAAGCGCGTCGAACGCCTACGCTAACTGCACTAGCACTGATTGTGTACTTTGCGGTGCATTATACGACGAATACGATGTTGACAAAGTACACTCCTTCACTTTCCACAAATAACTGGAACATGAAACTACATTGTAAATACGTTCCAGTGTTCCAGTTTTCATCGTTTTTTGTTAACTTCGAAGTTCAAGTTTTCATCGTTATTTTCATGATTGTTTATGCAAGTCACCTCATGAATCCATAATTTCAACTAGAACTTCTCAGTGCATGGTATATTTGATTATTATGCAGTCATCATGAGCTGCACAGAATTATATCATAGCGTATTCGAACGTACTCTGATGCGACATGTTAATTGCGCATTGAAAATATGACGTCACGATGCTTATCAGTAAGAATTTCTGCTTAAAGTTGGCTTACTAAAGTAAAATTCAAAGTATTGAATTGAATATGACTTAAGCAAAGTTCTTAGCCAAGTAAAATACTTAGTAAAAGTTTTACTTAATCCAAGTATTGAATTGAATACCGGCCCTGGCCTGTAATCTGTCCGATACCCTAACATTCTACATCCTACTGATGCTTTGTTGTTGTTGAATTGTTTTTTTTTTTTACAGACGTTAAAGAGAGGACTTAAGCTATAAACTACTCACAATATTGTTTCCTTTCACAATTTGGTCATTTCATAAAATCTGACAAATGACTGCCGGTGAACATACCACCATTCTGTTAAGGACGAAAGCCTGAAAGTACTTGCTATTCTGCTGAACATTTATAGATACAAAATATATATTCTGTCAAAACAGTGTACTGCACTTAGGAGTTACATCTAAATAATTAACTTTAAAGGGGGAGAGAAAGAATTTTATCAAGAGTTAAATATCTGTATACATTCATTTGTGTTTCGCTATATTACATGCATTTTAGTTCACATTGCCTATAGTTTAAATTCATAGATTTCCTGCGCCATCATTTCTTTCCTTTGCACTTTTCAAGCAGTATATTTTGTTTCTGATCTATAAAAATCAGCTTAATTAACAGATTAATGTAAGAGAACTGGTAAATTGGCAACAGCTGGTAAATTAAATGTTTCTAATCAGATTCAAATAAGGCCTATTTTCCTTCACTGTCCTTCGATGCCCTTCTAAGTTGAATTAATTGTTTCCTGAGTCGTCCTTTGTTCGGTATATTTTATTGTTTATGATCAATTTTAAAATATTAAAAAAACGCGAAAACTGGAAAGCTTTGAATCGGCAACAATTATTGTTCAAACATAATCTTCTAAACCTCTGTCGTTGATGCATTGGTGTCAAGACTATCCCATCTTACGGCAATCCTATGGGAGCATATGCAACCACGAATCTTCAGGATTTTATCTCGCCTCTTGTCTCTAGAGAAAAGATCCAAGCAGCATGACATTCAACGATGATACATTTGCAATTTTCTCTTCAATCATTCCGCTTGGGTGATACGCCTTTTTCCTCTTTATTTTCTAGTTAAAGGTTTGGGCAGTGTTTCAGTCAATGAAATCTTACGATGATAAATTCTAAAGTTACTGAAATCACTGATTTTTATTGGCCAGTAGTAACTTGCTGTAAAAGTGTGTCAGTTGTTATTATTCATAGGATTTGTCAATTTTGTATGAGTGTGCACCATGTTTTTGTTTTTGCTTTTGTTTGGGTGAATGTATATTTTCCTCTTGAAAAAGCACGATCTCATAACATTCTGTTTCGTAAGGTTTGCTGTCAATAGCGAGATAGCGAGTTACAATGATTGATATTTAACAGTTTAAACTACTGAAATTGTGTTGACTGATTGTTAGTAGCGATTAGATGTTTTAAGGTGTGTAGCAAATTTAGTAAAGGGGGCTAGTCTGGGTCCTGCATACATGGTATACTTATAGTTTACGAAACAGAATTACTTCTTGAAGAAGACTCTTTAAAATAAACGCAACTCTTTAAGATAAACATGCAGGCTCAAAGTTGTTTTCAGGTGTTGAGTGTGGTTTTTGAAACAGTAAAATGTGCGGAAAACCTTTTTGAGGGACTAAATCTATCACCAAAATATACATAATTAGCAGCACACCAGGACTACATGTTTTATATGATGATTATTTCCTTATATTAATATTTTCAGTACTCATTTATACATCATAATCATTATTCATTTCTAGCCTTGTAAATATATTGTTAGTTTCCTTTCTTTCTGTAATACTTTTGCCTTTTCTTTATATATTACCGGATTAAAGATTCCCTTCAAAATCTTATGTGCAAAACTTTGGCACCTCAGATGCATGGCTCGGGAAAATTTTCTTAAATTACTATCTTAGAAATACTAATGTGAATATACATGCTACAATGCAAGGTCTACTTATCAATTAGGGTTCCATTATATAGGACAGATCTGCGATTGGTGGGGTGTTTCACAAAGCTTTGTGCAAAGTAACGCATGACTTTAAGAATGACTTGAATATGGAAAGCCCAGGTTATTCCCAATCATATTTAATCGCAAAAGTCAAATTTACACGTAGATTAACATTATCATTTTCAACAAAATATTTTGATTTGAAGTATATAGGTAGTTTTTGCCAACAATTTAATTGAGATTATAGAAAATACTGTCACGCTTTGTTAAAACAAGTTTGCTTTCACCATCGGTCTCTCAAGGGATGCGCAAATCTTGTCGCAAATTTGAAGAATTTAAATTTTTTGTTTTCTTCATCAATAAACTATCCACATTGTCAATTCTGCAGATTTGTGACCATGATTTGCAAATCCTTTGAGAGATCCATGATGAAAGAAAACAGTGACATGAATGGCCAGCCATAGTTAAGTGTGATTTCATTCAATCTTAGTCTTTGTGAAACAACCCTCTGGTTAACAATTTTGTACCATGTCCATTGGATTCGCCGGAAGCTACGTGTATTCAAAGAGATTTGCAAAGTGACGCATGACTTTAAGAATGACTTGAATATGGAAAGCCCAGGTTATTCCCAATCATTTTTAATAGCAAAGTCAAATTTACACGTAGATTAACATTATCATTTTCAACAAAATATTTTGATTTGAAGTATGTAGGTAGTTTTTGCCAAAAATTTAATTGAGATTATAGAAAATACTGTCACGCTTTGTTTAAAACAAGAGGGAAAACTTTGGGTAGTTCATTTGGCTGTTCATAGTTAAGTCATTGTTAAAGTCATGCATACTTACGCATGTTTACGCACAGCTTTGTGAAATACCTCCTTGGATAACACTTCTTCTTTACGTGCTCATCTGGGGGGGGGGGGTGTTTCACAAAGACTAAGATTAACTCAAATCGCTCTTAACTATGGCAGGCCATTCATACCACTGTTTGCTTTCACCATCGGTCTCTCAAGGGATGCGCAAATCTTGTCGCAAATTTGAAGAATTCAAATTTTGTATTTTCTTCATCAATAAACTATCAACATTGTCAATTCTGCAGATTTGTGACCATGATTTGCAAATTCTTTAAGAGATCCATGGTGAAAGAAAACAGTGACATGAATGGCCAGCCATAGTTAAGTGTGATTTCAGTCAATCTTAGTCTTTGTGAAACACCCCTCTGGTTAACAATTTTGTACCATGTCCATTGGATTCGCCGGAAGCTACGTGTATTCAAAGAGATTTGAAAATCAATGAATATGAAAATATCTGTTGATGTTAATGACAGAAAGACTGGGAAAAGGGAGAAAGGGGAAGAGAAAGTATGTGAGGAGAGCAAAATCGGAAGGAAAATTAATCTGATTTACCATGTTTACATCACTCCATTGACATGCTTAATGACACGACTTTGTTGATGGGATTTTATGTTGTTGTTGTTTATATGGGTGATTTGCAAACTTAGCTATTATTTCGATTTATGACCCAATAACTCTCTGGATATTAAAAGCAAATCTCACTCATCTACTGCCCCCGAATATCAAGGAAACTGAAGTATCTAAAACTGCTTAGAAGTGAGATAATGTGAGACTAATAGAGAGAGAAAGAGAGAGAGAGAAAGAGAGAGAGAGAGCGACAGGAATTACAGAAATCCATTTATTATCTCTATATCGCTCATACAATACCTCACTCTCTACTGAAATAATCCACGCTATTACACGGATTTATGACTAAAGAACTCTCTGGATATTACAAAAAAAAGTGTCACTCATCTACTGCCCCTGAATATCAATGAAAATAAAGCTTCTGAAAATGCTTAGAAGTGAGATGTGAGACAAAGAGAGAAAGAGAGAGAGAGCGACAGGAAGTAAAGAAATCCATTTATATTTTTATATCTCTCACTTAATACCTCGTCTTCCTCCGAAAATGATCCATGCTATTATAAGGACTTATGACTCTGGAGAAAAAGAAAAAGAGATAGAGATAAATAAAAACGTCATTATTCCGAGGAATCAGAATATGTAATACCGTTGAAAGACGAATTTTATCCGCCATTGAGACGAAAATTATTCCCTGTGAAAGCAACAGATAAGATGCCTGTCGCAATTATCGTTTCCCTTGCAAACGATAATTGGGCGATAAGGGAAACACCATGCAGGCTCTTTCAAATAAATTCTTGATAATTGCTTGATTTCAATCTTCAGAATAAAATATTTGTATGAATGAATCCGTATAAGCTACAGATAGCACAGGTGCATAGGCTAGGGGTATATAGGAGATAATAATTGAATGAATCCCTCCTTTCTCCCCCCCCCCCCCCCCCCCCCTCCATTGTCCAGTGCTCTCCTTCCTTTTCTCGCTCTCTTGAACTTAAAATTATCCCAGATTACCCTAGTTTGCGAGTTTTATTTTGCGTTTTATTCCCCAGTTTGAATGGCATTTTTCATAATAATACAAAGAATTATCGTATTATATACGTGTAGATCAGAATTCACTCCCTCCCCGGGAGCTACATCAATTAGAGGACCAAAAGTAGTAATGGAACCCGGATTTTGAAATCGAATTCGCCACTTGAAAATCATACTTATCGCGGCTTTCAAGCAAAGTTATTTTTTCACACCCTCACCCTGTCGTGTCTATGAAAATGATCAGATGATATTAGATTAACTAGGCTAATAGAGCACTCTTTCTAACTTTTCACCTCGTGGGAGGATAACTTAATTGATCGATCTTGATAGAATCTCAGCAAAGATTCGACAGGGTTTATTATTAAGAGGATTTGGGAAAATTACCATTATACACGAATGTCACGCAGGCTTTGGATATTATAGAAGGGTCGTGTGGCACACGGAGCTTCATGGTGGTAATATCATGCCTTTCACACTGCATTCAATGAAATACTGCCTCGAGCAAAGGACACGGCAATATAAGATGGATCGCTAGCTTTTGTAACCTGTTGAATGCTAGGCTCAAAAATAACTCGTGACGAGGAACTTTCTGATAGTGTAGAGTGCGAATGTAACAAAACGATCAGATTGCGCAGGTTTATTCCTTGATTTATTCTTTAAATAGTCCTTGTCATGGGCGTCAATCGGGGGGGGGGGGGGCAGGGGGAAACGTCCCAAAAACTTTTAAGGGTGGGGGACACAATAGGATATGTCAAAAAAAGCTAAGAAGAAGAATAAGCACTAAGGACTTGTTTGTTTGTTGTTGTTTTTTGTTTGTTTGCTTGTTTGTCTGTTTGGTTTTTTTTTGCTTGTCAGCAAATTTTTGGTGTGTGTCCCACCAAAAGATTCATGTCCCCACCAAAATTTTAAACTGAGGACCTTTTGTTAAAGCTTTGGAATTTTTGAATGTCTTTCAAAAATATGGAACGGATTGACCCCCCCCCCCCCCCCCCCCCCCGGTTCTCGCAGCGTGTCCAGAGTATTATGTGGACTGAGGTCTACTGCAAATTTTCCTGCATTAACAAAATATGCATCATAATTATTTAGCGCTATAAAATAACGATTCATTCATATCTTGTCAGCTTGGTATTGTCTACATACGTTCTCTCGTGATTTTTAACACTACCCTGTAATAATTCTTACCTCAGTTATTAACAGGAGTTATCATGTATGTGACAGCTTTGACCTAACTTTTTGTCGTAACTGCTTCAATAAGGTAGCAACTAGGTTTAGCCCCGTACACTATACATTACACAAAGCCTATAAAAAGTTGTTCGTGGTTATCAATCAATCAATCAAGTCGGGTAGTATTCCCGAGATTCATGGACAAGTTCTCTCCAGCGGTTCCCGTCCTTCATCAGATTGATAATTTCTTGTGTTTCATGGAGACCAGTGTCTATTCGTAGTGAGTCGACATCCTGGGTCTCCCCCTTTTTGTCTTTCCATGGAGGGGCTCCCACAACAGAACTGAGTGAAGTGTCAACTCAGGATACCGTTGTGTATGTCCTGCAAGTTTTAATCTCCTCTGTGTCACGTTTGAGCAGACCTTCGGGAGATTTTCGTACAGCTCCGAGTTCCTCATTCTCGTTATGTACTGGTTGATATTCAGAGCCATTCTAAGCATTCTTGTAAAGCTCCCATCCAGCATATTGGTAAGAGTCCAGGTTTCTGAACCATCATAAAAGACAGACTCCACTGCGGCTGTGAAAAGACGTATTTTTAGATCTTTACGAAGGTCTGACTGCCACAATGACTTCAAACTGTGACATGCTGCCCAGGCCTCCCTCACCCTATTCACAACATCCTCCTCTGTGTTTCTGATCTTTACCCCTAGGTAAAGGAAATCCTCCACCAATTCTATTGCTTTACTGCCAGCACTCACAATCCCCTCGTGGCTATATAAGTTCTTTATAGGTAAGTTCTTTGTAGGCCTGTAGGAAGCAAAACCTATTTTAGTACTGAATAGTCGGTGCCTCCTGTTGCAATCACTTTAATCTATATTAAATACAAAATGGTGATTTTTTACATATTTTCGATTTAATTATTTTCAACTGACACATCAAAAAATGTACCGCACCAATAGGCATTTTCAAATATACGGTCGAGGTGACATCTTTCTTGAGGGGCAACGGCCTATGAAATTATCTTTATTTGATATAATTTGAACTGCAGAAAGCCACCAATTCGACTTCCAAAATAAGCTTTTGCAAACTTATCACTATAAATTCAACTTAAAGGGATTTAAATGACAATCTCACAAAAGGAAGCCCAATTATTATTCTATCGATTACTTGCTATCTACTAAAGATAGCAAAAAATCACTCGCTAAGTGTAAGCAGTGTTATTTTACTATTTCCGCTCTAATCATTCATCCAGTTTTGGTCGAAATTGAGAAATGATAAAGAAAAGCAGGGGCTCCCTTCGAAAGACAGTATAGAAAAGGACGCTCCGAAAACGCATAAAATCCGATATCGATAGTTTCATATCTACTGTAGATCGGTAGCAATGTGCAGGTTCATTCATACCAGTATGGGACTAGAAAAACGCGCATTATTAGTTTAAGCGACAATAGAATTAGGAGTATTATTTTTACTTCATCATCATCATCGCCTCTCCAGTTCTTGCAAAAGGTGTATATCCTTCAAGCGAAGCATGGTATCGAAAACTGCGTCTCTCGACGTGCGTATTACCTCTATACCAGTTCCCCTGAGAAAGCAAAATACTAAGCCTGTGTCGTACGCCGACGTCTTGTTGTGCCTTGTTCATTGGTGTAAATCCCGGGGGATGGGGGTATGTATCCCCCCCCCCCCCCACACACACACACACATACCTTCACACACTTTTTAGACAGGGGATGGCATTTTCAAATATACCCCTACTTTTCAAAGAAGTAATATATTTTGATCAATGTTGTTGAATTTTGGATAAATCAATCATAAACAATGGTTATAGCAGTAAAGTTTCTCTTTGAAGTGCTATCCAAAACCAGAGATAGGATTGGAGAGGAGAGTGTGTCTGTGTGCGGGTTTGCGTGTGTGTGTGTGAGGGTGTGTGGGTGTGTGTACTCGTGTGTAGTTAAAGATTATGTTCTAATTTTGTAAGCCATCAAAAATTTTTAAATAGATATTCTCTTCGATGGTTAATACACCAAGATGATAACAAAAGTTAGGTGCTGGGAAGGTTTGTTTGTTTTGTTATGTTTTTTTTTTCCTCTACAAGGTGAATATCAAACAAACAAAAAATGAAAGGAAAAAAAAATAGTTTTGATAGCTAAAACTTCAACCGCCAACAACGTCGACGTGCATCACACAGTGCCTGGAAATGTCATTGAGGGTTGTGTGTACCTGACAAGCATTATGAAGCACTTTGATCATGTTCATCATTGTGTGCGGCGAGCGGACTGGGTGAACTGGTCCTGGTGGCAGAATCCAGCCGTTACCTTGTGTTGCTTTCAGACACTTACACTAAAATTCGTCGGAAATCATGAATGGAATATCACATGTTCTCGGTCAAGTATCGTTTGATGCAAGCGGAAAATGAGAGACTTTTTAACAAGTTTCCCGGCAAAATGTCTGTGATAGAACTAAAACCGTACATAAACTTTAACTCTCTGTAAAAAGATGTGACAGTGCTATAAGAGCTTGGGTCCCATTTCTCGGTTTTCCCGTTTATTCATAAGGACAAGACTTACGGCTGCATGTGCCTAATATTGATTAGCAACAAAAAGCTGCTTCCCTGAGTGGGCCAGACCTAGTTTTTAAACTTCGATTTCGACTTGTTCACAGCGATTAGAGGTTGTTGTGCAACGAGCGCGTGCATCATTATTTTGGTCTTCTATATACATTCTTCATACCCTAATCCCCTGACAATATTTGCCTCTCTCTCTCTCTCTCTCTCTCTCTCTCTCTCTCTCTCTCTCTCTCTCTATTTCCCTCTTGCTTTGTGTGTGTGTGTGTCTCCCTCTTTTTGATGAGGGAGGGTGGGCGTGTGTGTGTGAGTCTCTCTCTCTCTCTCTTTCCTCATCTATCCTCACCCGATTTCCCTGTTTCGAGAATATAATCATCAAAATGATTTGTAAAACGTCGAAAGCAATCAATTTTAATTTGGTCCCTCGAGGAAAATTATGATAAGCTAGGGTCGACCATGGGTTAATGAGGCGCTCTAGAAACAAGGCAGGTCTTCGAAAAATAGAATGTAAACATGGGGAATTGAGTTATTGCGTAATAAATGAATCACGACAGATTCAGGAACTAGCTAAACGAATGCGTCTTCCAGTTTCCATTCGACCTGGTTGAGTTTTGTAGTGTTTCATATTCCCTGGACAGATTGTTACCCGCCTATCTTCCGGTGACACGACATTTGCTCCGGCGACAATTGCTCCTGCCTTAATTTCTCCGAAGACATAGGGTTAGGGTTAGGGTTGCAATAGGGGTTTTGGTTCAGAATGATGTAAGGATAAGGATTAGGGTTAGTGTTAGGTTTGGGGTTAGGTTTTATATTTGGCTCAACGTTCAGATTTTCCACGGGAGCAATTGTCGCCGGAGCAAATGTCATGGAACCACTCTTCCACAGCGCAAAGTGAAAGAGGGACATAACTTTCAGGCTCAACAAAATACACATTAGGTTTCAACACGAATGCATTTTCTTTTTCTTTCATTTGGGAGTATCGCGTTTTGCCCAAGGTTTGACTCGATTAAAGTGAAGCTTGACTTTTGGAAAAGGTGAAAAATATGTAATAAGCCTATACCAGCTTTCGTATATGTCAGTTTGGAATACTATGATAATCCCCTGAAATTGAATTACTCTTCAAATGCCCTCAAGGAGAATGCAACAGAGACATCAGTGTGCTTTGAATTCACTGAATGAAGAAGAACACGAAAGAGTATAGACAGTGAACGTTTGACCAAAATCGGGCAATCTGGCCAAGAATTGTGAATTTTGAAAGTTTAAGTAAATCATTATTATTGGGATCCTTTAAGTTGACAACTCCACCAGCATCTCTGATGTAATCATAGACAACTTTCCATTCATTTTGTACACAGAATTTAATATTTTCATCATTTTCAAGAAAAATAGAAATTCTTTTGATTTACTGTTTGAGTATGACATGGCTACATCAATTCTTCAAGCCTTTTGGCAAGAATTATGTTGATTCCTGACTTGAAATTTCATATAGATCAATCTTTTTGAAAAATTTTACACAACATGAATGGAGAGTTGTCCATGATGACATCACAGATGCTGGCAAAGTTGCCAACTCAAGGATCGCCGTAATAGGGATTTACTTTAATAGACTTCCATAATTCATAACACTTGAACAGATTGTCAGATTTTGCTCAAATTTTCACTGCTTAATCTTTCTTGTTCATCTCCATTTCCAAAAGCACACTGATGCCTGGGTTTCATTCTCCTTTAAAAATATGAAAAGGAACAGTCAATACCCATTTCAGTGTGCAGTGCGGGTGCTTTCTCTTATAGGATCGAATTGGTTTCTTATCATTGCGGTGATTTCAAACCTCAAGGTGTGCATAATCCTAAATCAACCTTTCCGAATCGCCTTGAAACTGTTGCTTTCACAATGTATTATCATGAACAGAACCAGTGAACCAGTGGCGGCGATTTCATGTAACGAGGGGGGGGGGGGGTCGAAACGCAGAAGGTCACTGTCTAAAATCCGTTTCGAGAAGTGGAAATAACCGCCAAAAAAAGGTTTTTAAAAAGCCTCATTTTGCCATCATAATACACTCTAGGCCTATGAAATATTTAAGTGGGGGGCCTAAATTTGGGCACCTGACTCAGAATAAGAAATAAAAATATTAAGCTTTAAAAATCGAGGGGACGATTCCACTTTGACAATTTCTTATGTTATGATTATGTAATTATTTTGTATATACAATGGTATGTTGTACAACTATGTATGTTATTTTGAGTTGAAAATTATGTATGTTATATCTGAGTTGAAAATGGAAAAAATAAATGAAATGAAATGAAATTCCCACTGAAAAAATCGAGGGGCACTCCCCCCCCCCCCCGGATCGCCGCATATGAACAGAACTCAATTTTACCTTGAAGGTTAGATTCTCAAAGCTGATTGGCATTCATTAAAGTGCTCTACACGAAGCATGCTTGGTGGAATATTAATGGAACTAGTAGATGTTGAATTCCGTCTTAACACAATGGGTGTGCCGAAGGTCCCGTGGGCCGATTCGTGTGAGAGAGGCCAGGCCGAAAGGAGGAGATAAAGAAGAGAGATGGAGAGAGGAGAACAACAAGTTTATGAAAAGATAAATTTTGAAAGAGTGAGGCGTCAGCGTTGTTAAAGAGAGAGGGGGTAGAAAGAGGGAGATTAATGAAGATAAAGAAAAGGGAGAGGAGAGAGAATGAGAGAGAAGCACTATACATAAAGAATGATGAAAAATGAAGATAAGTTACTATGAAACAGTGAGACAGATGACCGATGTGTTGGCTCAGTAGGTAGAGCGTCAGCCTCACAATCGGGAGGTCGCGGGTTCGAACCCCGGCCGCGTCATACCAAAAGACGTTAGAAGATGGGAGTTGCTGCTACCTTCTTTGGCGTTCAAGAATTGAAAAGGATAGGGCAACGTCGATCTGGCGCTGCTCAGTGGCTGCCGGGCCCACGATCAATTGGGCAAAAAGAATTTCCTTTCTCGGACAATAAATTTGGAGACATCATGGATGAGAAAGAGATGGGGAGGGGACAGAAAGAGGGAGAGGCACAGAAGGAATGAAAGGGAAGGGAGAGAGAGATAGAGAGATAGAGGAACACGATATGAAAATTATGAAAAATATAAATTATGGAACAGTGAGGCGTCAAGAGATGGGGAAAGAGAAAGAGAGAGGGGTGTGAAACAGAAAAGAGTTGGAGAAAGAGAGAAGGGGGAAGCCCATCACATGAACAGTAATGAAACAAAGTGACTACATAAGAAGGACGAATCAGGGTTGATGGAAAGAGTGAGAGTGAGAAAGAGAAAGAAAGGTGGAGGATAGAGAAAGGAACGCAGCATATGAAAACTTATGAAAAGATAAATCGTGATAGAGTTAGGAGTCGGGGGTGATTGGTGATGAAATAGAAGCACGTAACGCTGAAGTGAATGGAAGGAGGGAAGTGAGGAAGATAAAACAGTTTATGTCGACGCTAACACGTTGCACATAGGAGAGGCGTCAACCAGTCAACCATATCAACAGACATAACAAAAACACAACGAAACATGAACAGGTACCATCTTCAGTACTAATGCCATGCTAAAACCTCTTGTAATATATGTAATACCCCCGGGGTAATACCTGTAAACAGTGGAACACCTCCATTTTAGCTTGATAGTGTGATTAAATAATACTTTGAACATTATCACTTGGAGGCAATCATAATCGCCAAGCTTTTATTGCGATTATGTTCATATCCAATGAGAAATTAATAATCTTAAATCATAAGGAATTCAAGATTATACTTCATGATGCATTACCTTGAAGATCGTCGCGTGATCAAGTTATTTCGCTTACTCCCTTCGGAACATAACACGCGATTTCATAAACACAAAAAAGAATTAGAACTTGTCATGGGAAGATCTATGGAACTCGCCCTCGGGACGACCCTAGAGGCTTGATATGATGGATGGCGTAATATAAATCAATACGTGTCCTGCAATATCTAGCCAAAGGCTTAAAATATTCCAATATAAAACCTTTTGAAGTCAAAGGATTTTGATATACTTTTAAAAAGACAGTGAATGTTAATATGTAACTATCCTTCGCCAGAACAAAATGCCCATTTTTTACAACCAATTTCAATTTTGGTTCAAGCTCAGTTTTCTAAAGATTCATCATTTCGAAGGCTGTTAAGCAGAAAGTTCATTTCTCCGAAGGTTTTTTAATTCCGAAAATGGTTAGTGATTACATGGCTTAAAGTATGGGCGGTAAGTCCAAAAATGAAATGGCATGAATGGGGAGCTCTTTTGCACTGAATACGGAACGAGTAAGCCTTTTTCGTTTCAAGAGTCATAAACTTTTTGAATAGAAAAACCTTCGGAATCTTCAGAATAAAAATCTTCGAAATTCATCCCAAAAGCGTGTATTTTGGAAAAGCCATCATTTAGCATTTGCTAATACTGGAAAAAAAATCGTTACCAGAAATATCTTTTTACATAATGTCAAGCACGTAATCAAGCGTACACATCGTGCACCATTGCCCTCAAACTTGCCATGCCTCTCACCAAGGTGCCTCTAGTTGTTTGCATTTTAAGGACACAGTCGTGTGAATGAAAACAACACATGCACACGTTGGTATCAATATAGCACATCACTTTATTTGATAGACGATAAAACAGCAATATAGATAAAATGCCTCACTCAAAGGCATAAGTGCCGTGTCGGGGATCGAACCCCTGACCTTTGGACCTCTAGGAAGAACATTGGACCTCTAGGAAGAACAGAGCCATTTGAATAATGGCTCTGAATAGAGCTTCCAACCATTTGATATATTGATTTGCATGTATTTTTTGTTTGTATTGCTTTTTATATGGAAAATAAAACCAACCAACCAACCAACCTTCGCGTCTCCAGTCAAGCGCCTTAGACCACTCGACTACGGCACGACTACGGCACATACTACCCGCACGCACATACTACACGCACACACATGGGCAGATTTTTTTTTTTCAAATCTCAAAGATACGGGAACTTACCGGGTGCTATAGCAGTTAATCCCCATTGTTCTCGTTTTATCATTAACAGACATGAAAGAAAGTTAAATGTAAAATTATTCAAAAATTGCCGATTTAACGTATGGAAAGCCGTGTAAAGACAAAGTGAAAGATGACATGTGGATTAAAGAAGAACAGAACCAGTTCTGCTTGCGACGCACTCTGCACAATAGGCCAGTTAACCCCTGGACTAATGCATTAATTTATTTCAGTTATAAATGCTGAATATACGACTGACCCGGTTCCACTAGACGACTTTATACCCCCACAACCTAAATTATTAGTACGTAGTAGCAATGCTCTAGTATGGCACAATACTGCGACTGTTCATCATGACAATTCAACGTGCATTAGAAACTGGGTGTGGATGTTATTACTACTCTTGTTTTAAGTTTTAACTCTATCAGTTCGTAGGCCATGGTTCCAAGAAATCCTGGAAAAATGTCAAGGGTGTTATATCATGTTTTATTAGAGATCATGTGCACTGATGTGCGTCTACATATAAGAGCAGGCCTGGCAACCCATAGGGTTAGCCGGCAGGTTTAATTGGAACTTCATTACCATATAAGGATTATGCATAATTTCTGCGTTAAGGTTAACTTCTCAGGATTTTCCATTTCACTTGTCAATTCGTACACTGTAGTTCCAAGAAATCCACGGGACAAATGTACTCACTAATGGAAACTCCTTCCCATAGCATGGTCATGCATAATTTTTCCATGTAAGCAGACGTGACTACGATTGGAAAGGATTCTTGAAGTGCATGTGCAGTAATTTCTTGATTGCTTGGAATCCATTGTGTAAAGTACATGTATAAATTGATTTTTCTCCCAACTGAATAGTAAAATTCTTATCAAGGAGGGAATGGGTCGATGCTGTGTCCCTCTAGTCTAACACCATGTACCCCACAACAAAGGGCCCACACTGTTACGATTATCGCGAAGTCCCCATGCAAGTCTTTCTTTCTTTCTAAGTACTGTGAACGTTATAAAGACAACTATATTACCGTAAGGCAGTATCAAGAAACACGTATACTGTTTTCTAATGCTTTGAAAGGTCTCGTAATAACATGTCTAAATGTCATTATTTAGGGTGGAGTCCAACATGTGTGATAAGTTGAGAAGGAGTAAAATTTTGTCAAGAAATTGAAAACAAGATCCTGAAGAACAAGTGAAGACTGACACGTCGCACTTAGTACAAAGTGATCCTAGAGTTTGGAAAGTCCTGATTTTACTGCCATTCATGTGATCTTCCTACGAATTTTCGTCATAATATGGGCTATTTCCAAAATAACTTCCTAGCATGATTTGGCTTTTGTTAGACAGGTAGCTGTAAAGTTGAATATCGTCAGTCATTACTCCTATCTCCCTTTAATCTCCTCCAAGGTTTTTATAAGACAATGGAACCAATTTGACGGGAAGGAGACAAATTCCTTGAGGAATTGCAGTTATTTTTTGTCCTGTAGACGATCCAATCACTTATACCAATCAAGGCGGATAACCGTTCGATTATTGAACGGTTCCTTTCCTGATCCTTACCTATCGAGTTTCCTGTCTCAGTCGAGCTGAAAATTGCAGAATGGGAAGCAGATTGGTGACTCTTTTAGTCAAGCTTTAATCCATCACGTCGTCACTGAGGCTTGTGCGATGAAGAGAGCGATGCGAACAAGGAAATCTCGTCATTTGTTGTCAGTGATTTCGTATGTTTCCTTCCTGGCGTGATGAAATTTTCTACATTTCTTTCTAAACGGTCAGAAAAGTCTTTACTACACCAAAAGAATGACACATTTGATGCACCGCGTAATAATGTAAAGGCTTTTCTGTCTGAACAGATTTTATCATACAATATACTTGCTTTATTGAAAATAGTTTCCAGACAGAGGATGTAAAAATATTTAGCCTAGGCTACTGCCTGTGTTATCAGGACGGTACAAGGCGAAAAATTTAAGATTACATATACAAGGATTCACAAGACAATACATAAGAAAATTAAACATCATTACATTGAACATGAAAACTCGTCACACATCGACAGAGTCTGATACTGAAGTAGTGATAGATACATGTAGAAGAATAAGAAATGAGAGTCGCCTAATAATTAGGGTACCACAAATGGGGATTCTTCAAAAAGCAGTCGGAAGGCCCACACGCTAAATAACCCAAGTACCCCCAAACAACCGTAATCATAGCAATTGTACTTAGATTGTAGTTTGGAAGATACGAAATGCAAGCATACATTTATATACATGTCGCCTAAATAAAATATAGTAGAGAAGTACATACATGTAGTATGCAAATTTAGTCTTATTGAGCAACGAATAAAAAAGTGAGAGATGCGAACAAGGAAATCTCGCCATTTGTTGTCGATGATTTGGTATGTTTCCTTCCTGGTGTGATGAATTTTTCTACATTTCTTTCTAAACGGTCAGAAAAGTGTTTGCTACACCAAAAGAATGACACATTTGATGCGCCGCGTAATAATGTGAATAATTTGCATTCAACATAAATTATTTGGGCGTCTTGCATATAAGTTGCAATTACCAGTAATTTATTTGAAATTAAACGCAAGTCCTAAATACACAATCCTGGTTGGTTGAAAATCATGCTGCGTTAAATTGTTGTTTGCACAAGAGGCCTAGGAGGTATTTTGACTGCCTTACTACTTGCGCTATTTAAATAAGCGCTGAGGAAACTCATAATCCATTCTTCGTTGATGTTTTCAACGTTCAGTTTGCTTTCACCTTTTACTCTCAGTTTGACTGAGTTATTGCGTGCGCTAATCAGCGCTTTGAAAACTCGAAATGCGTGCTCCAATGACGAGGCTATGTTTGTATCTTTCAATTTGCCTTCGCTCTTTGCTCTTAGTACGATCTGACTGTCACATAGAGCGTTATCAGGTTGTGATTCTTGTTATCAGGTTGTGATTCTTGACATTTCGGCGGAGTCCTACGTCAGATAAATGACGCTCCTTGTGCTTTAGTCTACTAGCAGACAGACAGATTGTCGTTTCATTTCGATCCGGGTCGGTTCGAGCTAATCAGCAATCACAGCTCGGAGAACTTCCAAGGACGGATCCCAATAGCAACCGAACACCGGAGAACACAAGGAGTTGTTTGAAACTCCCTGGAGAACATGAACGTGACCCTTTCCTAGTGAAAACACCCCCCCCCCCTGCCCCCGCCACCTTAGAAAACACAACAAATGCAAAACCAGCTTCTGAATACAGGTGTTTTTGACGACTGATGTTGTTATTTAAATGGAGCCTTCCCAGCATAATTATAAATGGCTTTGATTAGCCTAACATTCTGACAATCGGCAGGGATAAGTTGTTAGCTAGTTGAAAAGATTCTAGTGAAAATGGCTAGATGTCTGGTCATGTTTTAATACATCAGCTTTTTTCTTTTTAAAATCTGTTCAAAATAGTTTATGACACCCTACTTTGTTCACAGGGGCAGCGTTACAGCGGGCAGGGGGTGACCGCTCCCCTATGCTTTCTTTCAGGTGATTAAAAAAAAAGAAAAAAGAGAGAAAGAATTAAAAAAAAAAAAGGAGCAGGAAAAAAAGAAGAGTATGAAGTAAGAGAAAGCTTGGTCATGTAATTATAATACCACTAAAACGTTAGTAAACTCACCTATGGGTCATTCTGCCCCCCCCCCCCCCCCATCAAAATATCCTGGTGCCCTGGTGCCGCCTTGTTTGTTCATTTCTGAAGAAAAAAGAACAGGAAGTGGAAATTCCTTGTGGAAGAAACACTTCCATGGAAAGGAGTCAATGTACCGACTTCGAAAACACTTCTCCTTTTACTCCTAATATTACCAGAGTAGTGCACGATTGAATTTGGAGAGATTTGCCGCATCACTTATGTCATGAAGAGCTCTAATCAGATCAAAGATTGGGGTAATCTGTTTGAAGAGTGCCGCTGATTACTGCTAATCATTTTGCGAGCTAAATTAAGTTTTCTGAAGGTGCTCTCAGACAGCCGTCTAAGTGGCCTTGGGACTACCGTAAAGGGTAATGAGGAGGACAGCTACAGGTCTGAGGAGAGCGTATCCCTTGATAAGCAACTAGCTGAAGTAGCATTAGGATCGAAATATCTGCTGGGAAGTTTTCTGTGAATTAAGGGGGAGGAAACTGTTGTTTTTGGTTTGTGTGTGGGTTTTTTTTTTGGGGGGGGGTTCTACTATGACAACTGTTTTAACTGTTTCTGAAGACAAAGGTTGGCGATTAAATTCCGAATCCATTCACAATCTTTGATTCATTTTGTTCAACGCTTAAAGTAGGTCTTTTTGTGGTGCCGCAAGAATCTTGGTTGGATATGTATATTTTAGCCTGCTTAAAAGACTTCTCAGTCTCCTTGTTTTTCAATTTCTTCTTCTTTTTCCCTTTCTCGCCTTGATTCTAAAACAAATTCTTTCTACATACTCATATCGATTGTATTCCCAATGGAAAGTGAATTTCTTTGTTCAAAGAGCGGAGATGAAGTACGCTATGACTCCATGACTCGGATGAACCAAGCAGATAAAACTCCTTGGGTGAACCGGCCGAGGCATATCGCTCCAAGGGACGTGCTTCTAATTCTGAAGTCATTTGCAGCAACATGACCGCCCCTTCTGAATCTGCTCCCATTGTTGTAGATATAATTGATGTATCTTCACTATTTCATTAATGTTAAGATTGTCTGATAAGGCAAGCTCCGTATGCAACTCAAATCACATCTTGGGAAGGCTTGCAAAGAATAAAGCAAACAAAAAGAAAAAGGAAAGGAAAATTACCCCCCAAAATACTAAATAGAACTGATGATTATGCTTGATTACTGATTGATATAAACACCTATCTTTCAATAAGGCTTTCATATTTTAACAGATAACGGATGAGAAATAAGTTAGTGTAAAGCTTTACTCTCATCTCTTATGATAACAAAGAATCACCTTCTTATTAATTCATGTTTAAGATAAGAGTGCTATACCAGCAAGTTCCTATCGATTTGGTCCTTGGAGATACTTATTGTCGAGCATGTATATAGGGCCTAGCAAAAATACTCTTTTTCTGCGTGCACTATTTGGAATGACAAGGGAAAAAGAAACGTTGTTTGTCCCTTCATGGAGCATATAGTATGACAATATGAAATCATCGATCTTGTGCCAAAGGACAAATATGGTGTTTCATCAAATGGTCATCTCCCACCGGAGATTACATTGCAAATTGGTAAAATATCTGACCCGTTATTTACAGATAACTAGCCTGAAGCCGATTGTCCTATCTCTTACCATTTTTGGTTTTTGTTTTGTCTTGTTTTCCATTTTTTCTGTTTTGGGGTTGGTTTTTGTTTGTTTTCTTTTTGTTTCTGATTTTGTTTCCTTTTTTGTTGTTCTTCTTTCTTTTTTCTTTCTCCAAAAATCGCAAGACGAAATTCAGAAAATACCTTCTTCATAGCATGGAAATAGAAGGCATCTTGGCTCTCAACAAGGAAGAATAAAATCGGGAATATGGCCTTGGATCTTTGGAATCTCTTTGTAGAAGAAAATATTTTTAAAAGCAATTTTTGTAGAAGCAAAACGGAATGAGGATATTGATGAGATGTGCTTCCATTTGCTGTTAAAGTTAAATGTTTTTGTCGAGTCCGAGTTACTTTTTTTCACACTTATTTATCCTAATGATAATACTCAGTTTTACCTAGATACACATCTCCTTCCCTATAGATTCTATAAGGCGCTGCATTGGTCTCCTAAGACACACCAAACACACTGATACAACTCTTCCTGTACATAATCATGATAATTGGCAAAAGAGTCCATCTTTAGACACACTATGCACAGTCATACACTGTTTCTGGCAGTATGATAATCACCTATATGTATTGTTACGTCACATTTTGAGCGCATCCTAATGCCTGTTGCCACGCGCCCATTTTCGAGCGTTTTTGTTTGCTTTTGTTGTGATCATGTTGTAAAATTTTTCTCAGTTGTCTCATATATATATATATATATATATATATATATATATATTGTGATCAACAACAACTTTGGCAACTCTCATGGAAATAAATACATGTGAGACAATTAAGAGAATAATAGCGTAGCATGAATCAAAGTTCCCCAGAGCTGTCCTACCATTTTGGAAATTTTGCAAAGGTTGAAAAAAATGTCTCCGCTGGGAATCGAACCCGGGTCTTTGGCTATGAACGCCAATGCCTTAACCACTAGACCACGGAGACGGGCCAGTGGTTTCGGCGACTCCAAATTCGCTTAACCGACAGAGTGACAAATCTGCAACCCTTACTAATTAATTCCTTTGTTGGTGGCAGATGAGTTTCGAACAATGACCTGCCGCACACCTCAGCTGGATCCGAGCGAATGCTTTTGGGATACATGTATATATTGGAATATTTAACATATATATATATATATATATATATATATATATGAGATCCGCAGTTGGATCTCAGCTAGAAGCCTGGATACATGCATAAGTCAGAATACATTGAAAGAAATTTGACAAATGCAAACAACTTTGGCAACTCCCTTGTAAATAATAAACACTGACTTATGCATGTATCCAGGCTTCTAGCTGAGATCCAACTGCGGCATGCGGCTTCTCATTGTTCATTAACTCATCTGCACCAAAATAAAGGATCAAAAAGGGTTGGAAATCTGTCTGTCGGTCAATTGGATTCGGTCACGCCTAACTGCTGGCCCGCCTCTGTGGTCTAGTGGTAAGGCATTGGCGTTCTAAGCCAGTGACCCGGGTTCGATTCCCGGCGGAGGCATTTTTTCAACCCTTGATTCAAAATGGATGACAGCTCTGGGGAACATTGAGGGAGCTACGCAATTATTATTCTTCCATTTTCATTTCTTTCAGTGTTTATTATTTACAAGGGAGTTGCCAAAGTTGTTTGCATTTGTCAAATTTCTTTCAATATATATATATATATATATATATATATATATGTATATGTATATAATTTTTTAAGCCGTTTGATAAACTAGGGCTACTATCGCATTGATTGCTGTTACAATATGAATATTTTGTCTCACATTCTGTCCACAGAACTTCAAGGATGACTGGTTTCCCATCCCTCCCAGGCGGTTGGTGAAAGGCGTCACTACGAAGACTATTATAGGATGGAGGAAAACTGCATTAGAGCTTTTGAACCACAAACTCAACCTTAAAAGACAGGCGAGCCAGCTGTCGGACATGGAGGCGGTCATTATTGGAAATTTTTACAAGGGATGTGCCCTGATAACGAGAAAAGTTTCGCTTTTTTATGTTAGAACTCTTTCCAATCAACAATATTTCAAAACACTTTGTGGCTCTACACGCTCTAAAGCATTTAAGTGAAAAAAAAGTCGGGGCGGCTTGGAAGATTCACTTTCGAACTGCCCCCCTTCTCAAGAGCCTTGGGACCATCCTTGGCCTGCTTGTACTTTATCCACAATATTTAAAGGATAATGGCAGAGAGACAGTGTCAAAATATTGTGGTATCCATTAACCGAGTGGGAAAAATGGGGGTATCAGAACTGAAACGAAAACCTTTCTAAGTTATTGATGGCCTGAAGAGGAAGAAGACGAGGCAATGAAAAGAAGAACAGTTGTGAGAAGTGCCCGTGGGGAAAGTATTCTTTACGCTTTAATTTCTGGAGAAAGACAATGATGGGCCGCCATGTTGATAGTATATCTGGTACAATAGGCAAAGATGATACGCCATTGTTATCGTATCATCTACGGTCGAAGAGGTAAGTTTTTTTAGGAGCGGATCCTTGATTTTGTAAATGAGGAGACACAAATCTCTTTTGTTTTTCACAAAACGGTTATCAGGTGTAAACGGGGGGTGGGACACCACAATAAAGACTTGGGATTCGAAAGAAGGCTACTTAGTCTTGTACATGTATTGATATGTCTTGGAGCCGGTTAGGTATTACGGTATGCCTAAATGGTCTCGAATGTAAAGAGACGTTATGAAAATGTAACTTGAGTGAGTGCCTCGTTAGGAGAGGAGGGAAGCTGGAAGAAGGTCGGTTCAAACCTTTCAAGGACAGTTGAATACTACCAAAGATTGGGACGTAAGTTTCAGATGGCGGTAGAGTGAAGAGAGATGCTAAAGCAGTTATGTATTTAGGCCGAACATCCCAACTTGGGTTTCATAATCATATACAGTAAAAGAAAAGTTCATGGTGTTCTTGTGCCAAAGAGCTAGAGCCACCTGATAACTCTGATGAACCTGCAGGCCTTTCCTCTTCTTTCTGGGCGAAAGAAGATTAATATCTGATATGTGACTATCTCATTTTTTTTCTTTTTCAGAAGTTTCCCCCAACTCTTTCCCGATTTTGTAAGTATCTTGGATTATCCTCTTCTCAAAAGAAAAAAAAATAACGGCGTATACCGATGCTGGAAGATTAAAGAGTCAGTTAATCTTTTGTGAAGTTGATACCTGAGAGATTAGAGCAAGCTGAGCAGGAAGAGGCCTTGGGTTAGAGAAGGTCAGTTTGATAATTATTATGCTTTCTTGCAATAGGATAACAGATGACACTAACCGACATTACCGAAATAGTAAAACGTGCTCCACTTTTCAGGAAACTTTTGAATAAAAGAAAACTACACTAAAGAGGGAGTTCTTCGAGAATATTGCTTGATTGGACAGTCGTAAAAGCTAATTTTCGGCCACATTGGACATTTGCATCTTGGGAAAAGGAACCGTGGAAAACATTGATCCGTTTTACCTATGACAATGCTGTCAATTTTGACATCTCTACTCTCTCTCTCAAAACCTTGTGAGGAAAAGTGAAAGTTGGCAGGCATTCTCTTGACAAATGATGTTTATGTGCAGCTAAAACCTGGGGCAAGGAACAATGATTACAAAAGAACGAATTAAGGTGATGGAAAATGCTCCGGGTACAAATAACAATAAATTGATAATGTCAGAAAAATATGATACTTGTCATCGTAAAATAAGGCATAATCTAAAATGACCGGGCCCTTCCCTTTCCAAAGGGATTTCCCAACAAAATCCAGTTAGGACAACCTCATGAGGGCATGGAGGGTTTCAATGCATACAATGAAATGTTTTGACAATTATGTCAATCTGTACACAGTGATAAATCCCATACTGATGATAAGTAGGTAAGGGAATGGGGGCTACACCCACCTCTCTCCCGACAATAATTATGTAAACATCTCGAATATGGCCAAACGTTGTGTACAGTGTAAATCTTTATGCCTTATCTCATTCAAATAGATTTTCAATGAACTAATTTTGCATAACAAGGTTGTAAGTGAATTTACGTCAAGTTTGTTAAAGCTTTTTCTCACTTGCTCTGTTCTCTCAAAGATTTAGAACCTTAAAGTTGATGCTGTGGAAAGAGAACTCTGTGGTAATGATAATAATGGCGATGATGAAAAAACAGTGGTGATGATAAGCTAATCTTCATATAATTCATGACAACTTTACAGAGCAGCCGGAAGATGCCATTTCGGCTGAAATCGGCCCATCCGCTGTTCTGCATTCCTAATGTATGTTTTGTATGTTATGCTAGGTTTATCTTGGAAATAAAACAAAAATGTTGCATGACACAGAGTTCATAGAAAACGATATTGTGCTTTCAGAATACTGATGGATTCATCGCGGTGTCGCTTCATTGGAATTATTTTCATAGTCTGTTGACGTAGTGAAACGCATAAATAGCATAATCTCGTAAATTGATATCTTAAGCACCTAGGTCTTAAAAATTTGACAGCTGTGTTGTCTGAGCATGTCGTAAGTTTGAATAATTATTTTACATATTTGTTTGGTTTCTCACAAACATTAAGCTGTGATATGCGGTATCTTCCACTAGTTTACGAGGTGCTAACAACGTAAACATATGCGGATGTCTGCTCCTGATCTGTTTAGAAGGAAAACCATTATTACGATTGCCTGTGTTATTTATGGAACAAGTAGGCAGTGAAAGAGCTGGCCTCTTGATGTTTTAATGGTCACATCATCACATAATCCCTTGGCTGTTACCACCCAGCATCACCCCTGTATCTGTATACCTGACTCGGCTATGCTTTATGTGCAATGTGACCACTCTGTATCATACAAATATATTTTGCCTTGAGAGTTTCTGGTTAAAACTATGGGCAAGGGGTGACTCCTAAAAAGTACTGTTCACTGACGGGCGCAGCCCGACGTGAATTTTACTATTGGAAGCACCGAGGCCCATAGTTTTAACGAGAAACTCGAAATTATGGCACATAATATTTGTTTTATATTTATTGTATTGCATATTTTGACTGTACAAATCTCCGCCAATATGTTTTATTTCATTTCGTTATTTAATTCTGCACTAGATAAATTTTGCCTGCCTGGAGGTTTAATCTAACATTTCATTTCCCCGACAAGAGAGTTGTATTTTGCCACAACTTTAAGGGATTTCCCCCGAAGCGCTGAGGGAAAAATATTGTCTCGATGGAGAAATATAACTTTGGATAGTTGGAGAGGAGATGAAGAGTTATTCATAAAAGCGATACACCAGACGATTCATCTGTTATATCAAGTATTTTATATAGATATGCCATCAGAATGTTTAGATCTAAAGCTGCACACAATGCAGTGAGTGACGTCACCTCTGGCAACATAACTCGTTGCTGGACCACAGTGACGTCAAAACCAAAACAGAATGTTGGCGATCCTTGCAGCTCTCGTGATGGCATTAAGACCGGTCACCAATTCGTATCTATAAAAACTATTCAATATAACAACATGAAGAGTATGATTTCACAAGTATTTTAAAGAAAATAATTCATAAATGCATATTTTTGTAGCAGTCTTTTGGGTGCAACAGTTGGCTGGCGGGGAAGAGGAAAGCAAACTTAATCACGGAAACCATAATGATCCGTCTTTCCGACCAACTGATGCACCGAGAAGATTAGTAAAATATAGCTTGAAAGTAAGTAAAAGATATAACAAATAAAAAACAACAGATATGTGTTGGAATACTAAAAGCGGTTTTGTTATACGCTATCTGTATTCTTTTGTATCCATCAAATTTGTAAAACAATGATTTGTTTGTCATTAATGATTATGCTACTCTATTGTATTGTATAGACAATTTGTATATAATATAGACTTCGTCCGATGATTATAAGATGGTTGAGTTTATCTAGATTTCATTAATTTGGTACCATGTACTAGTATAGGCCTATCGTTTTTATGCACTTCTAATTTTTGTATCGAACTTATTACAACATTATATCAGTTATACAGTAAATATTCATGAAATTGTTGACATATTATGAATTATGTAGAAATTTCGTTATAATAACATTTTCATAACTTTATATTTATTTATCTTATATTCATTTCATTTGACAATATTCAATAGGTCTTATGACAGTTTTTTGTAAAATATAGATATAATTTGTATTAAAATTTATGATCATACAGTTCTCTGCATTATCTTTTGTCTTTTCTTTCTTCCGGTTCTTAAGGGAAATTCCCGAAGAATAGGCATCTTTAACAAACGTGTTCATAGACTACCGCCGCCCACCTTCCCCCCCCCCCAAAAAAAAATAAAAGGAACACCAAGCCTCCACATTATGCATCATATACAGATTGTTAGATTTGTGAAATGACTTCCTATCTTTCAAATAAATTATAATCATTCCATTTTCTAAGATGATAGACTAGCGGAGTAGATCCACCCCCCCCCCCTCCCAACTAGAGTGGCAACAGGGGCGAACTGGGACTGAAATTCTGTTGAGGAAATTCGATGTGACGGGCCCACCCTGCATTCCTGATTTTCTCTTCTTCCAAAATAACAGTAATTATCGTATCCCGCTTCTGTCGGCCTATGGGCGCGCTATAAAAATCAACTATTTTGTTTTCAGTATTTAGATTTGCTCTACTCGCTCCAAGGTCTAATTGTCCCTCTATAATATTTTTTTTTTCATTTGCTTTATTTTGTTTTCATGTTCATATTCTCTTTGTCATTTTTTTTTGTGACTGACTTTAGTTAATAACCAGCCCTTTTGTTAGGCGGCCCCTTTTTATATAACCCTTCTTTACCAGATTACCAAAATATGGACCAGCCCGTTGAGAAATATCCTCCAAATTTCCATGCCAGTCCGGCCGTGCTGGCAAGAAGAGGGCAAAGGTAAAAGAAGAGAAAGAGAGAAAAGAAAGAGAGGAAAAGAAAAAAGTTTTTGCTATCTGGAAAAATAATGACATCTTGCAACTTCTTCCATCTCAGTGGTCTTATTACTCTACTCAGATACATCAGTACTATTCTAGTTCAAGTTTTATTTCCAACATAACACGAGACAGATTTTGTTTTCCAAAAACATACATTATTTTCTCTTTATTGACATCAATGCAAAAAAAAAAGATGTATACTTGACACAATTTATTAAGAAAAGGAAATCAATATTGGAAAAGAGAAATCCACAAGAAAGCAATGCTTGTAATTACGTGGATTCCTCAAGAAAGAAAAACAAAGGAAAGTATAAGGACTCCAGCCACTCTAAAATTTGATAGGGGTCTGAAGAAATTTGAGTACATTAATTTTTTTTTTTAACTTGCCTTTTATACAACCCCTGCAAATTGTAAAGCGGGGAGGTGTTGATTCATCCAGAATGGCTAGAGAGGAGAAATTGATGAAGAGAAATAGATTTTGAGTTCTGAGATGGGAGAGAGAAGTTGGAAGATAGTAAAGTATATGTAGACGGAGGCAAGAGGGAAGAAGAACAGAAAAGAAGAAGAGAAGGAAATGGTTGAAAGGAGGATGAAATGAAACAGAGAAGAGAGTGCGTATGTGACACAATGGAAAAAGAACACTTTACAGAGAAAGTGGCAGAAGGCAGAGAGGAACATTAAGAACTATTGGGGGGGGGAGGAGAAACCCAATACATCTACCAAACACGCACCAAACTCACACAATAAGGACAGCCAATAACCCACCTACCTCCCCGAGCGCGCGTCATTCAACAAGTCCAATGTGCTCATACTCACTATAGGAGTCGAGTTAGAAGCAATCATGACTTGTAAGCGCCAGTACCGAATGAAACCTTCGTAACCATTCATTCCATCTTCAATGAAGGCCAATTCATTATTCCGTTGTCTGCGAAAGCCCAGCAGTTCATCACTTGAGCAATGGGCAGATGCTGGTCGGGGATTCTTTAGGGGGAGAGAGAGGGAGAGGGGAGATGGGTGCGAGAGGCATGCACAGTTTTAGAAATTAGGTGACCGTCTGGAAAAAAAATTAAACAGTTTTTCAAGGGCCTTTTGGTTTGTTATTTTGATGTCACAATTAAATCATCAAGGACATAATCCTTTTTAAATGCTACATGCGGTTTCAGTAGGTTGAAATTCAGATTATTCTCCCCCCCCCCCCCCACCCCTTTAAAGCACCACTTGAGCAATTTGACCTTTCCAGGAAAATTACCACCGGAATTGATCAAACGAGAATCATGACTACTGAATAACCTTTTGAAAATGTGCCACCCGTTATCAGAGAGATTCTGGTGTTCCATTGAAGCGTTTGCAGTCAACCTGTTATCCTGCTCGATGGTTACTGATTTGGGAGTTGCTGAATTCTCATTACCGAGTGATGTGGCTGATGAATGCAAAACTTTTTTTCCCAAGTAGGCATGGTATGTTAGATGAAATGCGAAATCGCAGGACGAATCTGATTCACGAAAAAGGTTTTATCCATGACGTTTCACCTCAGCAAATGTAAACGAAAAAAAAAAAAGCGGCAATAGCCATCATTGTTGCAAGTAAATTGTAACTTGTGAGCTCATTTGACCTTTCACCTACATACGTGACCTTTGACCCCAAATAATAAATTATTGAGGTCCCTGTAAGCCATCTACCCTCCAAGTTCTGTTACAAATGGGCTTATGGTTCGAAAGTTACCAATCTAAGTAGAAACTTGCAGGTAAATTTTAACATCAGACCTCATTTGACCTTTGACTTCGGTACGTGACCTTTGACCCCCCCCCCCCCCCCCCCCATAAAAGTGAGGTCCCTGTAAGCCATCTACCACCCAAGTTTGGTTACAAACGGGCAAATGGTCGCAAAGTTATTCAAGTTTCATAAGCATTGATGATGGACGCCACTAAGGATCCCTTAGCCTCGCTCCACCTCGGTGGCTCGACAAAAACGGTATATCGGAAAAAATATAATTGGATCAAATTCTTGTAATTCTTGTAAAGAAGTATTTAGGGAGTAATTTTTCTCTCCCCCCCCCCCCCCTCCCCAGCACCGGGAGAGGGCCTGCAGGATTCTCGAAATTCATATTACCGGGGAAACATTCCCCAATTCTCCTCCCGTCTCCTACTTCAAAATCTGTTCGCAAGTAACAGGTGTGAGCAGTTGTTTTCAGTTTTAAATCTTACGTACTCAAAGTATACTTAATCAATGCTTTTGGGAGGTGCAAGATTGTGTTGGTAAACTTTTCCGATCTATGAAAATCCAATGCCTTTCATCGTTGCTGCCCTGCAAATCATATCTTTAAAAGAGAACCTTCAGATCGTTTAGCATCTTATATCGAATACGAGCATTTTCAGGCCCGTTGGTTGCTGAATTATCTGCTTTCCACGATTCACGGACCAACCAGCTGCAGTTAGCATGGGAATGTAAACAGATCATGCATACGCCAACAATTTACATCTTTACACTGCATGGAAATGGTAATTGGAAATATTGATTTGTCGCAATAATGTGCGATGAAGTGAAAAATTAAACGAATTAAAATTTGGATTCACTATTTCAATGTTATTTGCAGAGGCAAGCAGGTGTGATGGCTCCGTCGCGATCCCTTCCTGATTTGTCTTATTTCAGCAACCAATCATGCCTATGCATATCACTTTGTTAAAACACATTCTACGAATGCTATTATGCTCAGATGTTCCTATGTTTTCAAGGATGCTGATCTATGGATTTATAGAAACCTTAAACATTTTTTTTTTTTCGCATTCTAGCTCTGGGTTGATTTTACAAGACCGCAAAGAAAAAAAACCCTGAAAACACACCTAGATCGATAAAACTGCCAGCAGAAATATGGCGTATATATAATACATGTAATACTGCACAAAAGTGAAAGAAAGGAGAAAGAGAAAGAGAGAGAGAGAGAGAAACAAACAAACAAACTAACAAAGAAACAAAGAAAATCAAAGTGAAAACATCTACACCATATCACCGGCGTAAATCCACTTTGAGGAGTGGGGGGATGATCGACTTTTTTGCTGATTTTTTTTCTGTCGAACTGACACTTAAATATAAACACACGCCCTCACGCACCTGCACAGACCCCCCTTGCACACATTTTAATTTTCATCTTGCGAGTGAGCGAAGCGAGCGAGCCAAAAATTACCACTTTTCTGGTTTTCAATCGCATTTTCAAATAGAAATTCTAAAATATGATGAGCGAGCGAAGCAAGCGAGCCAAAAATAACCACTTTTCTGGTTTTCAATCGCATATTCAAATAGAAATTCTAGAATATGATGGTTGTTTACGACAGATTATTAAAAAATTATATTAAAAGATTAATTCAAATATCATTTCTTCCTTAAAAAGTGGGGAGATATTTGTACACGCCATCTCCCCCCCCCCTCAAAAAAGTTGGGGGGGGGGATATATCCCCCATTCCCCCCGGGATTTACGCCAATGCACCATATACATGTACCATATTCATAATTTTCATAATGGAACTAACACTGTGCCTGAAGCTACCTATTTACCAAACGTATTCTGATCCAATCGCGAAACTAAGGTTATTTCATTTCATTTCCTGTTTATTTTTTATTCGCTTCTTTTAATATACTTCTATTAATATACTTCTTTGAATATTTATATATATATATATATATATAGGTATATATTCAGATTGTTTATTTTCAGTCTCACTTTGATAAAGGCCTTTGACCGAAACATTAGTTAATTTCTTCGTCTTGCGGTGTTTTCATTTTTACCTCTTTGTTTGCTATGTATATATATATATATAAACAATTAAAGAAATGAAAAAGAAATGAAAATGGGAGAATAATAATTGCGTATATATATATATATATATATACGCAATTATTATTCTCCCATTTTCATTTCTTTAATTGTTTATATATATATATATTGTGACCAAATAACATATTCATCAGCATTGGCAACTCTCGTGGAAATAAATACATGTGAGGTCAATTTACGCTATTATTCTCTCAATTAATCTCATTATGTGTGTATATATGAAGATAACGATAATTCATACATCAGCTTAAATTCACAAAGTTAAATCCCCACTCCTTAAATCTGTATATTCTTTTACATTTTATAATCAAGATGTAAATAAGCTGCTGGAAAATTATTCATTTCGCTTTTACTCTGCCTTATCAGGGCACAAAACTGCACAGAACGCAAATGTGAGCCGATTGTTCGCATCAACAGTTTAAATTCATTAAGCATTTCTCATATTGAATGGGGAATACACATTTAATTTGATTTTTTTTTTTAGCTATTACCTAATGGACCGGGTTGGCCCTGTATGGGGAAAATCAGTTTGCACCCTGTAACATATCAACAAGGGCACTTACCCCGCCCGGCAATGGAATCCCCCCCCCCCCCGGCAGATGTGGCACTTACACGATCATTAGATTGATAAAAAACGGGGCAGTTTCTCCATTTATGCAGAGAATAAAGTAAATTCGTTAAAAACAACATATGGTATGGGAATATACAGAGGAAACAAGAAAATTCTAGAGACCTAAAGCATATGCCTATGAGACTTCAAACACTTCTCAAGTGATAAAAAGCCTCTCCTTGATAATATTCAATTTTCGAAAATGCATACTCAGTAATTAAAAAAGATATACCTAGCTTTACGCATTACGTCGGCTCTCAAATGTCGCTTTCTGCAGGCGAGCATTTCAATCGAAAAGTTGTGTATTTATTTCTTATCATTATGTATTCCTCTTTCTCAGAAGGTGGTAAAATCAGTCCAAGGAAATTGAGATTTTTATGAAAACCCACTTTACATTTATTCAATAAAGGTCCGAGACGTAATCCCATATCAGCTCCCATGTTTTTAGGTTTCATCATAATTGAAGCCGGTTCATACATTTATTTGTGCACTGGGAGAAAACGAAAAGGATATGCTGAAAGTAATATTGAGAAGAAGCTCCTTGCCAAATTCCGGATATTAAAACTCCAGTGTTTTTTCTTTTCTTTTTTTTTTATTAAAAGAAGAAACTGAATGCGAACTTTCACTGACTGGAGAAAAGAAAAACAATACTGCATCCCTTAAATTTGCAGAGGGATGCGGGATCAAAATCACACGGGACCAACAAATGCACCGCTACGTTTGCCCTTGTTTGCCCTAGAATGGGTTTAAATAGAGACAAAATGATGAGAGTTTTAAAGATGATAACTTCTGCGGTACCATCTTTCAGACATTTGATGTAATTTTTGGTAAAATCCGTAGACAGGTATTCTTTCAGCCGAAAAATCAAATGTTCCCTTAAACATTTAAGACAACAGGTAACCGATCCTAAACCGACATGCAGGGCAGTCAAACCCCATTATACGGAAACCAAAATTACTATTCATAATACACCACAAAACCTTGAATGATACGTGAGTGCGTGAGAGAGAGAGAGAGAGAAAACGGAACAGGGAGTCAGATAAAGACAGGTCTGAGAAATAAAGAGGAGAAAGAAAGAAAGAAATAGAAAATGAGAGACATAAACAGTGTATAGGGAGAAAGTCAGAGGAACTTATAAGAGGAGAGATGAGACTGAAGAGAGAGAAGGAGAGAGAGGAATGAAGGAAAGAGTACCAGTCTCAGAAGCGGTCGCAGGAATGACCTTTAAAAACGCGTCTGGAGAGTGAGAACAGGACAAAATGAGATAATGAGAGAAAAAAAAAAGACAGATAGACAGCGGCGTAGCCAGGATTTTTTCAGTAGGGGGGCACTGGGGGGGCCTTGAAATTTTGTAGGGGGCATCCCAAATAATTTTTTTTGCACATACAAACACGCACACAATACAAACGCACCTCCGCCCCCCCCCCCCCCCTCCACAAAATATTTTCTATTTTGCGAGCGAGCGAATCGAGCGAGCCAAAATAACCACTTTTTATTTTGTCGTCAAAATACAGTTTAGACCTATAATTTTTTTATATGATATATTTAGTCACCACTCTACCAAATAGAATATATCTCGCTGGTCTATGCTGTCTCAAACCATTCTGCTTCTAAATATGAAGAGCGAGCAAAGCGAGCAAGAAAATTTTGAAATCCTCACTTACAAATGTCTACATTTTTTTTTTTTTTTTTGCCTTTCTGGCCCATTTTGTATTGCTTTACCTTTTTTTTTTTTGCCTGATGATAGTGAGATACTTGAGCTTTATTTTTCAATTTGTTTTTTCTTTTCCTACCTTTTGGCACATACACAAACCCACACACACATATAATATAGTCTATTTTGCGAGAGAGCGAAGCGAGCGAGCCAAAATAACCACTTTGTGGATTGTCAGAAAAGAAGTTAATGGCGAGTTTATGTCCAGGTTTGGAATGCCCTAAAAACTATTCGACAGATTTCTTTGATTTTACCCGGCCAGAGCAGGATCAGAACTAAGATCCTGTGATGTTCTTTCTCCTAACGTTGAATAGTTAAGAAATAAAAGGCGAAAAACATTTCTTATCTCGGGTCAGCGCCGTAAATTCACATAGTGCCTCACATGTTTAAAACAAATGAGAGTTCTGTTTACGCGACAAGCGGTAATTTGGGCTCTTCACCGAAGGACCTACTCGCAACGCATCCAGAACATTAGAAAATTCTAAAGGGACATTTCCAGTCGCTCTTGTTTTGGTTGAAAAAAAACTTAATAATGCATTCTCAATAGGTTAAATGAGAACCACTCCTATTTCCTGCTAAACACATTAACTTGTACCTTTAACATTACATGCAACAAAGGGATTTTGAACAAAACAAAGAGGGACGTTCCTAAGCAATCAGTTAAATGGATTCATATCTATACAGACTCACTCTGACAACAATAGTGCGACTTCTTCTTATCTATCTGCGCTAGAGGCCTTCTCTTCTTGCTTTTGTGGGAATTGATATTAAACAAATTCTGATGAAAACGTCTACTTTTCCTCGTTTTCTGTGTGTTTTATTACATACCACTGAATTTGAAGGAAACGCATCTCTTAATAAGCACTCGTTCCGCCAGTGGTCATTTTAATATACGGGTTGATTTGATCCGTTGACAGTAATAAGTAGGACGAAGACCCAAAGACATGAAATTTTACAAGGCATTAGAGAAGAGGGAAATACTCTTTTGTCCAGACACGAAGAACAGAATAAATAAAGTCTAAAAGTAATCTCCCCTCCCCTCTTCCCGTCGATAACAATAAGAAATTTCTTTTCTTATCTTTCTTTTTTAAAGCTTATCCACTATCTGACTATCCCCGAAGGCTAATGTCTTGCAAAAGGTTAAAGGTGACTTGCCTCATCTTGGACAACGATCTTCACCTTTCGAGTAAAGTTTACATCTCGTGTAACCGATGTTGGGTTAATCGAGTTTATACATATACATATACAGTATAGTGCAATCGCTACACACTAAGAAAAAAAAAGGTGCAATAATTTTGCACCCTTCAAATGCATCACTGGGAGCTCCTTTATGGGTGCTTTAACCTTTAACATGTTTAAGGGTGCAGTTAGCTACATTTTCACCCTAAAGTATGCAGAGTTGTAACCTTTAGGGAAGGTGCAGATTTGCACCCTTTCGAATGCAAAAATTTCTGCACCCTTAAAGGTGCAAAATTGCATCTTTTAGGGTGCAAAGGGCATTTCCGGGTGCAAACAAGAACAAAAAGGTGCATTTTGGCACCTTTTTCATGTAGGGTGCAAGATTGCATCCAAAAAGTTGCTGCCAGTGTTGCATTTAGGGTGCAAACTTGAACCTTTTTTTCTTAGTCCGTATGATCACCACGATCATCACTTTAACATCCGTATGCCATTATCAGCGCCATCATCATCATAATAATGGTGGCTTTTTAGAAGCAACATTGTTAATTTAATGTATTTGTTTATTTTATCATCACCAACAACTATCATCATCATCATCACCGTCATATACAAAAGCAACAACAACAAAAATAGCATTATCATGAACACAATCACCATAATCGTCATTATTTCTACACCACACCCATCACCACCACCGTCATCACAATCCTCATCATCGTCATCAAAATCATCGTTAACATTCTAATCGTCATCATAGCACCACATCGATCACCATCAGCATCACTATCCTCATCACAGTCTTCACCACCATCACCATTTTCATTAGCAGCCATCAAAACGTCTTCTTCATCATCATCTTCATCATCATTACCATCATAATCATCATCATCATTATCATCATCGACGTCATGCCTTAGCCCTCCATTCCAATTATCCAACCTCACTTACGTCGATCACCTAAATAACCCTTAAGATCTTAGTCGTTATACTTAAGTTGAGTCCCGTGTTTTTCCGTCTAATGACCGCTCGGTGCTCGAAAATATGACCTGCTATTAAAGATAAAGTTCGGTTCTGGTCATTCGATTAAAAATTGAAAGAAGTGACACACAAACAGTAATGAAAGTTGACTGTTAGTATTTAAGAATTGCTGTATACTTTGAGCTTTTTAGAATCATCAAAATGGTACAGAATTGACTCGATCCTGCTAAAAGTCAAAACACTTCACATAAAATGTATCAGTGGGACTACTATAGCACACATGTGTGGGATAAAAATTTGATCAAGCTTATTCAACCCTCTCCCGTTATATTTTGAATATGAGGAAAACTGCAAATCAATCCTCGTTGCTATTCTTCCCAACTGACACAAAAGGAAAGGCGAGCTGACAAATTACTCATGTTACTTGTCACCGTTACTCGAACTCAAACTCCTCTTTAATACTGCCTTTCTCGGGCGGATGTCGCACTAACGATAATGGGAGCCGGAGAAGATGGCCAAAGTGAATCACAATTAAAATGTCCTCGGCATAAAAGCTCCAATAAATTATACCCTCAGAAGTTGAAATGAAAACCGGCGCCATGTCTTACTTCGTCTGATAATAGGAATACAAAAACATTGGCGGTGACAGTATAAACGCCAGCATTATGGCAAGAGTGCTTATTCGACCAACATAAACAAGCTTAACCTGTTAACTGCAAAACACAGTTAATGGTCGGTGAAAGTCGAAGCTGTCACAAAGATTTGTCTTCAGTTTTCTCCTTGTGTTTTTCGAAATAGAACAGGAGACAAGTTCATACGTGCACTTGGAAAAAAGGAAACCAAAAATACGAATGAAAAGAGATGATGAACAAGATGAAGAAGGAGAAGAAGAGCAAGAAGAAGAAGAAGAAGAAGAAGAAGAAGAAGAAGAAGAAGAAGAAGAAGAAGAAGAAGAAGAAGAAGAAGAAGAAGAAGAGATCATATTACAAGCAATCTGTGGATCGATGGTTTTAAGTTCTATCCGTGGGATTTACAAGTGAGAATTTAGGCCATACAGGGTTTCGAACCCGGAATTCAGGGTTACGAGATCATTGCTCTATACCACTCACCCCTTGCGCCTTTTCTTTAAGGAGTTTCTTGAATACCACAGAGCCTTTTTTTTTTTTTTTTTTTTTTTTGCTTATCTAGGCAACACGGCAATAGCGTGTTAAGACTTTTGAAGAAAAAAATACATCACGCTTACACCCAGCGACATACTAGATAAGTACGACATTTTTATCATACTCCCTTTAGGGACAGGCCGGCTTGATCAATAGTTGCAGGGGTACAAAAACAGGTGCCTACTCTCCCAGAAGGGCGTTTATGTATCGATTCACCTCAAATGGGATTATGATTGATTTCAGTGGAATATGGATACATGTTCGTCCAAGACCTTGAGCATATTAAGAAAGGTCACCCTGTATCCACCTTTTAAAAAAATGCAGTGTCGTATTCAGGATACTCGGTTTCCTTTCTTGTTCATTTGTCTTACGGGCAATTATAGTAGCAACATAGCGTTTTAAGTAGAAGGATCAGCTTGAACCTTGTGGCAGATTAGCCTTTTGCTGAAAAGTTATCAAATCCTTTAGGCAAGTAATTTCAGACGTTATTCTGTTTTCCTCTCTCAGCTATAGAGCTCAAATTCATTGCGCTGCATCATTTAGACCATGGGCGTTAATCAGGGGGGACAGGGGACACGTCCCCTCTCCCCCTCAATAGTTTAAAGGTTAGGGACACAAAAGGATATGTCCTCCCCCCCCCCCCCCCTCCAAAAAAAGGGGGAAAGACATCTGAAAAGCATAAATGTCCCTGCATATTTTAAGAGACTTTTTTGTTGTTGTTTTTGTTGTTAGTGAGAAAATATTTATGGGTATGTTCCCCCATTTTAAGCCAATGGGCTTTTTAAAAATTTTTTGTTCGTCAAGCGAATTTTCAAAGTCCCCCCCCCCCGATAGTAGACGGTCTAACGCCCCTGATTTTGACAATGTGCACTCCTCGCCACTACACCCCAGTCACACTGAAGAGGCCGGCATCTATTTCTCCCTATTATCTATCTCTCTATCCCACTGTCCTATTTTCCTCTCTCTCTCATTCTATTCTTCCAATTCTCCCCCCTCTATCTCTCTCTTTCTTTTTGTCTCTCGTTCTCTCTGTCTCTCTTATCACCCGGGATGTGATTTGATTTTCATTTCATTTGTTTCCACGTTCGATTTACATCTGTTCAACAATGAAATACCATGAAACGGCATACGGTAGGTTGGATTCTTTTCCTTTGTGTGCTTTTTATTTCCTTTTGTTTTCTTTTTTGGCTGTTGATTTGTGGTTTTTGTTTGTTGCTGTTGTTGTTGTTGTCGTTGCTGATGTTTTTTTTTTGTTGTTGTTGTTTTTCTCGTGAATCATAACTTTTCTCTCATTACTACTGATTCTTTCCGACCCCCTTCAATAGCAAAAGTCTTACTTATTTTCATTCCATTTCTATTTGTAGAAAATCGGGGAAAGATGAGTAAATGAAATTACCGAGGGGAAAATATGACGTTTCGAGAAAGTGGGACAATGAGGAAAGAAAGTAAAAAAAAGTGAGAGAGATAGAAGGAGAAAAAAAAGAACAGATGAGCATAGGAGCAAGAGAAATGAATAACGAAATTAATAAAGAAGAAAAGGAAGAAAGAAAAATAAAAGAAAGGGAATGGAATGGAAATAGAAAGCAAAAGAGACAGAAAGAGAGAGGAGATGAGTAGAGCAGTGCGTGAGATGAAAGGTCGACCACGATTACCTTTTTTCTAAGATGAACACCAGATGGCAGCATTTCACAACCTCACGGATAAACATCAAATTTTAACCCAGCTTTTCGTCAGAGCCAAAGTTTTCTGATTTTTTTTCTTTTCTTTTCTTTTCAAAATATAGATTCCTTCATTGCGATGGAATGATGGATAGGGAAAAGAGAGGAAATGAGGTGGACAGGAAAAACAATTTGGAATAGAAGGGGAAACAAAATTATGATTATGAAGAATAAAGCATCAACAAAAGTAGAATAAGAAGGGAAATGAAGAGAAAGTAAAAGAGAAGAGGAGAGGAAATTGGCGAAAATGAAAAAGAGAGCAACAAAAAGTATAGTGAGAAGAGGGAGAATAGGAATACGAATAATAAGATAGCAGAGAAGTGTACGTTGGAGCAAAACAGATAAAATCGTTTTAAAAAGTCATAAGCAATATTGAGAAAAGGTGACTATCAAACTGAACATCTATTAAGTTACAGTAGGGAACTGACATGACTTGTAGATTTGGTTTTCATGACGATATTTTGGGACAAATTTGATAAAAGATCTCAATAACAGGTGCGGGAGCCATACTTTATAGTAAAATGGATTAATACTAAGTACTTTTTATGTGAGATCTTGAGTTTATTTAGAAGAACGTGGACACACGGATACAAAGATCAGGGGGTGTTTCATAAAGCTGTGCGTAAAGTTACGAATGACATGAATATGGCAAGCCAAATGGGATTCTCAATCATTATAAATCTTATCTGCTAAAGTTAAAATATGCAGACGTAGATAAACATTACTATTGTTACAAACATTTTATAGCGAAGTATAGTTTTCGCCACAATTTAATTGAGATTATGGGAAATGTAGTCGCACTTTGTTAAAACATCAGAAAAAACTTTGTGCATCCCATTTGGCACTTCATATTCAAGTCGTTCGTAAAGTCATGCGTAACCTTACGAGCAGCTTTATGAAACACCCCAAAGTTCAGATGAGGTTGCTGGAAAAAAAAACGTTCAGTTAAATCAGCAGTGTCTGCGAGGTTTTCGTAAGCTCGTATATCACGGTGAGTGGTGTTTTATACACTCAACAAAAAAGAAAGTAAACTCATCCAAGTTCAGATTTTTCATAGCAGACTTAAATAAAAATCAGTAGATTATACACTGCAAAAAAGTTGGGCATTTATTTTGTATCTGTTGCGCAAACTGTTTTATTAATTTGTTGGTCAAGTTTACCTCAATCATTCTGAAATTTTGACCATCTGTTGGCGTTTTGATCAACAGTTGGTCAAAATTTGGACCAACAAATGGTCACAATTTTTGCCCAACCCTTGTTGGTCAAAATTTTTGACTAACTGTTTCGTATGTTCAGTAGAGTACCAACATTGGTCAAAAATTGGTCATTTTTCGACCTACTTTTTTTGCAGTGTATATCAAATCAAAGGGAATTTAATAGTCTTTAAAGCTGGTAGGTGAAGACTAACAGAAACTTTACGCCTGAGTGAACACATTCATTTTTCTCTTCTATGGTACAAAAGTAAAAATTGCAAAAATGGATAGTTTGCCTATCATGTGTAAATGCCCTTCTACATAATGATGGGAACAAAAGATCAGACTTACATAATGAGAGACTTGGTTGAAATTGCATAACTGAGCCAACGCTCTATAAATCTATTTCCAGCTCCCCCCCCCCCCAAAAAAAAAAAAAAAGAGGGGGGGAAGAAAAAAGACGCTTCTGCTAAGTTCAAGTTTGAATGACATCTGGAGTAGACACAAGGGTGACTTCGTGCCCCAGATTTGAAATTTTTAAAATTGATTTCTTCATTAGGAAATCTAATTATTTTTCAGCCTAGTAGGTCAACACAAAGTGGAAATTTATGCATGGGTGAACACATTCATTTATCTGTTTCAAAGTCCCAAACTAAAAGTTTCAAAAATGCAACAATCTTTTCTTTGAAGTAAAAAAAAGTGGAATCGACGGTCATTATTTTGCACTGGAACTTGCAAACAACATGGACAAAGCATGATAAAAGTTTGCATGGTTTGCTGCACTTGAAAAGGAAATCAATCTCTCAATCTAAAAACAAGAAAAATGGACCGAGGAATAGCCAAAGTTGCATAGTATGAGGGACAATACCTTTGGAGGTACGCTATTGGAAACAAAGTTAGTGTTCTCTGGGAATAGAGCGTACTTATTCCCACAAGCTACGCCACTGAGTAACTATATTTATTTGACCCATAAATTCATGAATTAATGATTTATAATAATGAAAAAAAAATCAAATTTGAGGCATTTAAACATCTTTGTGGCTACTCCAGGTTTCATTTGAATTTGTACATAACAGAAGCTTCTCTTTTTTTTTCTTTTGTTTTCTTTTAGGGGGGGCTGGAAAGAGATATAAAGAGCGAAGACTAAATAATGCAATATTAGTCAAGTGTCTCAATGTGTAAATTTCATCTTTTGTTCTCATCGTTATGAAGAAGGGCATTTACACATGATAGGCAAACTGTCTAGTTTTTCAATTTTTACTTTTGTACCATGGAAGAGAAAAATGAATGTGTTCACTCAGCGTAAAGTTTCTCTTAGTGTTCACCTACCTGCTTTAAAGACTATTAAATTCCCTTTAATTTGATATATAATCTATTGATTTTTATTTAAGTCTTCTATGAAATATCTGAGCTTGAAAAAGTGTCTACTTTCTTTTTTTGTTCAGTGTGTGTGTATATATATATATATATATATATATATATATATTTACGATCAGACCCATTCATGACAAAGGAAAACATAGTTTATTTTCTTTGTTCCTTTATCTGAATGGACAAATTTAAACTCATTGTTTAGTATACTTACGCAGAGATGATAAAATGATTATGTAGCATATTTATATAGCATGATCTGATGATATTTAATAACTTGAGTAGTCTGCATCTACAAACGATATGAAGAAGGAAATTTCTGCTGAATTGATACGACATGATAATGAAAAGGCTTTATGATAATAATAATAATATAATATAGAGTGTATTACATTTATATAGCGCATTTCGTGAATACTTCAGTGCGCTTTACAATGATTTATAGAATGTTATATAGAATTTTTATAGAAATATTTCATTTGGCTTTTGAATTCGTATCCTTCAGATGAAACTTCCTTTGTTCGATTTTGAGATGTACGAGTTACATAATAGATAGTGAAATTATGGTAATACTGGAAATGAATTACAAGATAAATAATTATTTACTTCCTCTTAAAGGGGGTACCCAATGCTGAAACAATGTTAGTTCATTTAAAAGAGCATGATTTTATTAGCAGAAAATCATCTGTCTAAAGTTTTTTAAAAAGTTCTATTGCCAAGGAAACCCCCAAATGTGGTAAGATTTCAGGATATTTTTGACCCTTCAGCTGTGACCCAGTTTCAACTGGGTACCCACTTTGACGTCAAAATGACGTCAAAGTGGGTACCTTGTCGCGCACTTATAGCAAAATGCGCGCAAGGTGTAATACATGTTGTACAGTCTAGCGCGTAGCACAACTGCAATGCGCGAAGCTGGGTACCCACTTTTACGTCATACCTCATACTCAATTTTTTTTTGGTCAGCTCATAACTTTTCACGAGAAAATTAGCCAAAATGCATTGATTTCGATCGAAAATCATCATATTTTTAATGTCCTTCTTCTTAGAATTCTATTCTCGATCATACATCAAAATTGTGTTTACCATTGTGTAACCACTTTAAAGTTTGTCAGATGACATTAACCTAGCTGTTGATTACAGAATTATCTTATTATAATTGGTGTAATACAGGGTACGTCCCCTTCAATAGCAAAGGGGGTTTAACGAGTATAGAGCAATGCTGCCCTACTTTGGTGAAAGGAAGCAAACTGTTACTTTCAATCTAAGGGAAAAAAAGAGTGAACGCGTTCACTCTGTTAGGGGTGAATTTCAGAAGAGAGTGCGTTTAGAGTGAATAAAGAGTGCATTAAGAGTAAAAATTTTGATATTTACTCTTTGAGGGGTGACCTCAGTGATCACTCAACAATTTCGAGTGATCACTGAGGTCACCCTTAAAAGAGTGAATAAAAATCAAAATTCTTACTCTTAATTCACTCTTAATTCACTCTTACTTCACTCTCTTCTGAAATTCACCCAAAACAGAGTGAACGCGTTCACTCATTTTTAAAGAGAGTAAACATGCCACAAATCACGAAAATATGTTTTTGACCAGCTCCCACCACATGGAAATTTGTGATCAGAAATAAGAATCGTTTGTTGTAACTTGTTTCCCTTTCCTAAAGATCTCGAGGCACTTGTGTGCACTTGCTCCTTTTGCCACTAAATTTTTTTTAGAAATGGGACAGACTTGTGACTACTGACTTTGTCAGTCATATGACTCATGCCTTGAATATGCCTAATCATTGAAAAATGTCAAGTCTATAATGATGTAACTTGCTTCCTTTTACCAAAGTAGGGCAATACGATAGAAGTAAAGTTTTCAAGATAATCATCAAAACAGAATTATAACTCGAAGCCTTTCCTTTTTTTAGATATACTGCGAACCGTTAAAAAGATGTCCTCATTCGTTGATTTTGGCGTCTCAGTCAAGAGGAGGGGAAGAAAAATAAGTAGCCCTCTCTTCATGCTCTTTGCCACACTCGGAGGCTACCAACCGGTATGGTACGGCTTACGAACACCCAAAGGGGCAGTCTACAAAATGAAAAAGTTAGAAAACGTAGGCGTTTGTGTTATGCAAGATTCCAAAATAATAATAGATTTCAATAAAAAATAATATAGATAAATAAATAATTGAATAAACAAAACACTGAATGGGCAAGTGTATCTCGTCTGATGCGTTCCTGAACACATTTAAAATTCTCCATATCGCAAATACGAGATTCAACAGTAGAGGACAACATTTCCTGCATACCGCGCAGGTCAGCACATGCGCAAATACAAATCCAGTACCGACGATTTGACAAGATTTCTTCCGGCTTCCTTAGAAAATGAACAACCAGGCTAACAAATCCCTCATTAATTTTGATGAAAATATTGTTCAGGTTTCATAAACGCTTTTGATCATTTTATTAAATCTTTGCAGGTAGCATCAGAATTTGTTGCTTGCATTTTCAACGCCCCAAACCTATAATTTTTGATGGGACTTGTTAAGACTCGACCCATCATGTTTGTATGGAAACCGGAAGTGCCATTGTCTGTGCAGTGTGTGAGAAATATCGCCCTCTACTGTTGAATATCACATTTGCGATAGGGAGAATTCTGTTGAACTCAACAATTAGTTTTGTAATTGACGTTGTGAAATGACGCATGGGATGCTCAGGCTTAAGATCTGTGAAGGCAATTAGACCTCGGTAAGTGGCCCTAGTATTAACTCCGTGCAATGTTTATACTGTTTGAATCCATTGTGGGTACCAATACTCTCAGGTGACGCATCAAAGGCCTGAGGCTCGCACGTGAGGAGTATTTTGTCCGACGTCGGACCGCGTCCGTCCACGTGAACGTGATAATATAAAAGAAATGAATTATACCGAATGAAAAGATCAGATATTTCTTGCGTAGCTGGTACGGAGCGAATGCTTCTACCGCTTTATCAGCATAGTACTTTCTACTAAAGAAATTTCCTGTTTTGCCACCTTCAAAATATCTCTGAAAACGTGCTTCTTTCCCAAGTAATCAAAGTTTTCGGGGCCTGTGAATTATTCCCCCGTTTGGGATTTTTTTTTTTTAATAGGCATTTGTTTCCATCGTTAAATTTTTACTATATGATGAATCAGAATGACGCCTCAATGACGATTGTGATGATGATGATGATGGCAATGATTATGATGATAATGATGTTGATGATGAGGGGGATGAGGGTGATGATGGCTATGATGATGGCGATGATGATGGCTATGATGATGATAATATTGATGATAATATTGATGATAATTATGATGGTGATGATAATGGTGATGATGGTGGTGATGATGGTGAATATGATAAGATGATGATGATGATGCTTATGATGATGATGATGATGATGATGATGATGATGAGGATGAGGATGAGGATGATGATGATGATGATGATGATGATGATGAGGATGATGATGATGATGATGATGATGATGGTGATGCTGTTTATGATGATGAGGATGATGAGGATGATGATGAAATAATGATGTTGGTCCATAGCATTTACATGCCACCATATTTATTTTTAAAATGGATAGGCCACTGCACATGGTAAGAAATCACGAGCTCTTACCGCATCGCTCGGTCACGTCAACTCCACTTTCGGCATCGTAGAACCTGGCACTGCACTGCCCGCAGAAGTTGGGCTTGCAGACTGCGTCAGGGTACCACAGACATTTAGCCCGATTACAAGGGTTCCTAGCACACGAGACAATGGGAACACCAGGAGGGCATTCTCCAGCTGTAAGGTGGTGTGGTGAGAAAGAAGGATAAATGATGGTGCCAGTGAAGTTAAAGGCAGGACATGTATAAGCGAGAACGCGTTAATAGGCCCAGCTTGCACGAGACATCACTGCCATTCCGTCAGTAAAAAAAAAACGCATTGTGTGAACTGGGCCTTACGGTTACGGCCTTCCACGGGGAACTTGGAAGAAAAATTAGAGTGTGCACCAGTAAATGGGCACACAGTTGGTTTGCTCTGTTCATTGTGCATCACCCCATTGTGCCCTGCAGACCTCACTATACAGGGTGTATCAATAAAAACGTTGCACTTTTGAAACATCTTTCAAACTTACATTTCAAAATATTTCAAAGATTTTTTCATGTCGATAGATGCCCAATATTCTCGTCTTTCAAGGGCCACTAACAAAACAAATTTTCATTAACGTTTGGGCGAACACTGACAGTTTTTATTAAGCGTATGAAAAATGACTTGCGCCAAATTGAAAGAAGAGGCAAAATTTAAAACCAGGTGTTAGAATAAATACTCGCATTCAAAGGAATTGCTCTTTGCTACAGAGTTGCCTAACTGCCTAACTGGTTGATTGATGGATCGATAGATTGAGCAAGTGACTGATAAATTGATCAATCAATCGATTGAATGATTAATTAACTGATCCTTTTTGATTGACTGGTTGATTGACTGACTGGCTGAATGAATGGTTGAATGATGCTTTGATCGACTGATTAACTGACCGACTGATCTATCGGTTGATGTACTGATGGGCTAAATGTTGCTGATTAATTTTAATTGATTTATTGAATGATCTGGAGATGTATTAATTTGGTATAGGCCTATACTTTTCTTGACCGAATGACTGGCATCAGTGGCATGTGGATTGGATGTGTACGTGAATTGTGACTCCTGCGCTTTAACTCACCCATCAGCTCATGTATGTAATCACGTATGAAATCATTCAAATTATGATAGAATACTGACATACAAGTCCTAGACTATCATAACACAATCATGAATCTAAGCAAAGAGAAATTTGTTTGAATGGGAGTACTTATTCGGACTACTGCAGCATACTGCGACTGGTTTGATTGTCCCTCTTCTTTCAATTTGGCGCAAGCCATTTTTCCCACTCTGAATAAAATCAGGCAGTGTTCGCCCAAACGTGAACAAAAATTTGTTTTGCTAGTGGCAATGGATAGGTGAGAATACTGGGCATCTATCGGCATGAAAAAAATCTCCGAAATATTTTGAAATGTAATTTTGACAAGTATTTCAAAAGTGTAACGTTTTATTGATACGCTCTGTATAGTCTCTGACGATAATTATGTGCAATGTGCGCCTTATGTGCAATGGGCCTGACCATGCTGACTGTAGATATAAAATTGGCTTATCTAAGAAAGGTACTCAAACCGATAGATCATTGATAATTCGGAAAGACTTCATGTTAAATGGGTAGGCAACCCTTACGCCCCGTACCTTTTCTACATACTAAAGCTGGTCTCTACATTCAAACTGTTCTATCGACGAGTTGTATCCGACTGGTAGTGACAGAGGAATTTTCAAAACAGCCAAGCTGCAGATCAGTGATCTGCACCCTTTTTGCTCATTTACATGACATGTAAATGAGCAAAAAGGGTGCATTTTATTTCCAGTGCTCAACATAGCACTCTCTTCCTGCAATCAGTCAGCTGTATATAGGTCATCTTCAAAGTTTTTTTTACTTATATTAACGTAATGCTCATTAGATTTTCTCCAAGTTTTACAAGATATAAATAGCTTGTTCAAGTAAGAATTTTATGAATATTTATAAATAAGTTGCTTAGAATAAGCGATAAAATAGTAAAACAAAATACTTTCCTTTAATACAGGATTTCAAGGGGTTAAAGACGTATAAAAAGTATATGAGCCGCCATCAAGACGGGTATGAATATAATAGAAGTGTTGGATTTTCATCTTTTACATTATCATGCAAGAAGGAGAAAGTAAAGTGACATAGGCCAAACTTACCCCGAGCTTGGTGGATTGCCAGCAAGCAAGCAAAGGACACAACAATCAAGATTCGCATGTTGTTAGAAGCAGTTTTTACCTCACTCGTGTTTATTTGGAAGCCGAAGAAGGTTATGAGCAAGTGGAAGGAATATTACTTCTCAAAGATAGCCACTGCAGGGTTTAAACGCTTCAGGAGTTTGGAAAACTAATGATTTGTACAGCTATTATCCGCGCTTGAATACGCGAGGCCTTCAACTCTAGTTGCAATCGGGCCTGGGGCACTTGGAAGTTCATATTTCGAAAGAAAGGGGAGGGGAGGAGAGCATTTGTGATGATTTGCCAGAAATAGCAAACATGAGTCTATATTTTTTCATATCAACTGTTTTCAAATTCTTTTGTTTTCTCCTTTTTTATGTAAGTCATTTTATCTCTTTGGGGGGGGGGGGGAATTTGCAAGGGTTGCGTTCTAAGAAATGTGTGAATGCAATTCGTGAATTGTCGACATGCATGGCTCCGTTCTGAATGTCTGAAATGGGTTATTCTCTCTCCACCCCACCCCTCTCTTAACCCACTGCCTACTGTAACCGGGAGGCCTATGCTTCAAACCGATGGGAATTTGAGAATTCAGGAGTCAACGGTGTATCAGCTACGTCCTTACTTGGGAATCTTCACATGATGTGTGCGGAATTTGCTGGTACTTTGCCTCGGTTATGATGAGCGTCATTAAAAATTTGAATCATTATCCCTCTCATATCATAAGTACTATACCAGAGAGCAATTTTAAACTATAGGTTTCATCGTGAACTTTCACAGACAAAGTGCTTGATTTACACGTTTTGTTGTAAACTGGTACTATCTAATCCCACAATAAACAGAAGGTAATTGTGAGGTCCGCCTCCTTCAGAATTCAGAAGATAGTAATAAATCTTCTCTAGACGACATAAATTAAAATTTGAAAAAGAAAAATGTTAAAACAGTCCAACTAAAGCGGAATATTGTTGTAAACTGGTACTAAATATTTCCATTTAATAAGAATAAATGGAAGATAATTGTGAGGCCACCTCCTCTAGAAATTCAGAAGACCTCAATAAACCTTATCTAGACGACATAATTTTTTTTTTAAATATATAAAATGGTTAAAACAGTCCAACTAGAGTGGAACATTGTTGTAAACTGGTACTGTCCATTTCCATTTAATTAGAATAAGTAGAAGATAACTGTAAGATCTTCCTAATCTGGAAAGACATAGAAGGTATTAATTAGCCTCCTCTAGACCTCGTGCAATAACAATTGCAAAAGGAATGGTGAAAACGGTCCAACTTAAGTGGAACGTTGTTGTAAACTGGTACTATCAATTTACATTTAACTAGAATAAGTGGAAGATAATTGTGAGATCCGCCTCTTCTAGATGAGGATATTGTTGCTACGAGCCTTCTCCAGACGACATAAGATTATATTTTATTTAAAAATGGTGAAAACGACTCAACTAAAGAGGAACGTTGTTGTAAGCTGATAATATCTATTTCCATTAACTAAAATAAATGGAAGGTAATTGAGAGATCCGCCTCCTCTAGAATTACAATAGATATTTTCTAGACGACAGAAAATAATGATTTTTTAAAATGGTGAAACGATACAACTAATGTAAAACGTTGTAAACTGCTTTAATCTATATTCATTTATCTACAATGAGTGGAAGGTGATTGTGAGATTTGCCCCCTCCAGAAATATAGAAGACAGTGGGTGAGAAGAAAGAGGGTGGTTACAATAATAAATTTAGAATATGCTTGATTCAGAGAAATTCGTCTATTGGATAAAGAGGATTGAATTTGATGAACTAAAGGCGAACGATTAATGAACAACAATATTTTCGTTATCATAAATCCTTATTACTTGCTGTCTTCCATTTTTTTTTAACACGTGCACACGTTGGTATCAATAATGCCTGTAGCATTTTCATTTATTTGATGTACGATAAAAGAGCAATGTAGATAAAATGCCTTGCTCAAGGGCATAAGTGCCGTACCGCGGGGATCGAACCCCCGACTTTCGCGTCTCCAGTCAAGCGCCTTCGACCACTCAACCACGGCACCTCCATACCCCCCAACACACACCCTCACACACACACGCACACACACACACGCACGCACTCACGTGCGCGCACACACCCCCTGTTTTAACCTTTTTAACCTCTCATTCTTTAGGCATTGGCGTATTCTAGGAAAGGAATCCGTTACAGTGTGTATTATACTCTCCGAAAACAAATGCTTCCTTGCTATTTATAGATAAAATACTTCGCAATTTCTCTGGAATTTTAGCATTTTCTGACAGGTAGCAACATTATCGACTTAACGATTTTGGTATACCACACACTAAGAAAAAAAGTTCAATTTTGCCCCCTTCAAATGCAACACTGGGAGCTCCTCTATGGGTACAATTTTGCACCCTAAGAAGCATTTTGGGTCGATCCTTAGTGTAAGCAGGCACGGAATGGTAGGCACTTGATCGAAGAATATCTATCATACTTTACCTATTTCGTCAACGGAATAAACGCCATTGTCATCAATTTCATAACGACAAAAAAAATAAAAATACCAGCGTCATGGGGATTCGAACCCTTGACTAGCATGACTAGTAATGTATCGAGCTCTGGCAATGGCTTTAAATATTGCGCCACGAGCAGTTCACGAAGTTGACGAAGTTGACGGTGCACTTTATTCATTTCATACCCGGATTCATTTCTAGTCTTAACTTCTCAGAGGTGATTATTTTGTAAATTTCGTGCGCGCTTACACTAAGGATAGACCGCATTTTGCACCTTTAAAGGTGCAGAGTTGTACCCTTTAGGGAAGGTGCAAATTTCCACCCTTAAAGGTGCCAAGTTGCAGCTTTAAGGGTGCAGACGGGCATTTTCGGTGCAACAAGTACAAAAGGGTGCATCTTTACACCTATTTCATCTAGGGTGCAAGTTTGCACTCAAAAAGGTGCTGCCAGTTTTGCATTTAGGGTGCAAAATTGAACTTTTTTTCTTAACGTGCAAAATGAAGTAATTTCACCTCTTTAAAATTATTCATAGGTATGTTCAAGGGTTCGTTTCTCTTTAATCCAGGGAACCTTGATATTATCATGATGATGTTTGGTTTTCCTACTGCATCATGGCACTCAGAAAGGACATACTCAATACCTTGACTGCACGGTAGACAAATGTCAATCCCTGAAGCGTGCAAGCAGTGCATGCTCAATGAAATGAAACTTATGATGGAGGAACATCGTTACGAAGTGAAGTCAAATGTAAAAAGTTCATTGACCCCTTGTTATTTAAAGGGATGTTTGGGAAAACATTTGAAGAAAGGACAGAACAAGAGGAAAACGACAGGGGAATGAGGGAGGAAAAGGAGATAAGATGAGACCAGTATTGAGGGGCATTTATCCTACCAAGTGTGAATGTTTTACTTACCCCTTTTATTTCGAAGGGGGTAGTATGGTGAATAGAAATAGAAATAGAGAAGAGAAAGAACGAAATGAAGTAGAAGATGACGAAAAAGGAGAATAAGACGGTGATGATGATGATGATGATGATGATGATGATGATGTTGATAAGAAGGAAAAGAAGAACTGAGTCTTGGTATTTTGATGATTTGGGGAATACCATCATAAAGTCCTTGCTATCAAGGTATATATAGTGACATCATTTACTTTTGTGCTGTAAAACTTCATGTAATGGTATAAAGTTCATTGTCATCTGTTATTCAAAAAGGATACCTGAGTGAGCATTGAGAGAACAAGAGAGAACAGGAGAGAGAGAACGCGAGGGTATGTGCGTGCGCGCGCGCGTGTGGGTGTGAGAGAAAGAAAGAAAGAGAAAGAGGAGTTCACAGAGGAAAGTTGGGGTAGGAAGGATATTGGAGGTTTAAGCATGGTAAAATCTTTATCGTTAACATGATAAGGTTGGTGGTAGTTCATTCATCATTATTCATGAGAATTTGATGAAAGACCGAGAAAGAACGGAAAGAAAGGGAAGAGAGAAGGATGGAGAAGACTGATGGACAGAAAACTAGAAATGAAGAGAGACGTAAACAAAAAGGGGAAAAGGGGAAGGTTAAAAATCGAAAAAGGAAGCTCGGGGCAGAAAGAAACGAACGAATGGCAGTCATGAAAAGTGAAAAGAGCGCGAGAGCGGGGCACTATTATTTCGTATTTCTTTATTTCGTCATTTCAAAAAAAACAGTAAAACAAAACAAATTATTAAAATCAAATCTGAGACTAACAATTTCACTGAAGAACCGCAAGCAATAGCTGATACATTTAACTCGTACTTTTCCCAAATTGGACAAAAGCTAGCAGAAAATATTCCGCCAACTGAAATTAAATTCGATAGTTATCTTGGAAATCCAAATCCATCTTCGTTATTTTTTGTCCCAACCAATCGCGAGGAAGTTATTGGGATAGTGAATAAGTTAGAAGGGAAAAAAAGTTCAGGACACGATGAAATCAACAATTATCTCCTCAAATCCATTATATTGTCAATTGCGACTCCTCTAACCCATATTTTCAATTTATCACTAACTACTGGTATAGTACCAAATAACTTTAAAATAGCAAAAGTAACCCCAATATTAAAAAATGGCGACACCACAGAAACAAAAAATTATAGACCAATATCACTATTACCATCTTTATCTAAAGTTTTGGAAAAAATTGTATTTACAAGAGTGACAGACTTCTTAAACAAACATGATATTTTTTGTGAAACACAGTTTGGCTTTCGAGCAAATCATAATACAACTGAAGCAATATTAAAATGCATTGATACATTATCACATGCCATTGATCAACATTTACACTCTATTGCAATATTCCTGGACTTTTCCAAGGCTTTTGATACAATTAACCATGATATCCTATTAGTAAAATTGTCGCATTATGGTGTTAGAGGGAAAGCCTTGGAATGGTTCAGGAATTACTTATCAAATAGAAAACAATTCGTACAAATACATAATCATAATTCAGCTTTACGACCCATAAGTTGCGGAGTTCCACAAGGAAGCCTACTAGGCCCGTTGTTATTTATCATATACATAACGACTTTTATAAATCTTCTGATGTTCTATCTTTCATTTTATTTGCAGACGATTCCAACTTATTTTACTCTCATGCTAACCCAGTTACGCTTCTTTCTACAATAAATCTTGAGCTAAAACGGGTAGTACAGTGGGTTAAGGCCAACAAATTATCTCTGAACATCCTTAAGACAAATTTTATGTTATTTAGTAATACCTTGCAAAATCTACCTGGAGATATCCTTTTGGACGATACGCCTCTCATCAGAGTCACTTCAACTAAATTTTTAGGGATTATGATTGACGATAAATTGAAATGGAACATTCACATCCTTAATATATCCAAAACTATATCACGAAATATTGGTATAATAAATAAACTTCGACACTTTTTCCCAAAATCAACACTTTTTACACTTTACTTTACACTAATACTTCCGTATTTTAATTATGGAATACTGGCATGGGGTAATGCCTACAAAAATCTCACCGACAAGATATTTATTCTACAAAAGAAGGTTATAAGGATTATTAATAATGCTCCTATTCGTTCTCATACCGATGATTTGTTCTACAAGTCGAATATCCTAAAATTTCCAGATTTGTTTCTTTTTCATACAGGGCAATTCATGTACAAACTGAACATAAATGTTCTACCAAACATATTGACTAAAATGTTTACAAAAAACAACACCATTCACAGTTACCCAACCCGACAATCCCTCCGTTTTCATCTTCCCCGTACCCGCACTCTCTTTGCACAAAAAACAATTACTTTTTACGGTCCTAAATACTGGAACACTCTCAGCAATGACATTATAAATGCCGCTAGTTTGAATTGTTTTAAAACCAAGCTAAAAAAACAAATTCTCGATTCATATAGAGCGACCCCCAATTGAGCGATCGGTACCCAACTTTGTCTTACTCCCTTCCCTCCTCTCTCTCTCTTTTTCTCTCTCTCCTCCTTCTCCCTTTCCTCTCTTTCTCTTTCACCCACACCTAAGCACCACCCTATCCTCTTGATCACTTTTCTTTTTTTCACTCTAATTCCATTAACTCCATATTCCATCAACCATCACATCAACTTTATCTATTTTTCTTGTATGATTATTATACTTCTACCTACTGATTTATCTTTTATACAATTCTTTGAGGGGTCCACATTTAACAAGCCCTGCTTTTCAGTGGATCCCTCCATTTCCTCAACTTTTATTTTATCAAAAGATAAGTAGAAACAGCCTTGCAGATGTTTAATCGAGATTGTTCTATATTTTGTTTTACCCTCATTGTATATATCATAATTGTACGATTATTATTTGCCTACCGAAAACATTTTCTATTTCTTTGTATTGTCTTATTGCTTACATAGTATTATTGCTTACATATTCCCTGTATTGATTTGTATGGTTATCATTTCATATTTTTGTAATATGTTGAGTTGAAATGAAATAAAGGAAACTTGAACTTGAAACTTGAACTTGAAACTTGAAACTTGAAATAATGAACTCTCTGAAAAAGAGAACCGAGCAGCAATGCTGCATATTAGCAGCATTCAACGAAATGCACTTGTTCTTTTGCATAGAAACACAGTGTTGAAAAACACCCGCAGTTTATAGCGTCCATTAAAAATGATTTCACTAACATTACGTATGCAAGGGTGTGAAAAATTGCGGTTACTTGTCTTCTTTAGGTGATGTTCTAAAAGAGAAATTTAAAGAAAAAAATTCTAAAGCGTTTCTTATTGCCTTGACATTTTGATACAGATTTCTTTTTTTAAAGATGACTCGATGAAAAAGCGGAACATTCCGTATCGCGTGATCTATTTGCATGTTTGTCAATGCTTGTGCACAGACAACCGATTGGTTTGCAATATAAAGAAAATCAAGGTAGTTGTTAGGTTTCAGACGTGCTCTGCTTATTTCCATGGCGAAAAAGATAAAACTGCAGAGGCGGCGCTCCCGGGGGGGGGGGGGGCAGGGGGCACAGTGCCCCCTCCCCACACTTTTCGAAGCACCCAAAAAGTGCCCCTTTTTACCCAAGAAAAATGCCCCGTTTCAAACCTAGACAGTGCCCCCCTTTTATCTTAGAAGGGCCCATTTTCTTTGCTAATAAGTGCCCTTTTGCCTTCTTACGAGTGCCTTTTTTGGTTTCAGATAAATTACCCTTCTTAATTTATGCCTGATTAGTGCCCATTTCCCTTTTAAATAGCGCGCTGTTCCCTTCTGCAAGTGGATCTTTTAAACTTCAAATGAATGATCCCTTTTAAAATGTGATTATTGCCCCCTTTGACTACTCTTTTCCTTTTTCATAGTGCTGTTCCTCTTCTGCAGAGTGCCCCTCTTCACCTCTGATAAGTGCCCCATTTGAAATATGATACATGCCCTCATTTACTTCTGATAAGTGCCCCTTGTCTTTTCTAGTATGTCCAATTTCTCCATCTGTTAATGTAAGATAGCTGCAGGTAGCGCCCTTTTTGTTTTCTGATAGTGTCCCTTTTTCATTCGGGTAAGTGCTCCTTTAAAAATGGATATATTCCAATTTGATTTCTGATAAGTGCCCCTTCTCCTTCTAGTAAATGCCATGACCTCTCCTCATGATTTAGTTTCCCTTCGAATCTGATAATTGCCTCTTTTCATTTCTGATCAGTGTCCGGTTTCATTATGATAAGTTCCCGTTTTCAGTCCCCTTTTCGTTTAAAATAGTACAATGCTCCTTCTGATAAGTGCCTCCTTCGAATATGATAAAGGCCCATTTTTCTCTCTTGAGCCATTTCCTCTCGGTTAAAATTTCCCTTTCACCTCCGGTAAGCTCCCTAAATTAGTCTTCGAAAGAGCCATTTACGAATAGCTTCAAAGAGTCAGAGAGGCTTTACAGAGCGAGGCAGAGGAGCAAGGGACAGGAAGGGCACAGCACAAGAAGGAACGGTGCCCCTAAATTGAAGCTATGAGGGTATTTTTTTTTTAATTTTTCTTTTCAAAGCTCGCTCGCTACGCCAGCTCGCACTTACTTATATTGTCTCACGCAAGGCACTTCAAGTAGTGCGTTGTTACCATAAAGTCTTAATCTGTTCTCCCATTCCTGATGGTATTGTGCTTAAAGCCCCATTCATTTTGAATATTTTCTCTAATAAAATATGACTGGCCGCTATGAGACCTCACAAATGCATTGAAAACAGTATACCTTGGTAACCATAAGGAACTAGTACAGAGTAAATGGAAGAAAGCAATGATACTTATGGAATACCCATAAAATGAATTTGCGGTAGGTTTTTTCACTATAGGGCCTAAGCCATTCTTCATATACTGCAAATACCATGGCCTTCAGCAAAAAATACTTAGCATTTTTCTCGCTCGCTTCGCTCGCTCACAAATGAGTAAGACATAGCCTTATAAATTGTAAAGTAGTTATAATCATATAAAGATGAAATTAGTATGACAAAATGCCCCTTGAAAGTGTATTAAATAGAATGTAGGTGGTACATTTTCCTTCTTGTGTCACCTTTTGTAAGTGCCCCCTTTTCCCCCCAAAGTGCCACTTTTTCGCTGGTGCCTCCCCCCCCCCCCCCCCCACTTTGAAAGACGCTCCGTCGCCCCTGTAAAACTGGTTATTTCGTTAATCAAAGGGAGAGATGTTTCTTTTTTGTACCGTGTTACTTACTTTAGGACATGTTCATTCATTTCTCATAACAAAACGTTGTGGTCGGCGATTCTGTTGATATGATTTAATACTCATATCCAATATCTTTATGCTTGGACGTAAACTTGGTAAAAGAGAACGTCGATTTACTCTTAAAAACGCCGCACAATTAGGTTTCCTCTAATTATTCACCGAATTATTTCTACAACATGTTCTGGAATTAAAGACGTCCCTGACATGGTTATATGACGTCATTGTTTTATGGTTTATGAATTCATGGAAGCCAATCGGGCTTAGCTGTGTTTATTAGATGGGATAGTAGTCGATATTATTTTGTTAATTTGCATAGGCTTACATTTTGCTGAATTGACCAATTGCTTCACACAAGCTATTATGACCAAGAAACTCTGTCTCGCATTTACTGTCATTGTCCGATTTCTTTGATCTAATATTCACATGTTGTTTGATAAAGAAAATCTCACGTAGATTTGTTCAGGTACTAAAAAGATAACCCCACAAATTTGAATAAAAAATGAATGGAAATGAGTTGTTTTGAATAAACGCAGGTTATCAAAACAGCCTGGAAATTGTAGTGTCCCTCTAGGATATCGTTGGTCCTTTCAGCTTATAACAGTGTATGAATAAGATTCTGTGATTTATCCTTTGACTCTGCACTATCTTTATCTTTTTTGTGAACGCAAACACCGGTGTCTTTTTAAAGCCAGAGCGAACTGGCACCCTTGTATAGGATTTTGAAATAGCGCCCTCTCAGTCCTTAACTACTGATTTTGTCCCCTTTTTGCTCCCATCATGCTCTATTCTGATCAATGAGAGCTTTATTTTTGGAGTAACATTTGTTAAAATGTATTTGTATTCATTTGTATTCACGAGAAGCCATAAATAATATAATGTTTCTAAGAGTCTCTGGTTTTGAGTAGCCGTAAGTTGGCGCTGTTGTAAATACATCATAATAAGTGTCAGTTCACTGTTGCTTTAAACAAATTTTAATCGATGATTACACTAAAATAAAATTCGTGCTTTTTGGAAAACCCGTGGACATTTTTTTTTTTCAAAATACACTTTCCAGTTACTTAAACCAGTAATTAAATGAATAAATAGGTCAATGTTTAAAACTCATCTGCTACCTACAAAGGAAAAAGTAAAGTGTAAAGATTTGTCGGTCTGCCGGCTCTAATAGCAAATTTGGAGTCGCCGAAACCGCTGGCCTATCTCCGTTGTCTAGTGTTTAAGGCATTGGCATTCAAAGTCAAGGGCACGGATTCGATTCCCGGCGGAGACATTCTTTAAACCTTTGCAAAAATTAAAAAGGACTTGACCTATCTGGAGAAACTTTGATTTAAGATACGCTACCATTATTCTTTCATTTCATTTTGCATATATTCATTTCACGACAGTTGCCAAAGCTGTTTTATATGTTATATTTTCTTACATATGTTACTTATTCTAACATCTACATGTATCTCTAAGCATTCGCCTGGATCCAGTTTGTCATTGTTCAAAATTCATCTGCAACCTACAAAGGAATTAATAGGTAGGCGTAAAGGTTGAAGATTTTTCAATCTGGCGTTCAAAGCCATTGGCGTTCAAAACCAAGGACCATGGGTTCAGTTCCCTGAGGAGACATTTTTTCAATCTTTGACAAAAATTTCAAAAAGGACAGGACACCTCTGGGGAACCTTGATTAAAGCTATACGCTACTATTATTCTTTCATTACCTTTGTATTACATATTTATATAATCATATGTGTGTGTGTGTGTGTGTGTGTGTGTGTATGTAAATATATCATGCACGTATGTTGCAGCTGTGTGTATGCTTTGCTTGTTTGTTTGTTTTTGTATTGTTGTGCTTTGTTTCTTTGTTTTGTTTTTGTTTTTTGTCTGTTTTATTTTCTTTGCCTTGAATTTTGTTATTGCTTTGTGCTCTATGTTGTTGGGGGTTTTTGAGGGCGGGAGAGACGGAAGTTTCTGCAGTATTTAATTCTTCCAAGTTACACTTCGAATAATGAAATACTTATCAGAAGGCCAATACTCCAGGACTTACAAAACGACCAACCTTAATGTCTGCCCTCATTCTTGAAGGAATTAGAACAAACCGTGCATGATTAATATGCGTTGTTAACAATTTATTTTCTGAATGTTAGGGCATTGGGGCTATCAGGTTTTTTTTTCTCTCTCTAATGACAGATTCCTCATGATGTAGTTCTGACGTCGTCGATGTAATAACTATTACTAAACAGTACATTTTTTATTTGTTTATGATCAATGTCATTTCCTGTACGGAGTTGTGAGACCATGGAACTAGACTCGAGAGGATACTCTGGGTAGATATATATCGAACGAATGAATTCCTTACGTTTTATCACGGCTCAAGAGAAGTCCTCTTTCCCCAAGGTCCAAATCCATGTCAACTTGGACACGAAGTCACATCCACAGACCTACCCGCACTCATCCTAACTTTTTTTTCAATGTTTTATTCTGATTTCATCAAAGACAATTACATTTCAATTTAACCAATTAACATTTCATATCAAACAAATTAACACTTCAATTTTTCATATTTCTTCATTTTTCAGTAACTTAATAGGCTATAATATATATATATATATATATATATATATGTGTGTATGTATATATAGGAATCATGTATAACTTAAGAAACAAAGTAATGATGAAATCAATTATAATAAAAAAAAAATTATCCTAACACACATAACGTAACACACACACACACACACACACACAAACCCACACACACCCACACGCCCACGTTCCCACATATGCATTCGGTTACCACCCCCCCCCCCCCCCCCCCATTCGCAGACCGACAAATCCCCACTTCGAACAACCGCACACCGACCGCCACCCACTCATACTTTCTCCCACATACGCATATACGCACGCCCACCCACAACTACACACACACACACATCCACAAACGTAGACACACAAAACTATTTACGAGCGGCCAAGCCAGTAAAAATAAGTTCAAAATTTTTCATCCCGCTCATTTCTTGGGGTGGGGGTCCGAGAAGGGTCGGGGAAGAGAGAACGATGCACTCATGTAAAAAAAAAAACAACCATATATCGAATTTGACATGTTTGAATAATAACGTGCCACCAAGTGAATTGATTTAATGTGAAAAAAATACGAAATGAATAGTCATACAAAGAATATCCCTTTCAAGAACGTGTGGTTTTAGTTTCCTTAGAACCTGTCACGAGGTGCTTCTACCATACTCATAACACAAATCAAATCATTTTTGAATCGTAGAGCAAAATTAGGTCCTTGGGAAAGACAGCAAAACAGGAGTACTGTTACTTCTATTTTAATTTCCTGTATCATGGAGAAACGTTCAATGTCAGTGCATTCCTTTGTGGCATAAAGCAATTAATTGACATCGTTGGGTGGAAACAAAAAACAGAGGGGATGAGAAAAACATGAAAAAGACGATGCATGGGTTTGCTTAGTACAGATATTTGAACATATTTTAATTGATTTTCAATGCAAGACCAGCTTAGCATGAACCGTAAACGATATGAAAGGGGGGAATAGTATAGGAGGGGAAAAATTTTTAATCAATATTACATGATATATAAACTTAATTATTAACTAAATAAACTATAGATGAAAACAATGATGGGTATTAGTCATCGAATTTAGAGTAATTGTTTCACCACGAGTGGGTGCAGTGGTGAGAGATGAAGTCAGAGATACGTTAATCGGAAGAAATTTCCTGTATTATCAGATTTTGAACATTCACTAAAGGACAAAGTAGCTAGAAGTTTCGATGACCTTATTTATCAAGAAAGTATGAAAAAAATAACGTTTGATTTCATACGATTTTCATCTATTATTCAATAGGGTTTTTGTGTGTGATATCAATGGCAGCATCAGCACAGAAAAGAGGCCGTACCAAGCACGGTGACCTTTAGTGAAGGCCGTTTGATATATATGCAGGTTTTTCATGAAGATTTAAGTTTGACTAAGATTATGCATAAAGTGCTAAAATCATGCGTAACTTCTTACACAAAGAGCGACAACGCGAAACAGGCTTAGCCAGCCAATGACAGACTTACATTAAGTTGGACTTCGCGAAATTGCAGACATGTTTGACTATTTACGTGCAATCTTTCTGAAACACCCCCTGGAGTAGTAAGAACATACATTTCGTTTTTATAATGCCAAGATGTGGGCTAAAATATTATATCTATATAATTAGTCTAAGGGAATATCTATTTGACTGAAAAGTTTTTTTTTTTAATTCTTTCTTTTTTCATTTCTTCTCATTATTGTTTTTACAACTGCTTCCACATAATTCATCATTTATTTAAAAGGGGGAAGGGCGCAATATCAATAAAACTTTCAAATCTTCTGACAAGGGAGAATGGGAGGATATTTCAGGGCTTCAATTCTCACAAAAAATTCTCTAACAAGGAAAATACAAACAGAAGAAGAAAAAAAAAAACATCATAAGGGGGGCAACACAGAGTTTTAGAGGAATGCCATATGAGTTTCAAAAATCCACCACTCAGATTATCATACGGTACGTCATTCTTTATTTCGTCCATTTGTATGTTATTGGCTCATAGGCTTGCGATTTGGGGTTTTTATTAAGGATTAGGTTTGGATATATAGTTGCATGGGTATAGTTTCAAGTTGGGAATTCGACCAATCGTTTAGCAAATGGAGGTGGGATTAGAGTGGTCGCCGGAAGCAAACATGGCCTTTCCTGTATGCAATCTTTTCTGTTCTCCTCTCTCTATATGTGTTTTTACAGCTCGAGCTTGAAGAATTCGATCTGGGCCCTGTTCCATAAAACTTGTTATCAGTAGCAACTGCCACATTTCTCTGACAAATTTGCTCTTAGCCAATCAGATGAAAGGATTTCAGTAGCTTATATCAGTTATTGCAACTTGTTATTGATTACAAGTTTTATGCCACGGGGTCCAGAAAATAGCGAGCTAATTCTCTGATGAAAAGGGAAGTTCTGTCTCTTTTCTCTTCTCTCTCTCTCTCTCTCTCTCTCTTTCCGTCCGTTTGCTTATCTCTCTCTCTCTCTCTCTCTCTTTCCGTCGGTTTGCTTATCTCTCTCTCTCTCTCTCTCTCACTCTCTCTCTCTCTCTTCGTTTTCCCCTTTCATTCTTCTTGCTCGCTTGTTGTCCCTTATGATTAAAAAGAGACCTTCCTTTAAAGACCTTAATTTTCTCTGCATTAAGGATGATTTAAGTATTGGTCATCTGGTTGCATTTAGGAGGAACTGTCCATCTAGCATGGAGTAGCTGAATATTTAGATCAATAAAAATGATTGTTTGGGGCATCAATATCACTCAATCTCGCTGAAATTACGAAGCAATGAAAACCACTTCGTTTTCATGGTTTTGTCCCTCCTACGAGCTGACGAATGGCAAAAAGGTTTTGTCCAATAAATAATAAATCATTGGCTGAATGCTTCCAGCGCCTCCTGCAATTTATTGGCGTAGCGAAAGCAATGTTAGCTATTGCTATAAGCGCCTGTTCCACTTCTTTGGTGGTTGTATGATATATGGGCATATTATAGATATTATTATCAATACTTTATACTTGCTTTTAATTCCTACAATAGCATTTTTCCGTGCTGGAATTTAAGATCTGCTAATTTACTAACGCTTTGTAGTATTTACAAATTGATGCAAATTATCTCACCATATGTACGTACGGTATTTTCAGTTATGAATGAATGCCTCCATGTACATGATGTAAGAATGCTACAATGCCTAAACGTACTGCTGAAAATATCGAAATAATCTTTAAGAAGAAAGTTATAAGAGGAGATATTTTTCAAATGTTCACTTCGCTAATTTTCATATGCGGCTTATGTATGCGAATCTTATAATGACATTTCTTGACAACCATATTTCGCAGAATTTCACAAATGCTCTTATCAAGATCATGGTTTGCCTGCTTTAATGCGACATGCAGCAGTCGAATTATTGAAGATTAAAGAAAGATTATACACTCTTCAAGGAATATGTTGTAATCAGACACGCTGCGGTCACATGATAGGCAAATGTCTTATTTTCCAAACCAAAGTCTTCTTTTTCATCTAATACCTGTGACTTTGTCTCAATCATCAATCATCCACTCATAATCTTACAATAATCTTTTTTCCTTTAACGTGTATGCAGCTTTTACCGTGGTCTTTTCATGTCATCATGTTTGCTGTCATGTTATCTCATTATAGAGAAAAGTCGACGTGCAAGCTTTTTTCAGAGAAAAGTCGACGTGCAATTTTTTTTTAAGTCCTTCATTCCGAATAGTCGTGAATAACTCTCTTCTCTTTACCGACAATATTCATCCATTAATCCTTTAATGTGCACACATTCAGTTCTTGTATTCCATGAATGTAGCAATGGTAAAGGGCATTGTATAATTTTTTTTCAACATGTCCAAAAGCGCGTTCTCCTTTTTGTCCAATATTTGTGAACTTTGATTTGATTTGATTTATTTATTTTCTTCTGCATTGATATATGTACAGTTTTTTCAGATAACATACATAAAATAAAATACAAAAGAAGTTTTACAATGAATCATAACACAAAGTATTTGTAATGATCATTTACAAAACAAATGATAAATTGTCAATTCTTTTTTTTTTTTTTTGTAATTCAGTTTAACATAAAATTTAATTAAAAATAAGATTATTTGCAGAAGAAGGACTGCCATTATAAGCAATGTGCTTGAAAATATGGCAGCCCCAAATATTATGAAATAGATAACCATATCAAATAAGCAGAATGGAAAAATAACTAAATCCTGGATTAAGAGGATAATGACGATGATGATGATGTCTTTTGTCTTCCCTCTACCTATAACGATAAGCTTAGTCAAGCTTTGTTTTGAAATCGATGTGACCGTATAAATAATTATGTATGTATGTTAAAGAGAAAATGCCTACTCATTTCTTTCAGAGTAAAGTCCTTAGCTTATAGTTCCATATACCAACTAATAATCTTATCATCTGTTTTTTTCTTCTTCTTCTTCTTCTTCTTCTTCTTCTTCTTCTTCTCCTTCTTCTTCTTCTTCTTCTTCTTCTTCTTCTTCTTCTTCTTCTTCTTCTTCTTCTTCTTCTTCTTCTTCTTCTTCTTCTCCATTTTAGCACATTTTCCTTAGCATGCTTAAAATGTCTTCGCATATCATCTTTCATTTTCCAAAGCAATATCTATTTGCCAATACTTCTTCCATTCCCTTTACTGTTATTTGCAATCCAGTTCATTTTTAAAACTGTTCAGAATGTGTGTAAACTTTCATATTGGGCTTTTGAAATAACATTTTCTGACCGATATAACTTTTTTCCTCTACTTCCCGTCTCTCTCTCTCTCTCTCTCTCTCTCTCTCTCTCTCTCTCTCTCTGTCTGTCTTACAACGTCGTAAATCCATTTCGATCTTTTGCCCAAATTTCACACACGAGTACACACACATCCACACAATATACTCCAATCTCATTTTTTTAAAATAGCATTTTAAAACATAGAAATTTACTACTATAACCATCGTTTATAATAAGTTTATCCAAATTTAAACAACTGATTGAAATATAATTTCTTCTTTGAAAGTGAGGGTATTTTGTACACGCCCCCCCCCCCCCATAAGTGGGGAATATATATCCCATCCCCTGGGAGTTATGCCGATGCTGTATTACTCTTTCCCTCCCTCCTCTCTCTCTCTCTCTCTTTCTCTCTCTCTCTTTCTCTCTCTTTCTCTCTTTCTTTCTCTTTTTCTTTCTCTGCCTCTCCTCCTACTCTCTCTCTCTCTCACACAAATACACACCCTCACATCCCATCTCCTTCTTTTTCAACATTACAGACTTTCATCAAATTGCCATAATAAATGCTCAATTCCAACCGTTTTGATATTGATCGTGTTGATTGTTGATCTACTTATACCGTATCTTAGTCTGTCACGCTGAGATACTCTACTATTCGTCTACTGAATATCCTATTTCTATGCTTTAATAATACTGATATGTAACCTCGTAAATGTGTTTGAATGCGGCACCTCGTTGAAAGGAAAAGATGAATACTAGCAACCTCATTCTTGAAATGAATGGAATCGAAGTGAAAAAAGTAGGCGACATTTCTGTTTTTATTACGGAATACAAGATGAACACGTATTGAACACGGCGCTAAATCAGATTCTATAGACTACTTGGTACGATTATATACAGATATATGGCCTATTTCAAGCTTCAAGCATTACAGTTCTCGTGATTCTTTTTTTTTTTTAATTATTACAACTTTTCCTTTCTGTCTTTCTTTCTTGCTTTTTCCCTTTTCTTTTTTTTTTCATCTTCTCGCTTCTAATATATCTTATTATTCAAACTATCCATCGACAACTTCCACTAAATTTCCACAGTCAAGGACCATTATCGCATAATCTTAAGACATTACAAACTTCTTTTGAGATTTTAAAAGTCATCTAGACTATTTTTTCAGAGTTCGCATTAATCAACTTCGTCTTTCATTCTCCTAAATTTTGACTAGACTTAAGGTTGACTAGAGGTTGAATGATAACAGACCTGGGGTGTTTCACAAAGAGTTAAAATCTTACAATCGATCTGATCAGTTTTAAGTAACTTGAAAATGACTTGATGAAGCAGGATATCAGGAATCAACTTTAAGCTGTTCTAAAGCATATTACATCAATCATTGCTTAAATCAAACCTAAATCTAAAATTGACTTAATTTTTGTGAAACACCCCACGGTTTTATTTTTCCTTTTCACGTCCCTTTAAATGACATTGAAATTATATGCATCATTCATATTCAGAGTGTGCCCAAAATTACATACTATTTAAGCATGGGATTAAAAAAAATCTGCGTATCCTCCTGACTGGACCCAGGACCAGGGCAACTCCACCCCCCCCCCCCGTAAGTGTGCCCTAGAGGATAATTTTTAAGGCCAACTTTCAAGAATTTTATAGGCTAGAGTATATACTTTTGCAGAAATATCTCATGAAATTTCAACCAGGAGTGTTGTGCGTAGAATGAACTCTTCTCGGTAATATAATTCTCTCTAGAAAGCACAGTTTGCGTCTATGAAAATTGTATTGATATGCGAATATCTAATTCGCGATAATTCAGGCTCCACTTATTAGTTCTATCAATGACTCGTTGAGACTTGAGGCTCCGACTACCCCCCATTCCAATAACAAAAAAGGTATAGATGATAGATTGAAAAAATAAAACCACCAATAAAACAAAATACATTTTCATGATAAAATGTGTCACACTACTTGCTCACTCGCAAAAATGTTGACATTGCATCATCGCATCACTGATACTCGTGCAAAGAACGTCAACAGGTCACTTTGACATTTTATACGCCTATGCATAGTATCTTCCAAAAATGTTTGACTCATTACGACACCGGAATCTGAGCAAACGTTGTCTTCCAATACAGAATTTCGGGCTGCTCTGTTCTAAATACATGTATTTCCAGTGCTAAGAGCGGACATTGATAAACTGCAAGCAATTTTTTTTAACGACGAAACATTACAATCGAAAGTCATTACACAACTTTTTTTTCCTACCGATATTTAACATGTTTAAAAAGGTAGAAAGCGTAGAGATAAAATATCTGTATGAAGAAGCTCAGTAGGGTTATCTGCTTGAAACTTGCCATATGTCTTCTGCTGAGAGTGACAGAGCAGGATATTAAAGTACTTGGATAAAGTGTCTTTCAGGCTCCAGACAAGTTCCTCTGGATCTTGAATGCCCTTTCCTCTCATTTCTTTTATACATCTTACCGGTGTAAAATGTAGCAGTGTGAGGGTACTGTCAAAAGTGCGAGTTGGCTCAGTCGGTAAAGTGCCCATGGCCGTACGCAGCGGGGGGGGGGGGGGGGGGCTGAAATTTTGAAAACGTACATTTTTTACTGAAAATTTTCACAAAATCCACAAAAAAGGGCACCAAATCCTTCAATTTCACTTTTGAAAATGCAAAAGCGCACTGGTGACCAGCTCGGTAGCTTCGCTCCCTCGCTTTTGAGCTTCTTCAAACTTTTTTTTACGCGCCTTGCCCCCCCCCCCCCCCGGAGTGTGTACGGCTCTGAAAGCGCCTGCCTGTCGAACCAAAGATCGTGAGTTCGAGTCCACCCCGGGCGAATGACTAAAGCCTGCCTTGTGTGTTAATGTGTCCCTCCCCTGTTTTATAGACGCAGGCTATGCTTCAGTGGAAAACACTCCGTCCCTGGGATAGGACGTTAAACAGAGGCCCCGTGTAGAGGAGAGTCACCACCTTTGCACGTTAAGAACCCACTGCAATATTCGAAGAAGACTAGGGGAACCCCCGGTGTATACACCTGCACATCCCAATAAGTTTACATCGGGAGTAGAGACGGGTGGGTCACAGTGATTAAGTTCGCTTTTCCCCTCCCAGGCCGAAATGACGCCAAATATTTACTACTGATAGTAATAATAATAGTCTTTGATAAAAAAAAATCATGTGTAAATTAAGTATATTTTCCTGGATCTATGCTTTGATCCTGAACACTTTTTTCAGTCCTTTTTGAAACTTTCGATATTTAAAGGTATATATCAATGGATTGACACACATGTTCACAAAAGCTATGTAAACAGAGGAATAGAATACAGGCCCATTCAAGTCAATAGGTCCACCAAGGTTGTAATACAAAAATACGATTTGGTTTGGGGTCCAACAGATGACGTATGTTATGCAGACGATCAGTAGAGTTTTGATCACATTTTTTCGCGCCTTCTCGCGGTAATTGGGCAAACCTGGCTCAGCTGCGGCTGTTGCTTCTGAACGGTTTTCAGTAGATGTGTTTGGAGCGTCGTCGACCCGTTGTCGCATGAGTTTTCCGATTCGGATATAGACGTAGGCCATGATGATGAGAGGGATGACAAACTCGACGATAACGGTTAGACACCCGATGAAACCTTGGATGAATGTGCTCTCATAGGTGACGATACATCGACCGCCGGCGTGCTGGTTTACAACGACCCAGTGTATCCCGTACCCGAAGCCTATAACCCACGGAGCTACGGCGACTCCCGCGGCTCTCCGGTAGCTGAACTTGTTTCGGTAAGCGACAGGGTGCATGACGGCGAAGTAGCGCTCGAGGGCGAGCATGACGAGATTGTACGTGGACGAGATGATCGTCCCCCAGAAGATGTACCCCGAGTTCCAGAACGAACAGACGATGTCGGCGGCTATCTTCTGCTTCGGTACGGCAGGATGAGGAGCGATGAACGTAATGAAGAGAAATATCGACGTCGTCATGTCGATCACGGATTGATTGACGATGAAGAGATTAGTGATGTTTCGTAGGTCTTTGACCATGATCATGACAACAAGGACCAGGCCGTTGCCTAGGATGCCGATGGATCCCAGGAAGGAATAGATGATGACGGCTATGAGCCGAGACGATCCTGGATCAGTAAGTGGAGGAGTTTCCACAGTGGTGGTGGTGGCATTCATGATGGCTGCAGAACTAAGCACGTACTAATTTATTGCTGCATGTCTTTTATAGGACAGGAAAGTTGTGAAGAATTGTCTATAAGTACTCTGGACGAGCGCACTACATCGAGCCTGCAAGCTGGGTTACTCGTTTTTAAAACCACACCATAATTCACGGAGCTTTGACTTGCTTGCTAGCTCAAAAAAAAGAAGTACGACAAAAGGTTTGGAAAAGGAAAACAACCAGTATGGAACAGCTCAATATTCGCAATCTTTGTCGACATCTATCATCTTGATAATCATTCACGGTTCATGTTTTTTTTTTTTCAGAATATTGCTGAAAATATGAGATAAACGATTTATTTCAACATGTTTAAAGAGCTCAATTGATCGTGTCAATGCCACATATTATCGACTCAACTGAAGACGAATGTTCCCCTTGCTATCAAATGCTTGTATCAAATGCTTGACACGATGATGAAAACACGAATGATAAGACAAATTTCCAAGGAGATTTTGCATTCACTCGGCATTTCGAAGAAAGAATGACACTTTCACTTTTTCTCCCGCGCTTTTTCCACCCTGATGCAGACGAACCGCAAGCGTCTCAAACGTTTGTCCTTCGTGTTTTAAATGATGGAGGGCAAGGAAGATGCGAAGGAGATGCGAGAGAGAGGGAGAGAAGGTGAGAGGGGGAGCGGGAGTTGAGAGGGAGGGAGAGGAGGAAATAAGAAGAAGAGGAAGAAGAAGAAGAAGAAGAAGAAGAAGAAGAAGAAGAAGAAGAAGAAGAAGTAGGAGGAAGAGGGGGAGGAGGAGAAGTGGATAGAGAGAGAGAGGGGGATGGAGAAATGGAGAAGAAGGGATGTAAAGGAGATGGGGAACATTCCGTGCATAAGAAGGAGTGAGAGAGAGAGAAAGAAAGACAGACAGAGAGAGATAAGCATGAGCGCAAACACAGAGGATGGAGAGAGAGAGATGGAGAAAAGGAGCGAGGGGGAAGAGATATTCATGAAGATCGTGAAACGCAGGCGTGAAGTTACCACTTTTAATGAACGGTCTCTCTTTAAAAGAAAAATACATGGATTTTCGGTAAAAATGATAAATTTCAAGGCTATCAGACGATGAAATCTACGTATATTAAGAGCCATCTCTTCTTTGTTATATAAAGAAGAGAAGAAGGTATATATTTTTACCACGATCAGCCGACCCGACCCATTTAAGTTCTGAAGGCTTTCTTTGTAATCAAAAGATGACAAGATGTTATTGCCCTGTCAAACTGATAATAATTTGCATGTCAATTTTGCGTATAGGCAGGTGAATAGCGGATAAGAGATTGCTTTTATATAATTCCACTTTGCATTGGATTTTGATTAGGCATTGCACCTAAAAGGGCAATATTATTCTTGGAAGTAATCAAAACACATGTAGTTTCTCGTTTCGCCTTCACTTCACTCGATCATTTTTTTCAAACCCTCCCACCCCCCTCCGCCTCCCACCTCTCTATCCCTCTCTTTCTCTCTCTCTCCCTCCCTCTTTCACTCTCTTTCTCTCCCACATAAACACGCATGCGCGCACACATTTACTCTCTATATAAAATTTACAGATTATTTTTTCACTTCTCTGGCAATGATCTTGATTCGATGAGTACCATTGCGTGCACGCAAACATTCATCACCAAGGCAAAAGGATTGCCATAATGTAACCTTTTCATTGATATCTAATATCCTACCGGCTTTCCTCTCTCTCTCTCTCTCTCTCTCTCTCTCTCTCTCTCTCTCTCTCTCTCTCTCTCTCTCTCTTTCTTTCTCTTTTTCCCACTCTCTCTCTCCATCTATATCTATTTATCTAACTAAATTTAGTTCGCTTTCTGCAGGCCCCATCATTTCCTTGATCATAAAAAAGATTTAACTTGCTATACAACTACTAATTTCCTAATGAACGGTTGATTCTTGTTTCCGTCATGTCGTGAGATTTGAGAGTGTGATGTTTTTTCAAAGTCACGGTAATTTAATGGTTGCATGAAATGGGTCACTCAAAATCAACTTCCATGCTCTCATCTCCTTTCAGTAAAACAAATCCCTGGCAAATTTATTTAACCTCTTTATGTATACATTAACATTATTCAAACATTAGCGTCATATAATGACATGTTTTAGGCAGGGGCGTCGCTAGAGGGGGGGTGTGGGGGGTGTGACACCCCCCCCCCCCCCCATTAAAAATTCTTGTCGGCAAATTCGCGATCGCTGTCGGCAAAAGAGAGAGAGAGAGAGAGAGAGAGAGAGAGAGAGAGAGAAAGGAGAGGAAGAGGAAGGAGGGAAAAAGAAAAAAGAAAGATGAGTAAGGTGCCCAAATAGAGTCATATTCGGCTTATTTTGTGCATTCTGACGACGAAATAACACTGGTAACACGAAAGAGAGCCTATTTTTCCTCGCTCGCTGCGCTCGCTCGTATTATATTAAGATACAGGATGTTTTCGAAAAGCAAACACATTTCCCAAGTGAAATAAACAAATATATAATTTAGATATTCGGGCCCATCATGTATTTTGTTGAAGAATTATCACCTCTATACCATAAAAAAAGAGTAAATATATTTTTCCTAGCTCGCTGCGCTCGCTCGTATAATATTTAGATACAGGATGGTCTTTGAAAGCAAATAGATAAGGTAGGAGAGGTGACCAAATATATCACAATAGGTATCTTAAAGGCCCATCGTGTATTTTGATGAAGAACTTTCACTTCTACCATGAAAAGGAGTATTTTTCCTCGCTCGCTACGCTCGCTTGTACAATATTCAGATACAAGATGGATTTGGGAAAGCAAACGAATTCGGCAAGCGAGGCCCATCATGTACTTTGATGAAGAGTTATCACCTACCATAAAAAGAGTATATATATTTTTCCTCGTTCGCTGCGCTCGCTCGTATGATATTTAGATACAGGATGGTCTTTGAAAGCAAATAAATTAGGTAAGAGAGGTGACCAAAATATCAAAATAGATATCTTAAAGGCCCATCATGTATTTAGATGAAGAACTTTCACTTCTACCATGAAAAGGATTATATGATAAGGAGTATATAGATTTTTTCCTTGCTCGCTGTGCTCGCTCGTATAATACTACGATTTAGGATGGTCTTTGAAAGCGAATGAATATTGAGAGAGGTGACCAAATATATGATTTAGATATCTATAAGCCCATCATGTAGTTTGATGAAGAACTATCACTTCTACGAAAGAGAGTGTATATTTTTCCTCGCTCGCTGCGCTCGCTCGTATTATATTTAGATAGAGAATGTTTTAGGAAAGCTAACACATTCATCAAGTGAGGTGAACAAATATAATTTAGAAGGAAAATATAATAGAGGCACACAATTGAACATGCCTCGTGGGCTTTATACAGTTGAATTTGTCGACGTTGGTCGTCGGCAATCGGAGGCATAATTTGTCGGCAATCTGGCCTCTACACCCCCCCCCCCCCCATTAAAAAAAGTCTGGCGACGCCCCTGGTTTTAGGAGGTGTTGGAGCTGATATTCTCAAATTAAAAGAGAAATCTCTCATCGAATTTGGGATCTGGGATATCTTAAACCTTATCGGCAAAAGACAAGTATCATTATTTCTTTCATAGTTCTTGTCAAAAAGTTAATCAGTTGATTACCATTGTAACACATTATTGTAATTTATAGCAGGCTCCTGCCGGGAGAGTCACTGTAGGGAGGTGGTGATGTGGCATGCCGTCATGAAATGAACAATTTGTTGTCGTCAACTTTGGAATTAAATTCTTAAACAATGCTAGCAGAAAGATTTCATATCAAATCTGTCCCCCCCCCCTTTTTTTCGTGTGGCTTTCTTGAAGCAACTTCCTGTAAAGCATAAATCTAATAGCCAGAAACCATTATCGGTTGTTTCGGCAATGAATATTTTACAACCTCCCCCACCATCTTTCCTCTTTTTTTTCCTTTTAATAGGACGGAAAAAGTCTTTTTCCCACAAATACATTCACACCCTTCTCCTTCTTAGCCCTACATTAAGTTGGTCGAAGGAAGCCCCTTAGTGAGGCCAACTTGACCTTGAGACATTGTTTCGACCCATTTTCTACATATACCGTATTTTTGCAAAGGGGCGACAGAATAATACCAGCAGATTAAGCATCCGCAAGAAGTAAGTACAAACAATCATTTCACCTTCACATTCACTTTGATTTTCAACAAAGATCAGCCACGCAATGCAGAATTATATTTGATTTTGTTTTATCTGATAAAAACTTCACCCCTCTGACAGCCTGTCATCTCTTTGCCTTTGTATGTCTCTCCCTCTCTGTCTCTCTCTCTCTCTCCCCTCTCTCTTTCTCTCTAACTCATTCATCTTACCCCCACCCCCCCCCCCCCCCTCGAGATCGCGTTCATGTCCTACTCGTCCCCCCTCTCTATCTCTCTCTCTCTCCCCCGTTATCCCACCCCCTCTCTCTCCTCCTTGAATCTTATTTTTCTTTCTTTCGCTTTCGTTTCCTTTCACTGTCTTTCTCTCTATTCTCCTTCTTCCCATTCTCTCTTTTTCTCTCACTCATTCATCATCCCCCTCGCCCTCCTCCCAATCTCTTTCGCTCATTCATCTTCCCTCTCCCGCCCTATCTTCAAACCTAGATGAATACCTATACGCGGACGGATACTGACTACAAAGTCATTCTTGAGGAAGGTTGACTCCAAACAAATCTCAAACAAAAAGATCAAACAAGTTTGAAAGTGTCGGCTTCCAATAAATCGATATTACCGGAAAGGTGTTTCTTTCACGAGCAGCACGTCGGAAAAAAGAGGAAACAAGAAATGGCCTTTTGAACACGAACCTTTATTTTCACTTCACATTCATTACATGGACATGGGGCCTTCTTGCTTTGACAGGTCATGTTTGATGCACTGAGCTATATAGTCCAAGCTAGACGGATCAAACAATTATCATGATTGTGATTCCATCCTGGTTGCCCGTGTTGCTCATAGGCAGGTTATCATGAAGTCGTAACCTTGTAACTTACTCTGCTTTATCGAAATTCTTTTCAAGCCAAAATCATCATGATCATTGTCACGCACTCTTACCGAGCAGGTTTTAAGGCTTACATTAGCAGGTTATCATAATCCCGCTTCAGTTATTAGGCAGGTTTCATGATGTCATCACTTTGTCACTTAATTGTTGAAGTCCTATACTACCTGAAGCTCCATTCCAGTCTAAATTTCGGTGACGCCATTATTTTGGTGAAGAAGGTTTCAGGGCTTATGCTGCTTATCAATATCACTTTACTTTGTTATTCTGTTTCGATAGTTTCTGTAGTTTAATTCCAGCGTAGATAGAAGAGAATGTGTTGAGTACAAAGATGACATCTTTTGAAGAATGTTTCGGGCTGTAAGAAGTTCAAATGATGGTAATACTTTCTCACTTTGTCTTCTTTATTGTAATTCCACTCAAGCCCCGTGAGCTATTGGACGCGATCTTCTTTAGCCGTTTTCAGCTGACATGCAGGGTACGGCGTGATTTTGTAACTCTTTCGCTTATAAATTTGACTTTTTAAAAATTCGATTCCGTCTAACTCTAAATCTCTACACCGACATCTCATGAAGCAGTTTCAGTACTTTAAGAGGCTGGGTATCATGGTAACTTTTCTCTTGGTATCTTATCCCGCTTTGCGGCGATTGCCTTTTGGAAGATTATGGGCTTTCAAGAGGTTCAAATTATGTCAACACTCCTCCCTCCCCCCCCCCCCCCCCCCCCCTCCTTCTTTTAGCCTACACTGATCACATTTTAAGCTTGGGACCTGGAAGCCTGTTTCCGCTCAAGCTGTTACCATCCATGATGATTATTAGCATCATGTCAGTTATCCTGCTTTACTGAAGTTCCCTTCATTATAGATAGCCTATTTTACTCCATTATAATTATCCCGCTTTGCAGCAGTTCCATTTCACCCTACATGGTGCTGATTAAAATAACGGTGCCATTATTTTCAAGACTGTTTCAGCTTACGAGCTAAGACTCTTTTTTTTTTCTTTTTTTTTTCTTTTTTTTTTGGCTTGTCAATATCTGCTCACACTGAGCACAGGTCTTTGGTGCCATTATTGGGAGCCAAATGCTTGTTACCATAGATGATGTCGCCATTTTGTCATTTAGTTCTGTCATGTTACAGATCCATTATCAAATGTTCTTCGATGGTGTGATATGTTTGGGTTTGAGCCGGCTTCCTTTTCATTTCACGCCGAAGCACCAAATTTCTAATATTCATGAGTCGTTGCCACTTTGATCTTTAAGTCTTTTTTTGGCTGTACGTTCACTGTAAAAGAACAATGAAATGAAAATGGACTTTTATATTATACTTATTACATATGGCTTATCATACTCTTATATAGTTTTGGTTTTTCTTTATATTTTACTTATCAAATATAGCTTTGATTTTTTTTTTCAAATTTATTTTCCACAAAATATACATTCAATGAAATTGCTCAGGATATGCAAAAATAACTGTCGATTTATTAGAAAACTATGAAGGTTAACTATTCTCTAGTGTTTCTGTCCTGGGATTTCTGAAATGATGACTGTCATTCTAATGGAGGAAATCATAAGAAGAAAAACGAGTCAAACCTGCTTACCTCAGGTTTTATCTTTGATCATGATTATCGATATACACCTCCCTGGTACAGGCCTAGCATGAACACGGAGAAGTTTCGTGTTGACTGTCATGATCTCGTTTGCAGTCTTCATTGAATGGCTGATCTTGAACGCATTCCATCACTGGATCCACGCAGTGTATTTGACTGCATTCAGTTCAAAGGAGGCAGGGAGAGAAGACAAAAGTTTGCCTATAGATAGCTTGTTAACAGCTATTTGGCTAGGACTTTGATGAAACTTGGTGGATGAAGAAATCCATATATGTCTCAATAATTATTCCTGGAAAACAAGAAAAGGAGAAAAATTTTAAAATGCGACCTTTACGCATTTTAAGCAGTCTCTATAATGTATTCGTCATTGGTTCTCTCTGTTCAACACGAATTACGGAGTAGCACATGAATTAGGTTTGGTGATTGATTTACACTTGATTGATTCAATAATTCCTTGATAAGTTTATCCGTTGATAGATTGTGTTTGGGGATGTTGTTGTTGTTTTTTTTTAATGGGGGGGGGTTAAATCAAAATTTCATACATTAATCAGTCACTATAGTTAGTATCTATGCACCCATTCACTTTTTTCTTTAAGATAATTCAGCCCATAATCATTATTATTCTATTATTGTTATAATTATTATTATTATTTTATTATTGTTATAGTTATTATGATGATGATGATGATGATGATGATGATGATGATGATGATGATGATGATGAAGAAGAAAACCAAATTCGGCATAAAAACCCTCTAACCGGCAGGCAAAGGGCTATATATTGATTCAGAAATAGACAACAACAATAATTATGTTAACAAAATACTTTTATGTTTTACTCCAACCAACCTGGAGAAGTACGAGCTTCTGCCTCACGATCCTCGACCACGGTTCCCTCGTCCCTGTCGTGCTTCTCATTCTCCACCTACTCAGCGATCTCGAAGAAGACAAGAACTCCAACGATGGCATAGACGACGGACATAGAGACAAGGAACAGGAAGTCCACCTCATCGTAGCGATCGATTTCAACTTGTGACGTAGCCCCATTGTAACTGATGACGTCAGCTCTAATTGCGCCATCTGTAAAGAAGAAATATCAATACAAAAAGTGTGACATTTTACTAAGACCCTCTTATTCATTCACTTTTCAAGAGACTCCTTGAACGAAATAAAAGCAGATGTTGGTTGACACTCGCACAAGCCGTTTTCTTCACAGCAGCGAGCTTCTTTGTATCATATGTATTGGAATAATGTACATTATAAACAAATCTTATTGCCTCAGAAGTAAATAAATGTGAATTTCAATGCAATTCAAAGTGGAAGAAAACAGATACAAAATAAAAAAAGATGAATCAATCACAAACAAACAAGATTAACACATCAACAGTCAAAGTAGATAGACAATTCATTAATTTCTGCAACAGTACCCAATCCTCAAGTTGGTTTAATGCTCGAAATTTGTTTTATATCTGACATGTCCATGATCATTAGTGACGTTTACTTAGATGACGTCACAAACAATCCCGTCTTTTTCTTGTGTTTTCGATGACCTCCTTTCATGTCATCCTTCCTATTCACATAAACAGGCCTACAGACATAACAAAGTTACATGACGTAACAGAGGAATCAAGAGGTGATAATCTGCTGACCTGTCTGCTCGATGACCTTCACCTTGGTCTTCCTGTCAAGGTCATCCTTCTTGACCATCTTTCTCCGGTGGGTCACGTGACTGGTTTCATTGTCACTGGACACCTCACCAGAAACCTTGGCAGCCTTCTTCCCCTTCATCTTGGCAACACCGTTCATAGGTGTCTTGCCTTTCTTGCCTGATTTGGGAATGTTCAAATTGTAACAAAATTTATGAATTGACATTGCCACTGTTTTATGATAGAATCCTTCTTCCCCCCCCCCCCCCTCTCTCTCTCTCTCTCTACCTATCTATCTGTCTATCCATCTATATTTTCTTTATTCTATTTTCTTTCATTTTTTTCTTCCTTTCTATATACCTCTCTTTTCTTTTTCTCTTTTCTCCTTCGTTCTCTCATATTTTGTTGTCTCTCTCTATATATGTTTTCTGTCAATTTTTCCAATATCCCTACTTTTATTTTTATTCCCCCCCCCCCCCACTGAGAAAACCAAAAATGTGACGACAGAATGGGAGAGAGGAAAAACACAAACATTAATCAAAACAAAACAAAACAAACAATAGCAAACAATCACCTGAATATGCTGATCCACGATGACGGCGAATGACCCTCTTTGGGGCTGTGATCCTGTCCTCATCATCGTCTGATTCGACATCAGCATCGAACACGTGCTCATCTTCCTCGTCTGAGGTGTCTTCATCCGATGACTCCTTGTCACTGTCGTCATTGACGTAGCGATCTATCAAGAGAGAATACAAAATAGCATACATTTTAAGAAAATGTCCCATGGTCTAATCTAAAAAGCTAAATAATCCTCTCAATGTATTTCTATTTTTCCAAACATCAGCATTCATTTCTTCTTCTACCTCTTTCATTGTAGATAATATTTTTCAAAGGTAGGCCTATTAAATATTGGCTATGTCTGCTGCTTAAATTCAAGAGAAAACTGTACTTTTAATATTGCAAAGAAGTAGCTGACCAGCTTGCAGAAACTTAAAAGACTTTGTTTCCTTATTCATAGTTTTGTCTTCGTGTGGTTTTTAGTGTAGCAAAGGAAAGCTGCAAAAAAAAAATTTATTATTATTATGATTGTTATCATTAAATCATTTTTTAAAAATTATTATTATGTAGGCCTATAATCCAGAAATACTTCGAAGCTGTATAAAATAGATAAAGATTTTTGACCTAATGTGAGCGATTTAAAAAAACAAAGACCAACTTTCTACTTACGGTAGTATAGAAAGTAACCTGAAGACACCCTAATATCCACTGGGTCAGAGGTTGAGGGGCGGCCGCTCTCGAACTTCTGGCCAATCATAGGGCTTGATTTCACTTCCTGGCTGATGACTGGCATGTCCTTCTGACCAATCAGGTCAGACTGAACGACCTTTGGGGCGTGACGATGAAGCTCTTCAGGCTTGACGGCGGCGGAGGCTGGAAGAACTGGAGCAGTGGTGGTAATCTGCAGAAGTTCATCGTCGTCGTCATTGCTGTGTTCATTGTCGTCATCGGCATCACTTCCTGATGCATGGGGAACCACCTGAAATCCAACATAATTCAACTAATTCAGCTCTGATTACCTGCATAGATTATCCTGCTATATTGAAGTAAAATTATTAGGAAAGACAATTTTATTGAGGGGAAAATGAAAACAAGTAAACACAAACGTCTGCGCGTCGTCTATGAAAGACAATTCTTTTATGATGTATCTTGTTAAAGGTAATTCTCTTGAGGGGCCTGGGGAGGGAGGAGGAGGGCACGATATTGGATAATTTCCAACTAGCAGCGGGATAGTTTTTAAAATTTTCAGTTGCCTATTTTGGTTAAAACACAATTCTAAGAAAACATTTCTTGTGAATACCTACACCATATTTGCGTGAAGCTTCTGGCACGTCCCCCGTCTCACCCCCCCCCCCCTGCCCCCACCCCACCCCTGAGAAAGATAGAACATTCTCTCCCTCCCCTCGTAAACATGAATGTCTGCCTGCTTTTCTTTTTCTTTATGTCGCCCCCGCTCTCTCTCTCTCTCTCTCTGCCCCTATTATTTCTATCTTGCTTTCTCCCAGCCTCGCACTGCTAAATCAAAACAATATCCACTTTCTATTGTTTAAATCTTTTCCCCAATCATTGTAACATGACTAAAAATGTCAAAGTAACATACATGCGCATCATAATAATGCAAATTGATTTGAGATCTATTATACACCACATCGCTCAAAATATTAAAGAATACCTTGCAAATGCAAATACCAACACCTATATCTATGCGCATAAAAAGTAATTCGTGAGTCCAAGACAATTTTCAATTTCATCTAATGTTATGCAGCGTTAAAGGTAAAACTATGTATGTGTAATGAAAATGAGTTATCTTATCAATTGAAATAATGATAAAGACTAGAATACGAATAACCAGACTTGGCTCAAGGGCCATGTGTAAGGTATGACATAATGAAAAAGAGGGAATGAAGTAAAAATAGAAGTTTCTTTGAATGGGGTGCGGTAAAGATTTGGAAAAACATTTCCCTCACCTTAGTGTCCCTCGAGAAAATTTTCTGAATTCCTGCCCAGCAGCCAGTCCCTGTGGTCTTTGTAGAACGGCTGCTGTGCTTCTGATTGACATTCTCGGATGGCAGAGGCGCAACTTTGGAATGAGATGAACCCATAGTTGCAAACGATCCGAAAAATTCAGTAAAATACTCTGAAAAAAGCTAGAGAACTGCAAATCGCTATAGTCAGCGCAAGGGAGATAACTCTATTGTACGGTAAATTGCAAAGAAAACATTGTCGATAGTTACCAGTATTGTGCGTATACTGGTATGCCTCTTACGTCAACAATAATAGATGCGCGCAGGAGAAACTTTGACAAGTGCAACGCATTAATGACAGGAATGCAAGTTGAATTTAAAAATCTCAAAATTCATTGAATAATCTTCTTGATCTTGTTATGAAAATAATAAACTGATTTTCTTATACTATTAGAAGAAGTAATTGAAACTACTTTATAAAGAAATAAAATCATAGAGCGCTTGCCTCGATCGAAAAATTCGATACATGATATGCACCCACCCCACCCCCCCCCCCCCCCCCCCCCCCCCCAATACAACAGTGGGATTTACCCGCGCGCCCATGCGCGTTTGTAAATGTGAATATTCATCATGAAGTCAGGAGGAACCTCATAGCGTTGTTTTCAGGTTTCTGCCTTTTCTCCTCCTCCTCCTCCTCCTCCTCCTCCTCCTCCTCCTCCTCCTCCTCCTCCTCCTCCTCCTCCTCTTCTTCTTCTTCTTCTTCTTCTTCTTCTTCTTCTTCTTCTTCTTCTTCTTCTTCTTCTTCTTCTTCTTCTTCTTCCTCCTCCTCCTCCCCCTCCTCCTCCTCCTCCTCCTCCTCCTTCTTCTTCTTCCATTGGAGTACATCCCTCTTAAAGAGTATTGTCATACTTAGTGCAGAAATGTGCGCGGTCGCAGGAACACGTGCAAAGAAGTGCACGTGTTCCTGCCTCCTCCTCCTCCTCCTCCTCCTCCTCCTCCTCCTCCTCCTCCTCCTCCTCCTCCTCCTCTTCTTCTTCTTCTTCCTTATAATTTTTGGAAATAAAACCACCTTTGGTAGCCCCCCCCCCTTCTCTCTCATCTCTCTCTCTCTTTCCCTCCATCCATTGCCCTTCTCATCCTCTCTTCCTTTGTCTCCTCTCCTATCTAATCTATTTAAAAGTGTGCCCCAAAATTGGATATCAGTTATATTCTTTCTCTTCCCTTCTTGACATTGGGCTTTCATACTGATGGATCTCTGAGAATGAATAAAATACACAAATATACCATTTTTCTTCATTATTCCCAGTTTCTTTTAATATCAACATCTGATTTTCAATCCATCTGTCTCATAATGATTTTATACCAGAAAGATAAATCTTTACATGCCTCTCATAATAAACAAAGAAAAAAAAAACACCTGTAACTATACATAGTTATATGCAATATTCCCACAAAACCCAGAGAAAACTGTATAATGGTGGTACATGTTACACGTTGTAAAAAAGTTCATTCTTAGGTAACAGGCGATATTCTCATAAATATTCAATGGTCCATTACTGAAAGTTACAACAAAAAGGGCAAATATAAATTTACACATTCAAAAGAGAGAAATAGAGACACAGTTTACGAAAGACTCCGCAATTTCCTCCTGCTATCCCAGATGTATTGCGTAAAGGAGAGCCCATATTTAACTTGGATTCAAATGTAATCTATTCATATCATTTATAAATATAAATGCTTTTATAAAGTAAGCAAATATGATACAAAATTACAAACACATATCATTAGGCCATCTTGCAACAATCACTGTGAATTGTTGTCTTATTGTGTACATTGTTTTTGAAAATCAATGGGAAAATGCTCAACATCTTTTACATATCTGTATACACTACTAGTCATCGATTTCTTATAAGTACATGTACATTCTACCAACAAAATTGGAGTAAAAAGAATATCAGAATACAATCCGTCAGGTTTTCTTTCAAACCAGATTTCCGTGTGAAATATCTCATAGTTATAGTACAAGGAATCTAATAAAATACAATCCCCAAAGCAGGATTATACATATAGGGCTCTATTCCTACCTGGTAAAAGCTACAGTTTCTGTTTAAACATACCATTTTCGAAGAAATGTCTGGAGAATACAAATTAGATTTAATTGTTTTCAATCATGTTTTTTTACTTGATGACTTAAATTTGAACTGATTATCCCTGGCCTTGGTCTGTCTTAATCATTATGTTTTGTGGAATAAAAATGGAATGCATGTTTCACAATACTAAACATGATAATTGAATCACCACAAAAACAAAAAAAAATCCATTGACACTTCCAATCAACTTGTTTGGACAACTGTAAAATGCTTCACATCTTCAAGAGGGGTCGGGGTTTGCACTGAGTTGCAGTTCTGATGAATTTAAAACTTTATAGGACTAATTCTATCAGTGTGGAGCTATCTAAACAGAATTTATCAGAGGTTTGGGTTATGCTTACTATTACTCATCTTTGGGCTGCTTGAACCTTTATCTTGTTTTATTCCAATTTCTACAATATTGGAAACTTTAATACTTCCCCTCATGATTTCTTGCACACCTTGAATAAAATATTAAAAGACAAATCTATGCACTGATTTGAGAGAGAGAAAAAAATAGCACAATGCAGACCTACATGTAGGACAGTCTGTCTACTACAGCTACTACTACTACTAATAATAACTAGATGAATCCTCGACCGCGCGCAGTCGAAATTTATGCCTCCGCCATTGCCAGGTCAGAAATATATGGCACATTCATGGTGATTTTTTTAAATTTTCATGTATACAATGACATCTTTGCCCTTGTGACCCCCAAATCTAATGACACCATCATGAGACCTTCTATATGCATACATGAACCAAGTTTGAAGTTGATCCATCATATTGTTTTTGAGTTATCGCGAGAACGAACCATTTTTATGTACATAATGACCTCTATGACCTTTGACCTTTGACCTTGAGACCCCAAAATCTAATCAGATCATTGTCCCTCCCATATGCATACACGAGCCAAGTTTCAAGTTGATCCGTCAAACGGTTCTTAAGTTATCGCGAGAACGAAAATGGGACGGACGGACGGACGGACGACCCGAAAACATAATGCCTCCGGCAACCACCTACGATGGGCGGAGGTGGGCGGAGGCATAAAAATGATAATGGTAGCCTGTTGATAGCACAAACATGTATATCCTGCATCTAGTGCACTAGCATATCGGATCCTCATGTAATATACACCCGGGTGGAGAGGGGCAAACACGGATTAATGTCTTGCCAAAAGCCGTTAGTGCCGGGCTTGCGATTCAAACCCTCAACCCTCTGGCAGAATGAAACAACATACCAAGACACTTCCATGGCCTTACTGGACTTATCCACAGTATTAAACAAATATTCCTCATCTATTTAACATAGTGCCTCACAAGCATGTGTCATGAAATAAAATCAGGCTCGTGGGAAACAATAGAACTAAGCCGTGCATCAAATTAAGTGTGGTTGCTTTTTACATCTTACTGCTAAAAGTGAATGTGCTTTTAGGTGTCAAAATTGATACTGTTTTGTACTTTTAAAGCTTTTATTTTTTGCATAATTATGAAGCCAAGACAAGAGTATAATCATTGCTCTTACATTTTCTTCACTGTTCTAGTCCTAGAATACCCTAAGAACAAAAGTGACAACAAAAAGTATTTTCAATTTTACTGCCTACCTGCAGCATATCATTACATATATTGGCCTCTCTCTTGTAAAATCACCAATGAAAGATAACTTGGGCTTTCAACTTCAAACTATTTCCTTATTGCATTTCTCTTGTTAAGTACACACAACAAAATTATTGAATACAATACTCATGGTCCTTTTTTACATTACAATCAAAGAAACATATGTTTATAGCATAAGACTTGACTAGATTTTGCCAGTTTATTTACCTGGTGGGTGTTTCACAAAGACTAAGATTGACTAAAATCGCACTTAAGTATGGCTGGCCATTCATGCCACAGTTTGTTTTCACCATCGGTCTCTCAAGGGATGCGCAAATCATGGTCACATATTCGCAGAATTTTCTTTTTTTGTTTTCTTCATCAATGAACTATAAAAAAATAGTTCATTTGCAAATATCCGACCATGATTTGCAAATCCTTTGAGAGATCTATGGCGAAAGAAAACAGTGGCATGAGTGGCCAGCAATAGTTAAGTGTGATTTGAGCCAGTCTTAGTTGTGAAACACCCCCAGGCCTCACAGGCCGACTGTAATAATCTGTACATCACTTTTCATGTATAGTGTATGTGTATCTAAAATACAGAAATAAATACCTCTAAATACAGTACAAGGGAAAATACTTTACATATAAAGTATCAAATTGTATTAGTAAAAAATGCTTTATTAAAATTATTTCATACTTTTAAGTATGGAACATGGCATTAAACTGAAATGTTCAATATAATGAAGGAATTTTAAGGACAATGTTTCACCAACATGAATCATTTAAAATTGTCAACTTTTATTTTGTCTGTTTGGGCTAAAACAACAAGCAATACCCAATCACAAGTAAGGTATACTTGTTTCCTGATTAGTGATGTTGCATCAAGCAGCATTTTGGAATCAAGGAGGATTATGTTTTTTTTCACTACTATCAACCTCAAAAAAAAAAAACTGAGAGGGCTTCAGAATTTTCAGCAAAAGACTTTGATTTTGATGCTAAAAATCACTTTCTAAGCATTCTACATATTCACTGCAATGTTTTTGGCTTGCGTACTATGCATTTTTATTGATAGTGAAATAAATTAATTTCATGAAATAGTATCTACTAAAATTCCTGCTCATTGGTACAGACTAAATGCAAGTATCCTTACAGAGCAGCTACTCTCTTTCATTGAAATTGCCATAACAAAACAGCAAGAAAGCTAGAAATAATTAATTATCTGGAAAAAGATACATCTACGCATTACGCATTTAACCTACATGAAAAGTCTTAATATACAAAGGGATAAGGCAGGGAACCATCGGAAAGAACATATATATGAAAAAAAGGAGAAAATATTCAGAGCCTGTGCAAAATATTATGCATAAATGCATTTAAATCATAGAACAGATTAATTCTGTGAATATAATACCATTTTGTATGCATGTAACTAAGAAATTACAAAAATAGAATCGAGAATATAATATGCTCACAACATATATCGCAAGAAACAATATGTAACACAATTCAACTTATAATATATATTTTTAATGAATGGAATTTTTTAAAAACATTGCAAATAATGATACATTTTGAGCTGAATGACTGCGGAATGCAGTTTGTTTCATACTGCGGAATGCAGCTCATTTCATACTGCCGAAAACATAACACCATAAAGAAATAGACTCTCGTGAAAGACGATTTTAAAGACATGATACGATGGAGCATTTGCGGAAGCATAAGTGAGTGTCATGCCCTTGAAATGTATCATGCCATTCTACAAAGAAAAATCAATCATCATTCTCAAAAGTACATGAAATCATTATTTTTTAAAAACACATGAAATTATTACTCTCCTAAAAACATGAAATTATTACTCTTGATAGCATACAAAATTATTATTCTAAATACAGCATTACATCATTTCTCTTTTTAAACTTAACTTTTTTCTGTTGAAAGGCTGAATGTCCATATGTCTATGTTTATCAGGACTTAACATCCTTAGAGGCAACACATACTGCATCATCATAATTAATATTTTTATCTGGATAGTAGACTTAATAACATGAAGCTACATTGTTGGACAGCTACTGGTCAAGAATAACTCCTTTTTTTTTTCTTTCCTGAAGGAATTATGGTCACCACTGACAAGGCTTTCCACATGGCCACTGCCCTGCAACCAATATCCGTTTAACAACTAATGTAAAATTGATATCATTCATAAATCCTGACAATTACTCATTCTTTGTTTCATATCCACTTTTCAGTCTGACGATGAAAGCTTTACTGACTGAAAGTCTCTTGAGTCCTCTTGGAATGACCAAAGAGAGACACACGTGGTTTTCTTTCCTTATTGCTGAGATTCCATTGTGAAGAGCATGATGTGAAGTGTTCCGTATATTCCATTAAAGGAACATATGTAAACGTGCATTCCTTTTTTCGGCTACAGATAATAGTTGCAGTTGGTCTCTGAAATGTTCAGTGACCAAAGCCGAAATTGCGCGCCATCAACATCAAGGAGTGGACACAGGCATTTGGTCTCATCCGTTTAACAGAGCAACATCATTTCTACAAACCTCCAAGGTATACAACAGATGCATTCATATACATTTTAAAAACTTCTTTGTGCTCAAATAAAACTTTCTTGCAGATGCAAACGCATTCTATCAGTCTCCAATCCACTGAGTTCCCTGGTTTCCGGAAGCTCTGCAACTTTTGATCAAAACTTTTCAAAGCAAAATAAAATCTTGAAATAATAATGCTATGCCATAAGCAAAAAAATGTTCATTTGACAAGGTGAGGGTAGCTGGCAACTGCCCAAATCTGTGAAGTCCCACACACTTGGTGCCCTGTTGGTTCATGAACATGATGATACATTTAGTATTCCATTTAAACAACTCTTTGTGCTCCCCACACGTTTTAATTACGTGCAATGTGAGCAACTTGATTTAAATATACCACAAATTGTCAGCATTTCCATATATGTCCTCAGGAAAATGAAATATGAATCAAGTGAAGCGTCGATACTGTCACAAAGCAAAGTTGTGTCTCAGCTCTAGTTTCAGTCCAACATGCTGAATTCCACCTGGTTCTAAAAAAATGCTGATGAAGAGACGTGAGTTGTGGCGTGGCTTTTCATCGCTCTACATCTAACGCCAACATATCCACACACCGACTGCAGCCAGAGTCCAGCTTCAGTCCCACATGCCGAGTTCCTCAGTGATTCTACAAAAAGACGAAAAAGCCACATGCCACCTGTGGCCAAAATCCCTTTCTTCAGTCCCATATGCTGAATTCCGTGCAGATCTACAAGAAAAAAGTTCACAGGATGCCTCAGACCAAGGCCTCATGACTGGAAGATGTTGTCGAACTCTAATAAGACAAACTCCATGACCTGGTTCTGGTAGACGGTCGCCATGGTCATGTTCATGCTCTCCCGCTCAGGCCACATGAGGGTGGGACCGAAGACCGTGGCCAAGTTCTTGGCCGGCATGCGGTTGTGCTGGACGTTGTCCATGACCCTGTGGATGAACAATAGAGACGAAAGTTCTTTGAGTGAAAGCACATTTACTTTTACTCTATCTGCCCCTGTTTTCCTCTGTCTGCACCATCATTCTTTCTTCCTTTCCCTCCTCTCCTTTCTTCTCCTTTTCTAACCACTCCCATCTCTCCTCTACCATACATTGTAGATTTTCCTTCTTTACTTCTGATGACATAGAATTTTTTTCTAAAGTCTACATGCACTCTTCCAGAATTTGCTCAGTTTAATCTTGTACAATTGATGCTTTATATTCTATTTTGACATACGGATTGATAATTGGTACTTGTTAATTTTGCATTTCTGATTCAGATAAACAATAGAGAGCAAAGTTCTTTGAGTGAAAGCACTTTTACTTTTATCTGTCTCCCCCTGTTTATCTCTGTCTTTATATCATTCTTTCTTCCTTTCCCTCCTTTCCTCTCCTCTCTTCTTCCTCTTTTCTATCCACTCCCATCTCTCTCCTCACCATACTTTCTCCTTCTTTTACTTCTGATGACATAGAATTGATTTCTAGAGTCAATTTTTTCAAAATAATTCTAAACTCACCATTCCAGAAATTGCTCAATTAAATCTTGTACAATTGATGGTTTATGTTCTATTTTGACATACGGACTGATAAATGGTACTGTACTTGTTAATTCTGCATTTCTGATTTCTAATTATATGTATTCTTTGATTTTATTCTTTAAACTGATTATTTCAGCCCCTTGGAATGCATGATTGATACTTTTCATCATTATGAACCAGTTCAAATAATCAAATCTCACCTTTTGAGATGTGAAAAAAGAGTGAAGATGGTGTCCTGATTCACGCGAGGCATCTCACTAAACAGCGCTCGGAATGCCAAGATCTTCTGCTCAGCACTGGGTATTTGATCTGTGAAACAAAGGGATATTTAAAAAACATAAACTGACAAATACTAGATAAATTTAGTTCTGCATGTGACTTGGAATCCATAAAGGCTCATTCGAATATTAAGGGGTAACCCCCACAGAAAACCCCCATGCCTTTTTTTTTTTTTTACCACGCCACTTATTCTGTCCTATTAACCCGTGACAGAGGTCCACATTTTGTGGTTTGGCCTAATATCTTTTGATGCAAAGCCCTAAAAATCATACCAAATACATGAGCAGAAAGAGCAAAAAAAAAAATCTACATTTACTGTGCCCATTTTGGTTGTGTCAATATTTGTTGTTTGATGCTGAAAACTTTTCAAAGGAAAATAAGCATTAAAATCCTTAAATTGGCAATCTGATAGAAAGTTTAAAATCACCATTTTCGCCTGCAAATTGACAACTCATCATAATTTCTGTCAATTTATATTCATTTCAGATACATGATGTTTTATAAGAAAAAATGTAGCAATGAAATAAAAATGTTGGTGTTGCCGATTTGAGAAAATAAAAGCTGATCAAATTAGGCTTTAAATAATTCCTGTCACGAATGGGTTAATGCTCAAATAAAAGAGAGATGTGCCAAGAGTTGCGAATATAAACTTGTGAAGTCATATTTTGCGCTAACTTTATAAGAATTTGATTGGTCTACATCTTTTTGCTGCCAGGGGACAAGATAGATGCTTTTTGCCCCAATGGTTTCATTTTTTTTGCCCACTCATGTACCATTCATTTATGTAGAAAAGAAAAAATGGGAGGTTTAATGTGGGTGTTTGGGGCTTTGAATGTGACCAAGCCTTTATGACTCGTTCTTATCTGCAGTGGTAAAAAAATGCAGTTTTTTGTAATATGGACGGCAAGTGGTTATGAATGACAAAACAAAGGTGCTATGTGTGTATTCACTTACATGTGATTTTATAAGACACAGCAGAACTGTGACCGGCAGTACCCTTAAAAACCCTTGCACTATTTTTTAACCCTAATTGTGCCAAGCTCATATCTCCCCTGGGCCACGTTTATTGCAGGGGATACTTCATGGTATGCATGAGTGAGCATGCGACAATGTACTTTGAAACACTAAGGAGGCTTGTGTATGTGGTTTTGGCATATTAACCCATTCGTGACAGGAATTATTTAAAGCCTAATTTGATCAGCTTTTATTCTTCAAATTGGCAACATCGTCAATTTTATTTTATTGCTACATTTTATTTATAAAACGTCATGTATCAGAAATGAATATAAATTGACAGAAATTATGATGATAAGTCAAAAAGTTGCCAATTTGCAGGGGAAAATGGTGATTTTAAACTTTCTATCACATTGCCAATTTAAGGATTTTAATGCTTATTTTCCTTTAAAAAAATTTCAGCATCAAACAATGAATATTGATGCAACCAAAATGGGCACAGTTTGTGTAAAATTATTTGCTCTTTCTGCTCATGTATTTGGTATGATTTTTAGGGCTTTGCATCAAAAGATATTAGGCCAAACCACAAAATGTGGACCTCTGTCACGAATGGGTTAAGGATTGAAAGCTGTTTACTACTGCACATGTGAAAAAGCCTGAATGGTCACAAAACGGACTGCTCTCAAAGGGCCTTCATATTTAGAACAAGACTCAAAATAACTGAATATGAACTGAATTTGGATGCAACATATCTATGCAAAGCATTCATTAATACCAGATCACTGTTCTGTGCTTTTCACTGTTGGTGATTTCAAGCAAGATTTATTCATTTTGATCAAATTTCAAGGTTTCCAAAACCTCACAATAAAGTTATTCCTATCAACTAGATCATCAACCACTAAAAAAAAAAAAAAAAAAAAAAACCTGACAACATCTTTTGCAAAGAACATACCACCAGTACATCCCATCATCTTCAAGAATTAAACATACTTCACCCCCTAACCTCCAAAGCTACAAATGAAAGTTAAACTTACTGATCGATGCTATAAACTTGTCAAAGGTTTTAAAGGTGAAGAGAGGTTCGGGAAGTTCTCTGAAGTAGAGCTTGAGGGCGCCTGTTATTACATGGATATCTTCCTTCCAGGGTGAAGTCTCTAGATCTACAGGTTTCTCTGCATGAAATAAGGACAATAAAAAAAATTGCTCATCAAAAATGTAAATGATATAACTAATAATAAATAACAATATTCCTACTGATGTAATGCACCAGTCTGCAAAATGATAATTACTTGTAATAATATTATGTAATATAAGAAAGTAATAATACAAATAATATTCCAACTAGTGCATACCTGCCAACCCTGACAGCCACGAAATAGTAACAAATTATTTTAAAAATTTCAAAAATAGGAACATTCCTAAATTTCCTATTCAATACTACAGACAAATTTGTACAGAAATAGGAACACATGGGTTAAAATGACAATGTCCTTTTCCCGAAAATAGGAATATTCCTATTTAATAGGAACAGTTGGCAGGTATACTAGTGTAATACACCTGACTATAAAATTACATCAGTGAAAGAATATATTAAACAAGGTGTTTATACTTCCAAGGATGTTGTGCTGGAGTAATATTGTGGACTGATGCATGATCATGGCCAAGACATGCTACCACTCCCTAGGGAGCATTTCAGCAAGGAACCGTTTCACAGAGACACACAATAATGTCCCAAACATCATAAACGTTTACAACTTTATGGATCCAGTCAAGCACAAAAACCATTCGACATGAACACCTCCACATTGATATGGCACATAAGAAAAGTAGTCTTTACAAGCATGTGCTCTTGCAGAGGTTCTTACATGTATAGTACTGGTTTAGACGAAGAAAAACATGTTCTACATCTATTTTGAAAGAAACACAACATTGGGGTTTTCTACTGACAGCTACAGAGAGTTGTGACAGACTCAAAATCAATTGCAACTCTTTTTCAGATGGAGCCCCTATGCAAGTGGTTTTTTTTTAATACAGGTGTTTGCTGAAGGCAGGTTTCACTATATATTTGTGTGTGAATGTATACACACATATGTACCTTGATCAACTTGGAACCATAATTTCTGTATACAGGGGAGGTTTCTGCTAACCTTGTGTATCCCATCACACTCAAGACCTTTCCTTGAGGGAGCGAGTTGGCTCAGTCGGTAAAGCGTCTGCCTTTCGAACCAAACGACAGTGGGTTCAAGTCCAGCCAAGGCAGATGACTGAAGCCTACGTTGTGTGTTATCGTGCCCCTCCCCTGTTTCATAGACGCAGGCTATGCTACAGTGGAAAGCACTCCGTTTGAAGAAGAGTCACCACCTTTGCATGATAAAGATCCCACTGCACTATTCGTATAAGAGTAGGGGGAAACCCCGGTGCATGTGGTCCAGCTGCACACCCCCAATCAGTGATATTGGGAGGAGAAACCTCAGAGTTACAGTGATTCAATTTGCTTTTCCCCTCCCAGGCACAGGTGACGCCAAAACAATAATAATAATAATAACACTGAGGCCCCGTAAAGCATTTACTATCCAAGTCTGGTTAGAAACAGGCAAATGGTTGCAAAGTTTTTCAAGTTTCATAAGTGTTACTGATGGACAGACGCCACTAAGGATCCCTTGGTCTCGCTCCACCTCGGTGGGTTGACAAAAAACCATTCTAAGGAAACTAGAAAAACCATTCTAAGGAAACTAGAAAAGCGTCCTTTACAGACAAGTGGTCTTTCAATACAGGCCATTGCTAAAACAGGTTTCAATGTAAATGTACCTTGATCAACGTGGAATCGTAATTTCTGCATGAGTGAGAGGTTTCCACTAACCCTGTAAATTCCATCACACTCCAGCACTCTTTTTGTCCATGTGTTTGATACAATGGTCTACAAACTACTTAAATAGCAAAACCTACATGTGTAAAGCCAAGCACACACCTTACGATCCGACTGGCTCACGACTGGTCCACGACTGAGTGAGAGGAGGTGAGTCGTGGGGCAGTTGTAAGCCTCGACACTGCACATCTTGTGATTCCAGACCCATCTGACTACTCTGACGTCATACCAATACTGCTGTCTGATTGGCTGGAAGAGATTGAGCCTGCGATCTCTTGCAATCCAGTCGTGAAGATTCGACATCCTTCCGACTGCCCTTCCGACTGGCCTCTGACTGGTCTCCAACTCACAACTGACCAGAGCTGTGACGTCACATTTCCTCTCACTCAGTCGTGGACCAGTCGTGAGCCAGTCGGATTGTGCTGGGCTTAATACAAGGTCATTCACAGGAAACTAGAATAGAGGTTTTAATCAGCAGCTAATCTTAAAGTACAGGCTTCCAGAGGGAAAGAACTACAGTGAAGATTGAATATAAATAATAATAATAATAGTGGGTTCTTGTACGGTGCTCATGTCCGTCAGAACTGACGCTCCTGGCGCTCCACTGTTATTACCCTGGCTTTAGCTGCTTTAGGCGGCCATTAAGGCGCTCTAGTTCAAGGAAATTCTTCCTACCAGGTACCCATTTACTACACCTGGGTCGAGAGTGGCAATTGTATATTAATGTCTTGCCAAAAGACATTGCTGCAGTCCGGCAACGTATCCACTAGACCATGACACCATGCTAAGGGAAACAAGAAGAACATTTTTTACAGTAAGGTGTTTTTCCTCTACAGGTCAATGCTACAGCAGGCATACATACCTTGGTCAACTTGGAACCGTAACTTCTGTATGAGTGAGAGGTTTCCGCTAACCCTGTATATTCCGTCACACTCCAACCCTCTCTTGTCAATGTACTTGATGCACTGGTTGACAAAGTTGGGAACTGTTGTCCTCTCCTTCTCGCAAAGCCTCCTGATGTCTTTGCCAAATACATTCTCCTCTGTCATGGACCAAAAGATCAAGAAAATTTAGCACCACAAATCTTTCAAGAATTTGAAACTTATGCTACACAATGAACTTGATTAAAACTTACCCCATCCCTGTCTAAACTCTATTTGCACTCTCACTTAACTCCTATAAACATGGAATATTTCGCGGTGTGGAAATTTCCACACATTTCACGCGGCACAACACTTGCACAAAAAGAAACCCCGAAAATTGAAAATGCAAGATTGTATGAACTTTGGCTGAGCGCGAAAGATTAATCCAGCACAAATTTCTATTTTTACAGTATTTACGGATAATTAGAAAATCCTCAAGAGATTTCCAGAAATTACACACAAAACCTGATACACGTAATAGCTGATGATATGTCAGATAGTCCCTAATAGGTTCACAAGGCTCATTTTACTGTCCATAAAATGAAATGGAAATTTATGACATTTACATGGTACGGCTTCAGACATACACAATGGGTGATTTCAAGTACGGTGTGTGGTGTTGGTGTTGGAATTGATAGCCTGGAAAGGCTGCTGAACCGAGCTCTAACACCGACGGTCAGTTAAGATGGACGATAGCAATCTCCTTATCGATAGCTCAACACTGAGTAACGTCATACTCTACGGTGAAAAATGTCGATGATGAAATCACTTTCGTTCAGAAATTCTAATAAACTTGCATCATAATGGATTTGAATTGCATAATCATTCAGAGAATCCAAGAGGAAAAATATTAGTCTTCCATAAGAAATAAATGCTTTTTTAATTGTTCAAAGTTGTCTCGACTGTAAAATGGGTTTAACCACCAACACATGACGAGTGGTCGTAGCATCAGCCATTCCGCACTTCCGCGAGGGACAAGCAGCAATAACATGTAATGAATACAACACTAACACCAACACCGTACTTGAAATCATGAATTTCCCGATCCCTAGGGGCTGGTGTTGGTGAAAGGGAAAATTACATGCAAATCGTCAACACGAACCTTAATACTCAGTTCAGCAGACGACATTCAACACCAGCGGGCAACACTGACTATCGGAAATAAGTCATATTTGTCGAGGTCAACCCCCAACACCAGCCTGATTTCAAGTGCGGTGTTGGGGCTGGTGTTGGTGTTCTCACAACACCAACACCAGGCCTCCAACACCAAACTTGAAATCACCCAATAATTCCTTCATTCAAAAGATACCAATGAATAAGCATAGTGCTGAAAAACATACTTAGAAATGTCATGCATCCGTAGCAATTTCATTTTCAAACATCTTAGATAAAAAAATTGAAATTAAAAAAAAAATAACTGTGTAATGGGTTCCATGCTTTTATCATCATTACAATAATGACAAGCAGTATAATGAAATTATTTTTCAAGCAAGTGCCATAGACAATACATCTTTGCTGAAAAATTAAATAAGCCTTCCAGTACTGTAAAAATGGAAATTTTCCTGGGATTAATTTTTCACACTCAGCCGAGTTAAACACAATCGGGCATCTTTAATTTACGCGGACAGTTAAGAAAACTGCAATATAAGCAAAATAATTCTCGCGGTTTCATTTTTGTGCAAGTGTCTTTCCACAAGTGAAAATTTCCACACTGCAAAATATTCCACACTTACAGCAATATTGCTTGTAGTCATTTTTTTTTTTTTCAAATAAGAATTTGTGAATGCCACATTTATTTATCATAATGCAAAGACCAATAGCTTAGTTTTGCCCGCACAAATTTTTTGTTTTTCTTTTGTTTTTTCTCCAGTGCCGGGCATGTTTTTGACTTTTTGAGTTTTTTAGTTTTTGTTTTTAAGTTCTTTTTCAAAGTCCAAAGTTCAATTTAAAGAAGACGTGATAAGGTATGTTCACCTTACACCGGATATGACGTTACAAATACTTGGTGAAATACCAGACGATCTACCAAGAATCCAAGTGGAAGTAGAAGTAGAAATAGCAAACCTACTGTTATCTGTAAGGAATTTGAATGAATTGTTAACAAACCTTGTAAGATGCCCTTTCGTTTAAGCACCTCTTTGTCTGGTCTCTTATAAAGAAGAGAATTGAGCTTCCCCATGAGTCCACTCCTACTCTTCTTCATGTCATGAATGTCATTGGTTGCTGGTGGGAACAATGAGATAAAGAGAAAAAAACAAACAGAAAATCTTTAAAGCTCAAGTACAATCTTTTTTTTGGAGGGGGGGGGGGGGTGGGCAGGGTTAGCAAAAAAAAAAAAACTGGCATAAAACTGATTACACATAGCCTCATGTTGTCCACCTTGCACAAAAACATATATGTGAGATCAAGTGATATTCATTCATGATTTGAAAGTGTAAATACAGTAATAATAATAATAATAATAATAATAATAACAATATATAGCATTTCAGGTACGCCTTCTATTAAGTTACCTATTCAGAGGGATATATAACCGAGGGGGGGGGGAATCATTTGAAGTAGGACGAGAAAAAAAAAAAAATGTTTTAAGACCGGACTTGAATGATTCTACAAACTTTGCTTTACGAACATTAGAAGGAATTGCATTCCAGAGAACAGGAGCACTAGTAGCAAATGCTTTTTCACCAAATGATCACTTCAGTCTATGAGGTGTCAACATCCCGTTCCCAGAAGATCTCAGATTTCTAGTGGGAACTTATTCCAAAATCACATCATCAAAACAGTGAGGAGCACAACCATTAACAATTTTCTATGTAATAGCATCAAAATCGTGTAGGCAACCAATGAAGTTCTTTTAGAACAGGTGTTATGTGTGTGTATTTGGAAGTTTTACTGAGAATTTCGGCAGCGGCATTTGCACTCTATGTAACTTAACGATCTGGGCCCTGTAACACAAAGATTTGCGATCAATTGCAAATTTAAAACAACGATTGTGATTGGTTGTTAGTGGGTGTGTTGGACAATATGCGCATGCAACAATGATCTTGATTGGCCATTGCCATTTTGCGATTTATTGCAAATCTTTGTGTTACGGAGCCCAGGTCACTGTTTGCACTGAACAGTGCATTACCGTAGTTTAAACGAGAAATAAGTATGAATGAATGACAGAGGAAATTACTTTTGCAGACATGGATTTTCTCAAACTATTAATACATGTATTGCGAATTTGGAAAAACATGAAATATATGAAAAGAATGTAAAACAATGGCTACACTAGGACCATATAGATAAACATACATGTATGTATGTGAGTCAACAAAAAGGAAACTTCAGATTTAAACCTTAGAAATTGGCACATACAGATTATAGTGAACCAATTACCAAAAGACATTCTACCCGGTAGGGTAGGCGTTCCATGACACTATACCGAATTCAAAATATGAGCTTCGACTACCAGTTCCACATAAAGATATTTTGAGTTCAAATTCAAGTACTGATGAATTGACTTACAACCGTGATTTCGTGCCGGGGGCGGCGGAGAGTCTACAGGAGTTTTATCCTCAGGACTGTCAGGTGTCTTTATCCGACCCTATTGATGGAAGGAATAGAAAATGGAAAAAAAAAATGTCACATCAATCAGCCCAATTTAATGGCATCTTACAGATATACATGTCATTATCATCATCACTGGCAGTCCATCATTGCAATGATACCAGAAAACAACCCTTCAAAGTTTTCTTGCATGACTACACAGACGCACGGTCACTCTAGAGCGTTAATTCTGGGAGATGGGTCGAAAACAGTACCATCAACACCCTACACTACTCGCATCTTCCGCTCCTATTCAAAGTGATTACAGATTTCTAACACTTCATATATATATTCCCAGCACTCTCACTACTAATTTATTCCCCTTCTTCCCTGCGCATGGGATCCCTCGATCAGTTCAATATTTCTTCAATTGGTAAACTCTCACTTGTGACGTCTGCTATCTTGGGAGTAGTTGTCGACCCACGCGTTAATTAATTAATTAATTATGCTAATTTATGTGTGAAATCAGAATTTTGCTCTAAATCGTTAAATAAAGCTGCTAATTTTTTGTCTAGACACTCTTTTTAGTATTCTTAGCAAATGTACAGTACTTGAAAAACAAAATCGGTATCAAAATTGATTTCTTATGTATTTCATTGTATTTGAAATTTATGTATTTCTTTGTTGTTTTTTTTAATGAAATTTGTTGGGGACACTTTAGCAATCATAAACAACATACAATTAATAAATTTTAATCAGTGAAAGTAAAAATAATCATATATCTATGAATTTTGGCTGAAAGCACAATTTGTATTGAAATTGTACATGAAATCACGTTTTTGAGCAATTTTTGGTCTGACGTGCAAGTACGAAATGTTACGTTACTTTGGAACCGCACGCCCGGACATTGCAAATCTGGTCTCAAAAGATGCGTGACATTTGTAAGAAAAAAGTCATATAATGCCGCATCGATTGCTTTGCGCATTAGGGACATATTGCATGAAACGTTCACAGAGGGTGGATTCCACCCCTCACCCCCAGCCAGTTTAGGGTTAAACATCATAATAGATATATCCCATGAGAACTGGTGCTCTTCAAATGCACTAATATTTGAAATATGACAAGTAAACAGCTTGTGTGTTATCACTATACAGCATTTCTGTGTGCAGTTCATGTGCTATTCAGGAAGATCAACTTGATTTCTTATTTCAAAGATTTGAAAACCTCAAGGTATATCCACCAATATTCATGTATTACATAAATCAACCTGTTACAACTGGTTTGAACAGGTTCCTTTGCACTGAAATTACATAAAAATAACTCAAATTCCAGAGACTCCAACACGAAGCACCTCTTAAGCGGGAGATTCTCCCACCGAGACCCCCTAGCAAACGGGAGACTCTGACTCAACATGCTCAATGTGCGTGTAGCCCACATCACCAGCGCAAAGCACGAAATTCATTGCAGCCAGAGGCCACTTTTAGGGTTATAGGAGCTCTCCTGTGCTATCTTAGGCTTATGTTTTTAACATTATGACAACACTAAATGAGGAAAAATCCAATGATTCAGATTCATTTTTTTCCAAAAAGGTGGTTGGGCAGGAGAAAAAGGAGAAACACAGCTAGGGTGGGAGAAATTCAAACTCAAGCGGGAGAGCGGGAGATTTTGTGAAAATGGACTTAAAGTGGGAGATCTCCCGTCGAAAACGGGAGAGTTGGAGTCTCTGAAATTCATCTTTAGAAGAAAGCAGTGGTCATTACTTTCAGCAGAGTAAAGTGAGTGGTAGACTTACCGCAACAGCTCCAACAGCTCCCTTGATAGCTTCAAACCATGATTGGCTAGCTATTTCATCTTCTCCTTGAACTAGATATATTCCTTGATCAGTTGTCAGCTATATCAAGAGAGGCAAACACAAAACAACATGGGGGTTTTATGAGGGCCATTCTCTATAAAGTGAAGTAAACGGTCACACACGTGACCATCTAATTTTGCTCGAAAATCAGACAATTTTTATTTTTTGATTGTACATGTAACTAGTTTTTGTACATAAAAAAGGCTCCCCTTTCTTTGGTAAGATTAAATAATTTCTTAGCTATAATGTTTTACAGTCATTTAAAAAAAAAACCTTTTGAGTTGTCACACACATGACCATCCCAATTTTCACCTCTAAAAAGACAGAATGTTCATGCATTTATGGAAAATTGCTTTAAAATTTTAAGAGCAATCCCCATCATACAGCTATGAAAAGTGGAAACTTACACTCCAAGGGAAATTCGACAAAAATAGGTTCAAATACCAACAAGTACATGTAAGACCCATTTTCATGCGCAGTCACACACATGACCGACCTAATTTGACTTCTGAAAGAAGAATGATGTACGCTCTTCTAAAATAATTGCCTTCAGTCTATTGGGGGTAATACAGTTCCTTATAATACCAAAATAAGAAACTTCTGCTACAGTACTGACAAATTAGTTTTGAATCAGCTATTTTTCAGGATTTCGGTCACACATGTGATCGAGAATGGCCCTGAGATAGGTGTCTAAGATCAAGATTAGCAAAGGTCAAATGTTAACCCTTTTAATGCCAAGGCTCATGAGAACCATCAGGGTTAAGGACAAACATCAAGAAAAGGCATCTTAAGCATCTTGCCAAATGGTCTCAGTTAAAATGTAGAATACTACACTGTGGTTTACACAAGAAGACAAATCTGAAAGTTTAGAATGAACTATTTCAGTAGTTTTCTATGGCACTGTGCAGTCTTCAGAAGATATCTTGACAAATACAGTTTGTTTTTATTCTTGGAACAGAAATATACAAGTAGTCAAGTACATAAATGTGGTCAATACCACTGAATTTTATTTTTGCTCAATTCACTAAATCCAGAAAACAACAGGACATATTAAGATACTTTGAAATGCATGTAAAATGCTCGCTGAAAACCTAGTTGCAAAGGAAGTAGTTTAGGGCTGTAGCGACCATTAGCATGGAACACTTAAGGTGCATGCAGAAATGATGCGACTTTGTGCAGCCACATTGTGCCGGCACATTCTTTTGTGCTCAGATATGATGCGACTTTGTGCCGCCACTTATGCTAATGAACTCACAATAACGCGTCAACTCTCAAATAAGAGAGAATTTTGTCAAAACTTGCCCAAACAATCTCATGACAACAATTTTTGTGCGAACTTTTTAGGAATTTGATTGGTGCACATGCTTTTGCAGCCAATATGTCCTGCCTCGGCGACATTATTTTGCCGCCCCATACCCCACAGACCTGTACACAAAAAATGTGGCGGCATAAAGTCGCATCATATCTGAACGCACCTTTACAATGGGTCAATGAAAGGTTCAATTTGAATCCATGGAGCACCAATGGCAGGTAGATTGTACATTATCAATCAAAATCAAAGTACATACATAGGGATCCCCCCCCCCAAAAAAAAAAAAAAGGACAAGAAATTTAAAGTCAACATTGTAAGGAAATATATCAGCTTTCACACCATGAGTAACAACAAATCTTTCTCACAACATGAATGGAAAGTAATTTTACAATCTAATATTAACAGCCACATTGCATATCAAGATGTTAACTATGAATTTGATGGTTTTCAAGCCGTTGAACCCTATGACTGAGATAATTTAACTCAGGCTACAGTCTATGGGAAATGTGTGTTATACTGAAATCATATCATGCTCAATGAGTAAAGTTCATAACTTTCATAAGTTTCCTTTTGTTCCAATTTTTCATTATTTAATTTTCTGACTAACGATGCATGTATATCTATTTCTCTTAGCTTTTCCATTTTTACTTGAAACACCATTTAAGGCCGCTTATCAGAAGTCTCGTCCCGCGTCTTTGATCGTCTTTACCCCGACCGTTCTTTTACATCGGCTTTCCCGATCCCCCGTTGTTTTGTCTACGGAGAGACAATAGGAGTGGAGGGGGAAAAGACCCTGAGCAGGAAAGATGCTGAAGGCTGAGTTCCAAATTGGCTCCGACTTTTGATAAGGTGCCTTAGTCTAAACGGTTTGTATTCTATCAAAATCGGAACCTGTGGTTAAGTCTTGATCTAAAATCAGGTATGGATGTTTGACGGTGGTCTACGTTCTCCCTAGGTCCCATGACTATGTCCCAGCATCAAGAGCTCGTAACACAAAGGTTTGGGATCAATCGAAAATTTAAAACATCCATTCTGATTGGTTCAGGGTCATCTTTTTGAACGAGATGCGCATGAAACAATGGTCTTGATTGGCTGCTACAACTTTGCGATTGATTGCAAATCTTTGTGATATGGAGCCCAGGTCCGGTATTCAATTCAATACTTAGTCAGAAATATGAGTATTTTGCTTAGTTTTTTGCTTAGATAAAATACTTAGCAAACTTTGGTATTCAATTCAATATTTTGGCTAAGTATTTTGTCCTAAATCTAAGACCTAAGACACCTACCTAGGAAACTTAAGCCAACTATTTTGGAGGCCTTGATTGGTAGGCATAGGTTTTTATACGCAGTCATCATGAGCTGCGCAGAATCATATCATAGCGTATTCGAGCGTATTTGATGTGACATGTTAATTGCGCATTGAAAATATGACGTCACAATGCTTATCAGTAAGAATTTTGGCTTTAAGTTGGCTTACTAAAGTAAAATTCAAAGTATTGAATTGAATATGACTTAAGCAAATTTCTTAGCCGAGTAAAATACTTAGTTAAAGTTTTACTTAATCCAAGAACTGAATTGAATACCGGCCCACATCTAACAGAATTATTACATTAATGGCCTATCGTTTCCAAATCATGTTTGAATTTAATTTCTAAGAAGGTACATGAATCTTACTTCAAAAACTATCCTCTTCGCCGGAGTTTTGGTTCTGGTCCAGCCAACCTCAGCCCTCCATAAATTTAGACTAACTTCAGGGTTACTGCTGTCTCTCTGAACCATGAAAACAAATGAGAAAGGATTAGGAGGAGGTGATGAGGAGGAGGGGGAGGAGGAGAAGAAGAAGAAAAGGAGGAGGAAAAGCAGGAGGAGAAGAGGAGGAGAAGAAGAGGAGGAGAAGAAGAGGAGGAGAAGAAGAATTAGAAGAGGAGGAGAAGAATTAGAACAGAAGAATTAGAAGAGGAGGAGGAGGAGGAGGAGCAGGAGGAGCAGGAGGAGCAGGAGGAGCAGGAGCATGAGGAGGAATAGGAGCAGGAGGAAGAGGAGCAGAAGGAAGCAGGAGAAGAAGAAGAAGAAGAAGAAGAAGAAGAAGAAGAAGAAGATAGAAAAGGAGGAGGAGAAGCTTGAGAAGAAGAAGAAAAGAAAAGAAAGAGGAGGAAAGGGGAGAAGGAGAAGAAGAGAAAAATAGGAAAAAGGAGAAGAAGAAGAAGAAGAAGAAGAAGAAGAAGAAGAAAGAAGAAGAAGAAGAAGAAGAAGAAGAAAAAGAAAAAGAAGGAGAAGAAGAATATAATGATACATGTAACAAGAAGAACAACAATATTAATTATTTTGACTCTGATGTACACCCTGACTATCACCCAAGTCATATTGAGCAGCCAAAGTAACTAGTGCTCAAGCACACCTGGGTAGAGAGTGGCACATGTAAATTAATGTCTTGCCATAGGAGGGTAGTGCAATACCTTTGATATACAAATATTGACTGCTTTGAGGGGCATGGTTGGAACCAGGCCCCTAAAGCTCTGCCATTATGTCCAGATCCATTAGAAGGCCAACCTAAGCAACCATCAATATTCATGACCAAAAATGAATAATTCATTTTGTAGGATGCTTCCAACTAAATTTAGTAGCATTCGTTTGTACGCGTTATGAAATATAACACGCATCAGCTTACCGCATGCGCAGTAAATGTACAGATCCAACAAAAGTCAGTACATCCTTAAGGTTGTGCTTAACTTTTGTTGCCACAAATTTTAACAAAATCTTTCAGCTATTACATTACTATTATGGAAGAGATAATTCCCATCAATACACCAGTCACAGAATTTCGTTCCTCTCTATCATAGTTGTTATACATTTGTGTAAGAATTCACATTTGAATTTTAACATTTTGCAAAGGGTGCACTCACTTCTGTTGGATACTGTACAATAAATGCACAAAAAATGTGCATTAATTCGAAGTATCACAATAGGCAGTCAGTTAGCGGTTTCCATGACTGTCTCTTTGACCAATCAGAGGCCTAGAATCTTAGAATAACACATAATATAACATTTTCAAACTAAGTAGTTTGATATCATACTGAATTTAGGGCTTTATTCCTTGATTACCTCATAGTGCTTGAGATCTTTGTAATACTTGAGTTGTGAACCAGCTAACACAGCGTACCCGGGCCGAACCTTCTTCTGGCGCCCTCTATCTTTCATAAGCATGATAGTCAGCGAGCCTTCCTTTTCTCTCACAGCCATGTCAGGACCAGGGTTGTGGATACTTATCCTCTGTTGTGGAGGGGAGAAGAGACAAGACAATGAAAGTAGTTTCACATGAAATCGAGGATGAGAGCCTTGAGAGGATACTTTAACCATTTCAAAAGTAGGTTATTGTTAATCATACTTAACATGCAACGACATTTCCATATAAGAAGAATAAGACGTCAACAGCTTGGTTTCCAAGCACACAATACATGGTAACAATGAAAGGATGGCATGAAATTTGATAAATAATTATGATTACAGTGACATATATGGTAGAGACAGTGGATGAGAGAGAGAGAGAGAGAGAGAGTGAGGGAAAGAATAATGGCCGATAGACAAAAAAAAACAGAAGAGGAGGAAAGAGAAAGATGGAAAGTAAGAGAAATAAAGACTGGAGGGAAGGAGAGAGGAATGGCAAAGAAAGTATGAGGAAAAGCAAAGACATGACTTGTCGAAATAGATGTACTTCAAAGGGGGAATAAGAACAAATATATAAATGTATTAAAGATAAAAAGCGAGTGAGTCGACAATTAACATCAATGAATACATTACCATCATTACTTTCATTATTGTTATCATTAGTATCACTATAATTGATATAATTATCATTATCGTTTACATTAAAGTTCTCGCTGACAATGTAATCATTACCATTATTATCATTATCATCATTATCATCATTATTATCACTGTTATTATCATCAATTTCATCATTATTACCCTTATCACTATTATTATTATTATTATTATTATCATCATCATCATTATTACTATTATCAATATCATTATCATTATCATCACTATCACAATTATCATTATTACTACTGTTATATCATCATCATTATTACACTTCGTATTCATTTGCCAATTTAAACAAAACAAATTCAGTATACCAGTGTATTAAAATAGTGTGACTCAACAAACATTAAAACAACATCAATCACTTGCACAGATACAAGTACACTTCAAGGAATGGAAAGAAAATTGTGAGGGACAAAGTCACATAATTAACAATATTGAAGTGAAAAGATCTGCAACAGACCCACAAAGCGTTCAAAGTAGTAAGACATAATAAGACATTTAATAGATTAGAATTCAACAAAAACATTTAGACCTCATATAAATATGGTTTAAAATTGAATAATTAGTAAGTGGTTAATGAATGTATAAGAAGAAAAGAAAAAAAATGTAATAAAAGAAGGCCACAAAATATGCAAGTCAACCACATGATACGACTGTGAAAGGAAGATAGTTAAAAGAGTCTGAGTACTGATATTGCTGGTCAGTAGCTGTTTCAAATTGATTTGATCAAATACGCTTAGCATTGCATTCTGTTCAAAATAATATAATACAACAGAATATGATGGTGTATGTTTCACAGCAGTATAACTCGAATGTGAAGTGCTCATCAGTGCTGAAACAAATCTGGCAAAGTGACAGCCAGGGTATTTAATCATCTACACTCTTCCTCAAACATATACATGTAAGAAGAGTTAAGTAGATAGCGTTCTGCTCGGAGTTGGTGATATCAAGAACTAAAAAACGATTTTTGAATTTGAAAATGAGTCGTTTATCATAACAGCGCACACACTCTGCTGAAGTCCTAGGCGTATAGCGCACCAGACAGACTGGCGCACATTATGTAACAAAGAAGTACATGAGCTCAAATAAAGTGAAAGAGACAGGAAAAAAGGGGGAGAGAGAAAGAAAGAAAAGAGGGAGGCAGAAAGAAGAAGTAGTAGGAAAGCTGAAGCCTGCGAGAAAGAAAGAAACTGGAAGAAGAAGAAAGAGAGAGTAAGGGCGAAAATTCGTGAAATTTCTTCGGTTTACGGAGTTTTTTATTCGTTTTTTAGTTTAAGAAGACTTACGTACATGTACTTCTCAAAAAAAGAATGTACAGGAATATGAAGGAGTGATTAAAGCATATGACATGTACATGTACAATGATAAACAAATATCTTGTTGATGTACTCGGAAAAATGAAATCCTTGACAATATCTCGCATAAAAAGATGAACATCTCTGTCCTCATTTGACATAGGCCTTCAGTAAAATGATCACGGTGGGATATACAGTGTAGTATCCATGGCGAAACTCAAAACAAAAAAAAAGAAGAGTATGATATGTCTAATTCCAAAATCGGATTGAATACTTTAAGGGTATGAACAACCATTTTTTTAAAAAATATAAATCCTGTTAAATCAAACTAATGGTTATATGTAGGGTTTTTACAGGAACTTAAATTTTCTTAATGCACATAATCCGAACTCCTGTACATACCTTGCTGATTGATTAATGAACAATATTAGAAGTCACATATTGTTTAATGAGCAAGTCTGAGTCAAGATGAGGTTGAAAGGAATGTCACGAATATATATTATATGAAAATGCAAAAAGTGGAAGTGAATATTTTGTTGTGAAATTTTTAGAAGACAGTCCGGTCCGATAACGTGGGACAACCTGTATTCATACACATGTATGCTTTCATCTGCTCAAACCAGGTATAAACTCTGTTTAATATCAAATAAATAAATGCCCAATAAGGCACTTGTTTCTCAAAAGTAGACTAAGTCTAAGTTGGTTTATTCTATAGCACGTGTTCCTATCATGGCCACTGGTCGTGACCAGCTTGGTCGCTTTGCTCCCTTGCGTGGGTGTTTCCTCAAACATTTTACGTATTCTTGCCCCCCCCCCCCCCCTCCACAAAAAAATTTCCTGCATACAGCCCTTGGTCCCTATGGGTTGTTACAGAACTTAGATCAATGATGATTTTGAGGAAACAGAAGAAACAGAAGAAACAAGCTGATGATATGTTCAAAGGTCATTGACTCTCAAATCATTTCAAATTGCTTTGTTGATGCTCATTCTCGTTCTCAAAAGCCAACATGGATAACTTGATATGTGGGAAATTCATGACAATTTAAATAACTTAAATAAAAGGTTATGCATTCCATGTGATGGGAAAAGGGAACATGGATACATTGTTATGAACACATATGACTCGCATGACTGTTTATAATGTGTCAGTGGTTATAAGTTACGTGTCCATGAAAGAACAAGATTAATTCACAGCAAGAATATAAAAAAAACACTGAAACTCTGTATATTGTTCTCATTATGAAATAAAACATTGAATACTTTGAGGCACTTGCTGGTTTTAAGGTTACAGTTCTTTATTCCGAAGGTTCGTTATTCCGAGGGTTCATTTATTCCGAAGGTTCGTTGTTTTGAAGGTTCGTTAGTCTGAAAATGAAACAAGGTTCGTTTAATCCGAAAAAGAAATAAGTTTCGTTATTCCGAAGGTTCGTTAGTCCGAAAATGAAATAAGATTCATTAGTTCGTTAATTATTTTCAGACTAAAGAACCTTATTTCATTTTCGGACTATTGAACCTTCGAAATAACAAACCCTATTCCATTTTAGGATTAACGAACCTTCGGAATAATGAACCTTATTTCATTTTCGGATTAACAAACCTTCGGAATAGCAAACCTTATTTTATTTTCGGACTAATGAACCTTTGGAATAACAAACTTTCAGAATAACACCGCAAATGTTCGGATTAACGAACCCTTTTTCATTTTCGGACTAATGAACATCTGGGTCTATGCAATTTGCGTGTTTCAGAATAACGAACATCCCGGTTTTAAGTCCATGTTCAAAATTCCAGACATTCTGTAAACCAGAAGATTTTTTTGAAAACCAGAAAATTTGCCTATAAATTTGGCAAAATTCAACAGAAGTCCACATTCAGAAACACTTCATACTCCAAAATAATTGATTCACAACACTAATTAAAGTTTTGCAATTTATGTAAAGGTCATGCTTCAAAAACAGTAAGTTCCAGGTAATCAAGTAAATGTACACCACAGGTGCTCGTTTAGTGACACTGGGTAGCATAAACTATGATATAATAAATATAGTTTAATTATATTGCTTAATTATATACCTTGTACAATAATTCTACAAGGTATATTAAGCAATATAATTTACATGAGTTTTTACCTTTATGCATTTCAGCAAATGATTCTAATGCAAGTACACTTTTTCAATGTCTTGTTTTCATTAATCACTCAGTATAATGAAGATGATCTGGATTAATCAACACACAATAACCAATCCAAATTGAATCATTTCAGGAAATATTGTCTTGAACCTCTTCAACAACTTACATTATTAAATCTTCGCTTAATTTCTTCTTTCTGTGAGAGGAGAAAAGAAGGAAAACAAGATAGAATTCATTCCATACTCAACTTAACATTGTTTACAGTTAGAAAATGGAAGTATCAAACATACTATGACAGAATTTGAGCAAACATGAACTTCATTATACTTCCTTAAGAAGGAATGTTTGAAACATGGTTTGTGAGAATGTTTTTAGAGAAAGCTGGAGTACTGGGAAAGCTTGATGATATGTTTTATCTGGAAGTTCCCTCTTCAGTGAGCAGGAAGAACATTATAGTAGAAAGGTTCCCTGAAGAAGGATTTTTGCTCTTTAAATGCTCTCATAATTGAGATAAGATGACAAAATGGCTTCAGCATTTTGGCCGAAAATTCTAGTGTGTGGTCGCCTCTACTCACTTTTGAGTGCAGTGCAAGTGCCCTTTCAGGAAAGTGAGTTTATTTCTTATCAACATGATGATTCCGAAATCTCACACTAGACACCTGTTTTTATAATCTAAACTGGGTTCCAACAGAACTTATCAATTTTCAGAGCAACACTCACTAAAATCTTCTGCATCAAAATTAATCATATTTAGATACAGATAAGGTACAATTCTCCTTATAACGCACATCTGGAAATTATAAAGATCAGTTTTGCCATAAAGGAGAAAAATCTGATGAAATTTCTAAAGGTCACTTTTTAAAAATCACAGAAACTCTTTGCTGAGAACCTCCACGTAGGGGCTGCCAATTCAGAACATTTCAAAGCTATTCATTCAATTTCAAAGGCGGGTTATTTTTACCGCTTTACTGCCCATTGTTCACTACTGAGCTCCGTGCCTGGGAGGCAAGTAGTTTTGGTGATTTTGACAAATTACCTCTTGCGATTTCACCTTATTTTATTCTTTTTGGACTCATCAAAACGTAAACATTTTTAGATGTGCTTGGTATTTTAGCTGATCTATGCCCAATTATGATTCATTTAAATGTTTTGGATTTTCATGTATGTCGCAATGAAAAGTGATAAGTTTCTTTTGACGCCCAGTTTACATTTTCCATTTGCTCATAGACCAGGACTCAACTGTATCTTTAAAAGAGCAAAGTATGAAAGAAAGATATTTATAACACTTCAATCACTTAACATTTCCATTTGTTTTTAAAAGCATTTTTCAATCTACTGTAGGAATATTACAGGTCATTCTGTGAGCCAAAGATATACATACAAGACTAGATACAAGTATACATTGGAAACATGTACTGTATGAAATTGTCTGCTCAGTTTTTTAATTTTTAGATAAGAAATCAAATGGAATATGTACATATAAACATGCATGAAAATCCACCTAACATTGATGAATGACAAATGTATACACTCTAAGTAATTTGAAGGAATCTTGTTATGTTACACTCAATGAAAAGCACTGCAATAGCTTCAATCATGACAGCTACTTTATAAGATGAAACATCAACTTACTTTCATCAATGTATTAAAAGTATATTTGAATTTTATGTATTCATGCAAAGTCTCTGTTGTAGAGGAAGTAAATGAATGGACTATTTCTTTGAGACTTGATGATAGGTATAAGCTCTCTCTCCCATAAATAGAAGTAAAACATTCATTATATTTGAGCTGCCAGTATTCTTTGTGTCAGAAGTAATGTCTGGGCCCCTGTCTTTAAAAAAATTGCGATCAATTTGAATCAATCGCAACTTTGAGCTTGATCTTAACTCCTATCTCTTAAGTACTCAGTTGAAATCAATCTCAAAGTTGCGATCGATTTGAATCAATCACAACTCTTTATAAGATGGCACCCAGGATTCACTATAGAGGTATGATCTTTATGTGATAAAATGAGATTGATCTGAATTCATTAGTAGTATGATTGTAATGTAAAGAGATGTGACATAATCTGGAATCATTGATTTTATGATCTTCATGCAAACTGAATCTCAGCTGAAGTCCAAATATGATCATTATCTGGCAAACATGATTCATCTGAATTTGAAAGGGTATTATGTTGGAAAAAATAAAAGGTGGTTTACGAAATTCATAAGTGGTATGAGATTTATCTGAATTTGAAAGGGTATGATTTTGGAGAAAAAAAAAATAAAAGGTGATTTACAGAATTCTGTATGATATTGTCATAAAAGACATTAATGACATGATCTTTAAATTGCAAAAAACTTGTGATTTTAAAATTAGAATTCATTAGAATTATGATCATAATGTATTTAACTTTTGTCTTAATGTATCAGTACAGCATCTACATCCGACAGAATGATGGTAAGAGTCTCTCATTGTGATTTTAAAAAACCCTTCCTGTATAATGTAGCTCCACGCCAAAATTAATTTCATTCTTCAATGAAATGGTATTAAAGTTAACCCATTCGTGACAGAGGTCCACATTTTGTGGTTTGGCCCAATATCTTTTGATGCAAAGCCCTAAAAGTCATACCAAATACATGAGCAGGAAGAACAAAAAATTCTACACAAACTGTGCCCATTTTGGTTGCGTCAATATTCGTTGTTTAATGCTGAAAATTTTTTACAGCAAAATAAGCATTAAAATTCTTAAATTGGCAATGTGATAGAAAGTTTAAAATCACTGTTTTCCCCTGCAAGTTGGCAACTTTTTGACTTCTCATCATAATTTCTGTCAATTTATATTCATTTCAGATACATGACGTTTTATAAGAAAAATGTAGCAATAAAATAAAAAGGTTGGTGTTGCCAATTTGAAGAATAAAAGCCGATCAAATTAGGCTTTAAATAATTCCTGTCACGAATGGGTTAAAGAAAGGAACAGTGAGACCACTCAATAAGTTTAATCTCGATACAATTCTCTGAAAGATTATATGCCAAAAGATAGATACTCAGAAGCCTACCTATTCCACATGCCTTTGAAATGAGAGGAGATACAAGACTAGGACTGTATTGCTCAGGGAAAAAATTAATTATTTTTTTTCCGGGGCTACTTTTGGAGCCCACCCTCCCGAATTTTCTACATTGTATTACAGTTTACATTGGACCATATGAGAATTTCAGGGGCTCTTTTTTAGTTTTCCAAGGCTTTTGGGGGGGGTGTTTCGGAGGCGAATTCGCCCTGAGCCCTCGTGTATTTCTTTCCCTGATATTGCTATAATAATTATAAGAGACTACAACTTTAGTCTGATCTATAAAACCATATTCAAATATCCAGAAGCAAACCCCACTGTTTTCAGGTTTTTTAAAAAAATTAAAACATGCCCCTTGTGTTCATGAGATGCACATTAATGTATCGATCATAGTTCAAGTTCAAATAAAGAGTTTTGCCAAAATATGCACGGACAAACTTGTGACATCATATTTCCACTAAATTTTAAGAATTTGATTGGTCCACATGCAAGGAGGCAAAAAAGATGCCTTTTGCTTGGGCATTTTTTTTTTTTTTTTTTTTTTTGGGGGGGGGGGAAGGGGGGAGGGTTTGCTGCCATTAATACCATTAAAATAACACAACAGGAAAAAAATATCCGAGGGGGGGGGGTACTGCATGGGTTGGCCGCTTCATATGTGAACAAGCCTTTAAGAGGGTAGGGTAAGCATGATATGGACTGCCTAGTTTCAAACTCTCAACAAATATAAACTACTATAAATCTGAAAGAACTAGAAGTTTACTAGATTCCTCTTTTCACTATGTTAAATACAGAATCACAAAAGTTGTATATAATATAGCACTTCACGTTTTGCGGTCCATAAATTAGTGCACTCAGTACATCCTCCTTAGGAAAGAGAGAGAAGTAATACTTATTTTTCCTTCTTTTTTTTTACATGGGGAAAGGTGAAGGGGGATGAAAGACAGGCAAGGTGTATAAAGAGTATGCATGATAATGGGTATGACAAATGAACGTCATACAAGTACCTTCCTTTCATAGTCCCAGTCCTGTAAAATATAAACAGATGACAAAATATTTGAGATGCACTATTATGCAGGCATTACAATTTTCTACTGACAGAACTTTAAAAGGCATCTGAGTGAAAAGAAGAGGGCCTATAAACTTTTGGATTTCAGCAGACAAGATATACCATCTTCCCAACACGAATGCAAAAAGTGACTACATTTCTACGCCAAAAAACTCATATTTATACCATTAATAGAAATGATATTTTAAAGCTCTGACAAATTCAATGTTTAAACATTACCAATACTCATAAGCAGGGGCGGCTCCAGAGTATTTTGATCGGGGGGGGGGGGGGTCAAGATGCCCCATACATGTAGGTGAATTTATTTACATTTTAAATGAATGGGGATATTATATAGTTTTGCATGACCCAGCCCCCTCTTTCCCCATATTCTTCTTCTTCCTTTATCCTCTTTTTTTCCTCCTTTTTTTTTTTTTTGATCACTTGGAAAATCATAGGGGGTAGTCCCACCCCTGCTCATAAGGACAGATCCTCCTAGCTGTCTGTGCTGTAATTATGCTAGACGGTAGGAGGGGATCTCAACCACAACAAAAATGGAGCTGACTTAACAGTTAAAATGTTTTAGCCTTTTTACACTTGCCATTTTTAACCTCATACTATCCTTAACCCGGACTATTTCAATTTCTGTTCTCACTTGAGCGTTTAACCCCACATTTTGTTACATATAGCCCCACCAAAAGTGGGCTAACTCTGCTTGTTTCCAGGGCGGAAATAGTCCCATACTATAAGTGATTTAGCCTACTTTGATAAAGTGTAATGTGGACAGAAAGCCGGCTAAGCCCAGTCCCATACTATCGGTGGGACTAAATGCTGTTTTAGCCCCACCAATTGTACAGGACTAAGCAAATTTTTGCCTGTATAAAAAGGCTATTAGCCATTTGTATTTTCAGTTTGGAAAAAAATAATTTGGTGAAGGATGCAAGAATGTAAAATCCCAGCTACCTTTAATAATTCATCAGTTAAAAACAAATCGTACCATCAAGATAAACAGTGCAGTCTGTAAATAGGCCTCATCTAAAACTTCATGGAAATTGGAAGTTTTTTAATGGTAGAAAAATAAATCTACAAAATTCATACAAATTTACAAAAACACTTGTTTTGTTTTTACAGAGTGCTGATTATATAAAACAGAAGTAGAAAACAGTGGAAAATAGAGGCAGATAGTTCCTTAGAAACATGATGAAATTGCTTCACCAAATATTTGCTGGAATTTTTTCCCCCCTTTGAAAATGGGGATATGGGCTATTTGTCATTTTCATTTCCAAATGTCAAAGTAGTATTATATATAGACATTGATTTCAAATATTCAGATATGATGTAAGTATGAAGATATATGATGTACACTTCGTTGTATCAGCACAGAAATGCCCTTTCGTTATGCGAAATGTGTTCTCTCGTAAAAACCAAGAAAGAAGTAAAACTGCTGCAATATAACGCTTCAATATTTCTTCAAACTATCAAGAAAGAAGGTAAACAGTAACTCCAAAACAATAGCGTCACAAGTAGATTTTCTTTTGAAGCATTTTGAAACATGTCATATAGGTTTAAGGGCTTTTCTGCATAAAATACATGTAAGAGTGTTTTTGTACTGATGCAACGATTTCCTTCCCACAATTGTCTGCATACTCCTGAGGTTGACATTTACTTTCTAGGTAATTTTACTGAAGTGCATGGTGGAGTTTTTATCATATCAGAGTGGATATAGTGAAAACAGTGAAGCTAGCAGACAATAAACTGTGAATCAATATATCATGATATTTTTGTCAGTTCTGTGCTCTTCCGAATATATTACAACCGATGCCTCTTCAAAAGTAAAAATGAAAAACACAACTAATCTACCCACTTGTGTCAATCACTCGATTCTCCCTACCGCAATATTCAACGGTAGAGGGCGATATCTCCCACACACAGCGCAGACAAAGGCATTTCCGGTTTCCATACCCACATAATGGGTCAAGTCTTAGCAAGGCCCATAAAAATTGTAGTTTTTTTAGCCTAGAACATGCAAGCAACAAATTCAAATGCTACCTGCATAGATATAACAAAATTATCAGGAGATTTTATGAAACATGAACAATGTTTTCATTAAATAAGAGATACGTTAACCTGGCTGTACATTTTCTATGGAAGCCGGAAGAAATTTTGTCAAATTTTCGGTACAGAATTTGTATCTGCGAATGTGTTGACCTGCGTTGTATGCAGGAAATGCCGCCCTCTACTGCTGAATCTCATATCTGCGGTAGGGAGAATTGCAAAGAGACCAGTGGAAAACAATGCATACTAACACCAAGAGCCCTGGTTTTTAATTCTACATATTATTAAAGTTAACCCATAGTAGTAGAGTGCCTCCATTTGGTGACATTTTTACATTACCTTAAAAGGAGAATGAAACCCTGGGGAAAAATCAGTTTTAATGAAAAGAAAGGATAGGGAGAAGACAATAAAGAAAAGCTCCATCAAAATCGGTTACAAAATGAGAAAGTTATGAAAGTTTGAAAAGTCTTAATTTACTTTCTATGGTGATCCTCAAATTGGTATTGTTGTTTCAAAATGGCAGGTTTGAGTGGACAACATTTAAAATGATTTGCACACAATTTTTTTTATTTTCTCCATTATCTCTCATGGTGCAGCCTGTCTCCTTCTTAGCTCAAGATATATCATGGGAAAATGTATTTGACACAACACAGTTTGAGTTCACAAAGAAACAAGTAGCAGCTCATTTTGTAACCGATTTTGATGGGACTTTTTTTAAATTGCTTATTTCTATCCTTTCTTTCCAGTAAGACTGATTTTTCCCAAGAGTTTAGGCTCCCTTTAAATCCAGAATGGTGGGAACAACACACACATTACACATGTACATGAGCAGAAAGACAAATATTCACAGGAAAAATTTAGTCTTTCTAAATGACATTGCTGTATGTTGTGGTGCTTACAATTAAAGAGTGGTCAGATTATGTAAGTATTCATTCAACTCTCTACATTGGAATGCAGTATGAAATAATTACATAATCAGTATTTCCATTAGCAAATTGGCAGTGTTACTGTTAAATAGTGCAATGTTCATTCATTCATATGCAATTTATTTTTTTAACTACTCAAAGAGTGCAAAATACCGTGGTCTTTCTAAAATGATAAGGCTGTATGTAGTGGCACTTACGATCAAGAGTGGTTTGATTATAATCATTAAACTCTCTACATTGGAAGTGCAGTGTGAAATAATGATGTAATCAGTATTTTCATGTGGAAATTGGCAATTTTATTGTTAAATATTGCAACATTCATTCATTCATCTGCAATTATTTTTTCAACTACTCAAGAGTGCAAAAACCAATGATCTTTCTAAAATGACAACGCTGTAGGGTGTGGTGCTTACGATTAAGAGCATGTGTGGAAGCGTCGTGGTCTGGTGGTTCTGACTCTCGTCTTTCAATCAGAGGGTCGTGGGTTCGAATCCCAGCCATGGCGTTAATTTCCTTCAGCAAGAAATTCATCCACATCGTGCTGCACTCAACCCAGGTGAGGTGAATGGGTACCTGGCAGGAATTCATTCCTTGAAATGCTTGCGCGCTGTAAAAGGCTGCCGGGCTAAAGCCGGGGTAATAATATCCAAGTCCTTTGGAAGCGCATAGAGACGTTATATCATAATGTGATATGCGCTATACAAGAACTATATATTATTATTTTATTATTATTTTGATTATATATACTGTAAGTAATCATTTAACTCTCTACATTGGAAATGCAGCATAAAATAATTGCATAATCAGTATTTTCATGTGCAAATTAGCAATTTTACTGTTAAATGGTGCAATATTCATTCATTCGTGTGCAATTTATTTCCTTAACAGTGCAAAATACAATGGTCTTTCTAAAATGACAAGGCTGTATGTAGTGGCACTTGAGATTAAAGAGTGGTTTGATTATATTATAATTAATCATTAAACTCTCTACATTGGAAATGCAGCATAAAATAATTGCATACTCAGTATTTTCATGTGCAAATTAGCAATTTTTCTGTTAAATGGTGCAATATTCATTCATTCATGTGCAATTTATTTCCTTAACTACTTAACAGTGCAAAATACAATGGTCTTTATAAAATGACAAGGCTGTATGTAGTGGCACTTGAGATTAAGAGTGGTTTGATTATATTATAATTAATCATTAAACTTTCTACATTGGAAATGCAGTGTAAAATAATGATGTAATTAGTATTTTCTTGTGCAAATTGGCAATTTTTCTGTTAAATATTGCAATATTCATTCACAAAGGTTCATGTGCAATTTATTTTTATAAATTACTCAAAGAGTGCAAATACATATACAATTATTGTTGTCTATCTTTGAAGGAAAACCTGATAAACTAGATTTTCAGGAAACTTGGTACTACTACGTATAACCGTAACAGCCTCCTCGCTCTCATCAGACAATAAACTTTCACATATTTGCTCTTTCATACATGTATATCAAAGAAGAGGCATACATGTATTTATGCTAAGTTTATAACTGCATTTTACATTTCAGGTTTTCTCATGAATATTCATTAAATGATTCATAACAACCCTCTTCAACCATAAAATTGATATGAATGGTATGCTTTTTGTTTGGTTGGCTTTTGTTTGTTTGTTTGTTTGTTGTTTTTTTTTTTTTTGGGGGGGGGGGTTCTGTTTTAAATATTCAGCACGGTTCAACAATAATGAGTTTGAAAACACACAAACCCAAGTAATGTCCACCTGGAAAAGATGTTTTTTTTTTTTTTTTTTTTAATTTAGAGCCCATTATACAGATATCAAAACAAGTACAAGTATCCCTTGTTTAAAATAGCTGGAGATAAGATATTTTTAGTGAACTTCATGTAAGCATTACAGTGACAATTTTAATAGAAAGGGGAAACCCAAGATTTGCTCACAATCGCACTTCCTGGTAACGTCTTTCCTGCTATATCCCTTTGCTCTAATCAATGCTCACTTGAAGCATGCTTGAAAAGCCCTCGTGAATTGAAAAAACTCTATTCACTGTGTTTACACATGAACAACTAGGAGAGTGAATAAGGAAAATGTTAAAAATATCATGCTAAGGCCTCTTATATCAATGTCCTGGTGCAAAAGAACGTGTCCGCAGTGCAAAAAAACGTGTCCGAAATGCAAAATGAAAAAATGCTGAAAATCATATTTTTCAAACAATGATTGATAATTACATGGGTAGCATATGGGACCTTGAAAATTTTTAAACAATCTCCTTGTGGCATGATCTTTGCTAAAATTTTGTTCCACTGTGTCACATTAGACATTTTGATTTTTGCATTTTTACATTTTTGCATTCTGGACACATGTTTTCGCACCACAGCATTAATGTAATATGCCTAACAATGTGCAAACTTAAAAATCTGCATGAGTTGTTGAAGTGAGTAAAAAAAAAAAACACAAACAAAAGAAGGTGATTGTATTTTTTTAAAGTGTGAAAGGTAACAATTAGTACTTGTATTCAGTGTTTGTTGGCAGTGGAATTGTGAATCGTTAAATGACTATTATCAGGGATCAACATAAACAGGCAGGTGGGACACACAGACCCCCAAAATTAAGGTGTGGACCCCCTAAATTAACAATACGAATACAGGGCTCAATATACAGATCTAAGAATTTCAATCCATCCCCCCCCCCCACACACACACTCTCTCTCTCTCTATTTTTTTTTATTAGAAATTAATATTTAAAATTGTGATTACAGATAAATCGAAAATTAGATTCAGAAATTATAATCAATAAGGTTGATTTCTAAATTCTGTTATCAACCCCATTGAGCAAGATTATATTTCTATGTAACACACATTTTTCATGGACCCTAGCCCAAGTTATCTCGGACTTTGCGTTTAGATTGAAATGTGGGTTAAGATTTTAATGAAATTTTGTTTCAAGTCTAGAAATTCAGAGTTTACCAGAAAAGTTGGTAAGCCCTGCTTTTATGCTAGCCATGTGTTTACTAACATAAAAGTCTGCATGATTTGTTCAAGTCAGTCAAAGAGAAATAATAATAAAATTTTGTCCTTATATAGTGCAAATTGCATTATTATGTTATATGAGAAGGTGACTGGATTTCTTTTCTATGTGCAAAAAAGTGCAGTAATGATTAGTGCTTGAATATTCATTGCCTGTTGGCATTTAACGTGAATTTTGAATCATGTCTGTTATGTTTGAAAATTTCAAGGCAGAGGTGCAATGGGATTAAAATGTGGTCTTGTGTAATACAGATGAGGAAAGTTTACCTGATTATTTACAGGTGGAAATGGAGTCTGAAATTATGGTAGAAAGAACACAGAAATACACATGAATAAAAGGACATTAGAGCACAGAGACATACTGACGACACAACATGACAGCAAACTTTTTTCTGGCATTTCCAAATCCATGTCTAAAATAAGCAACCGTTGACTTGAATGCTTGATGACATTATTTGCATAATGAACCGTAGTGAGGTAAAGTAACTTCTGGCCCGTATTCACAAAGGTGTACTAAGTTAAGCCATGGTTTAACCCATTTGTGACAGGAGGTCCACATTTTGTGGTTTGGTCTAATAACTTTTGATGCAGAGCCCTAAAAATCATACTAAAACATGAGCAGAAAGAGCAAAAAAATTCTACACATACTGTGCCCATTTTCGTTGCATCAATATTTGTTGTTTGATGCTGAAATTTTTTTAAAGGAAAATAAGCATTAAAACCCTTAAATTGGCAATGCGATGAAAATGTTAAAATTGCCGTTTTTCCCTGCAAATTGGCAACTTCATGATTTCTCATCATACATTCTTTCAATTTATATTTATTTCAGATACATGATGTTTTCTAAGAAAAATGCAGCAATAAAAGAAAAATGTTGGTGTTGCCAATTTCAAGAATAAAAGCTGATCAAATTAGGCTTTCAATAATTCCTGTCAAGAATGGATTAAATCTGTGGCTTAACTATGGTTAGCCAAATGTGACAATTCTTTCTGCACTGTTATGTTCCTCATGTTCACTAGACTTCTGGTCTCATGCTTGAATGGTCAAGAAATCTATTATACTTATTCCCAGGCAGTTTTTAATAGTGTGAGTACAAAAAATACTTATAATCGAACATCTACTGTTTAGAGATTTGTGTTACATTTGGCCAGCCGTAGTTCGACCACTGATTTAACTTAGTACAGCTTTGTGAATACCGGCCAACCTCTTCAAAAACAGATTATCATTATTTTATCTGTATGGACAAGAGCAGGTCATGGTGTACCTGCATGTAGCAAAGTTATGTTAATGCACATTTTCATTGGAGCAGACAATTTTACCCTTTCACATCAAAAAGGAACTGAATGGAAAAACTAGAGCATTAAATTCATCCCTGTTTTCACGAAGTGACGGATGCGAGGAAATCGCAAATTTTTCAATTTTAAATTTTTTTGCATTTTTGGACATCTTTCACTAACATCATGAACCTCAAAGAGTTTCCGACTGTTATAATGTCTAATTAAGTAACTATGACCAACACCGCTGACTGACATAAAATAAAATGTTAAGGAAAGACAGCAAATTTCTCACTTGATACATATGTAAACATTACCTTCAAGGAACAAATAACAATCATTTATAATCTGAGGTTTCAAAAAAAAAATTTCTATCAGAGATACTTTGTAATTAGAAAAAATTAGAAAAAAAAATAACTTTAAGCATGTGAATGGTTTTCATTTGTGTTATAAGCAAATCTTGAAATTTTTCATGAAGAAAATGAGTGAACATGATGTATTTTTTGAAGAATTCAAGAGAATTCCTTGAAATACATGGCAAGAGGTGATACTTATTTTCTGATTGCTCCAAGTGCATTTGAAAGCTTCAGGAAGGCAAAGCACAAAGTATATTTCTATCAAATTGCTTTAATTATTATCCTTCCATTATTTGAATATTAGTGAAAATGACAATGCTCATAGCATTGCAGGTTTTTGCTCCAAAACCAGCAGTGGTGCACAATGACTTTCACATTATACTTTCAAAGGCTTTTCCTAAGTCTTTGATAATCAGTTTATTTTATGGATTTTTCAAAAATCACTGAAAGATACAATGATTACAAAGATTGGAGATACAATTATTATTATTTTTCTTTTTATCATTTACTGTAAAAGTGGAAATTTTCTCGCAACTGATCTTTTGTGCTTGGCCAAACAAATGCACATTTTTAATTTTTGCAGACAGTTAGAATAACTGTGTTTACACTTCACATGCAAAATAAACAATATATTTCGCACGGTTTTATTTTCGGGCAAGGGTCGTGAAGCGCAAAATGTGTGAAAATTTCCACACCACAAAATATTCCACGTTTACAGTATTGTGTTTTCTATATTACAGGGCCTTTAATATGTTTTAATACACACTGGATACATCTACACACAGCCAACATAATTTGTCAGTATTAAGTTGTGATTCCTTCTAATTTTCATTGTTAAAGCCTGTCTCTAGTTTTGGTAGCAAAAGGAGAATTGGCACTAAACTGATCAAGTATATACATGACGAAAGGATATGTGTTGAATTGTGTGACATTACTTCCATGAATTCCGACGAATTTTAGTGTAAATGCACGAGTGAAAAGCAATATAATGGTCACACTCAGCGGTAGGCTCTGAAACCTCCACAGGGACGTGCTTGACGTAAAACACACAGCGATTCACTGTGTACCTGCAGGCAAAGGGAACTCCCATTGGTTTTATGTGTGTACGGGCACTGTGTGATATTGCGTTGACAATGTTTTGGGGGATCCGAAAACTAAAGATTTGACATTCTGATTGTAAAATACACCAACACAAATGAGTTTTTTTTCAGTATCCTATAACTCATAAAGGTTTTATGATACAGTCTCTCATTTCATTTGGCAATGAAATGAAATAGTGAAAGATACTTTTCTGAGTTTTACCAAAACTAGAGACAATCTTCAAGGATATGTGCATAAATGTTTCGAAACATGCAGCTTATCTTTAAATCATTGGTTTTGTAATACTGCAGTGATCTCATTAAACCTTCTACTTTCAGTAAGAAAGCAATAACTACAGTGTGTAGAAAGTACTTAAAGCATCCTGCTGCATTGTTTAACAACATGATGGTATATATATATATTTTTTTCTTGCCAAGAGCTATATTCACCACAGGAAACAACAATACTTTATGGCTCTGATGCACATGAGGGAAAAGCCATCACACACAAAAGAAGAAAGCAACACCACAAGCAGAAAGAAAAGCCATAAGCATTAAGCCACAGGAACTCCACGACAGATAGGACGATACAATTAGAGTAGAAAGCAGATGAGAGCATGAGACAAGACAACACAAACACATACTAACAGCGACGTGAAACCTTACTTCAAAGAGCCGGCCGTCTGTCGGGAGACTGGGGCTGGAAGATCGCATGTGCGGGTGGAATGAATGGGGGCGCACCACAGACGGTTTCCCCGGTCGGAGCTGTTGGAAGGGTATCTTGGGGTCGTCCGTTCGACCGCCTCCTTCCGATATCATGCGATGCCGGGGAGACGAGGCAACCTATGGGTTTCATGTGTTAATGATACCAGGTCGGGTTTGGGGGTTAAGGGGTAAGGGTAAAGGAGAAAGGTAGAGGGTGAATAAAGAATGCGAGTTAGAAGAATAAATCTGTAGGTTGTGAAAGAGAGAAGCTACATATACCCGACTCCTCGGGAATCATTCAGGTATTTCAATTACTAGTTAAAAGTACTTTGACAGAGAAATATTCTTGTCAAATTAAGAATAAATCTTAGTATTTGAAATGAACCCCCGCAAATAATTTGACCTATGTACTGAAATGCTTGACCACTTTAAACATAAAATAGCGAAAGACAAGATGAACATGCCTGTGGAGTAAAAAAGGGTTAAAGTATTCTGTCCAAAAGATATAAAGAGGACAACATGAAATGATGCATTTTAAGAAGACATAGATTCCCTGATTTGTATAACAAAAAGTTAACAGATTCATTTCAAAAACCATATATTATGCAGGGCTCCACACTTACTTTTTTGTAAGATTTAATTTCCGGGCTCTCTATTCACTGAGCCGTGTTAAAAATGGTTCACTTTGGGGGTCTGGACCAAGATTTTTGGTGCCCATGTGTCCTGGGTGCTGGGCGCCATTGTGGAGCCCAGCATTACGGTACGTCAGATGCGATTCAAACAAACAATTACAAATACAAACCACATTATGCACTCAGTTTGTAATTCGAAGATCAAAGTAGGAGATTCCTCATTCTAAATACAGCATATTTATACTACATGTACATGTATATAAAGTGGTTCATAAAAATCAAGGAAATTAAATGGTGTAGTTGGTCTAATCTGTCAACTTGTATCATAAAGCCCAGCGCACACTATATGATCCGACTGCGATCCGATTTTCGAACAAATTCAGGGAATAATTTTCCTGGTATCGCATCGCAATTTGCTATGCATTCTTGATATGACTGCTATACAAAATTTCTTGTGTGTAGTAGGTTTTTTACATAGGACTGTACAGAACTTTGTTAAAAGTATTTTCGTATTGATCAAAACTGTTAATCAAATTTGAGAATTGAAATTATTCCCTGAAATTGCATTTTGCATTAAATATGAAAGTTTGCACAAGTAAAATTATCTTTTTTGAAGTTCAAAATAATGAAACAAATACCAAAATCGAAATTTTGGTTAACTGCAAGCCTTGTGGTTGGAGTGAAGGCCAAATCGGCTTCAAATCTTATCCGATTACAAGATTGCTATGACGTCATTACGAATTAGAATTGAATTCGCTTTTATTCCTACAGGGCGGCTCTCAATAGCCCGGAATGTTAGTGTTCATACGACTATTCAGAACTTTGATCATGAAGATTTTACATGTTTGAATGTTCATATCAAATGCTATAACAAATTTTTCCAAAATCGGATCGCAGTCAGATTGTGCTGTGTGCACCGGGCTTTAGCCTTATCTGCATGAAAATATAGATTATGATATTTCACTTGTAACAGAATTCCACATTATACACTCTTATTTCAACGGTGTCAAATTGACTTGGAAACGGCATCAGCTGGGAGTCAACTCTATTCCGAGTTAAAGTGACTCGTTTTCTTAGTTACTTTGACTCAGAATTGAGTCGATTCTCAGCTAATGCCATACCATGTCGAGGCAAATTAATTCGGAATCCAATTCACTCGGAATGGAGTTGACTCCCAGCTGACGCCGTTTCCGAGTCAATTTGACACAAGTGGAAATAAGAGTGTATATGGTTTGGCCCAGTAACTTTTGATGAAGCACACTATACCAAATATATGAGCAGGAAGAGCCAAAAATTCCTCACATATACTATGCACATCTTTGGTTGCATCAGTATTTGTCGTCTGATGCTGAAATTTTCATGAAAGGCAAAATAAGCACTACTTAAATTCTTAAATTGGCAATGCGATAGGAAGTTCAACAATATCAAATCATTTCAGGCACATGGCTTTTCATAAGAAAAATGTAGCAATAAAAGAAAAATTATAGTGTGTTGTCAATTTGAAGAAGAAAAGCTGATCAACTATGCCTTCAAATAATTCCTGTCTTGAATGGAAAAAATAGTGGATCTCTTCTATCAATAACACATAATTTTTGATGTAACAAGTCCATAGAAAGACACATGGTACAGTGACTGCAGTATTACTGCTACAGCACTTGCAGCACCATCCATACTATTTGACATACAAAGTTCACTATATGTGTAAACACCACATTACAGTATGATTGAATAATACAGTTATAAATCTGTCAGTAAATAAGCAAGTGCCTTTCATGTATTACACACAAGTACAATGTACATGTATGTACAGCAAAATCATACATGTAGCTCTTTGAATAGGAAAAAAACTATTCAGGAAATTACAGATTTTCATGCTACTACACCATATTAAGCTTTACCTACACTTGAAGATATCTTCACTTGTATTATGTATCACAAATATCTCATTAACGGTAACCCCCCCCCCCCCCCCCCCCCCCAAATCATACTGTTTGGTCAAGTCAGTTTTAATTCAACCATCTTCTTCCTTTCCCTTGCATGTAATATGTACTGTATGTCTATACATGTATATGAAACTGATCTCATTTTAACACTATCTCTCCTTTCCATCATTCCCTTTATTCAACACTACTGTCATGCTCTCTTTTCTTTTCCTCTCTGTACATGTACATCTCTTTCTGTCTCTTCTTTTCTTCTCTCTCTCTCTCTCTCCCCCTCTCTTTTTTTCATCTCAAGTACACTGTATATCACTGAATTTGATACAGCACTTCCTTAAACTTATGCAAATGACACAATCTGCTAATGAATGGAGCACAAGGGAATAGTCTATCAACCCCAGACTCAAATACATCAGTTTTTATACAGAATTTGATTTAGAAATGGAAGGATTCTGCCTAATAAAGCACCATGCCCATTTCTCGATAGGTCCTGATGCCAGGAACTTCCCACCAAGAGCGACTCACCGAGTTCTACAGGGGCATGGCAGCCAAAGATATGATAAACTCCCAATTCAAAGTAAACATTTATTGCCACAACCAGCACTGTCAAATGTTGAGGGCACATCTATTTCAAATTCTTTACTGCAGCTGAAATCTGAAGTAGTGTTAACAATACACAAAGACCAGTACTGACAACCGATCCAAGAAATAGCCAACTGACCAGAAAACATCCAAATATGTCATCTCTCTTTGTACAAGTCGATGAATATCCATCCAATATGACTTCATGAAAACGGCATCCTTAAAGGGACCGGAAACTCGCAAATCATGGGGTTACGGCGGGTGGCCCTACTGGGGTCATAGTTGGATATCTCCATGTATCTTCAAAAACGAACACGCAATATTACTGCAACATACGGACGGGCCAGGATGGGCAAAATATTGAAGAATCACGATCATGAGCCTTCTTGATCGTCTTGTTTTTCACGCTGAATGACCTTGCAGTTATTTGTGTGTGTATTCCAATTACAACAGCCATTCTGCCGAATAAAAGCAGAAGTGAGTAATCTAAAAGAGCAAGGTACCCCATCCTCATGGAAATTTTATTCGCTGGTCCCAGGTCATCGTACAGTTTGGCTTGCAATGCGGAGACAGCGATTGATTTTGGGCCTACACGGTTTGCGACTTTCCACTCCCTTTAACCCCAAAAGATCATCAATAACTTCAACCCGAGAAGAAATGTCACCCAAGCAAATGTCACTAAAGCATACTGGATCCCAATCACTGAAGATCTAGTTCATTCATTTGACTCTCAGTCAAAGGGTTGAAGGTTCAAATCCAAGCCTCGCATTAATATCTTTTGGCAATGTCATTATCATTATCATAATCTTAATCCTTTATTTACCTATTTTTATCATTATTATAATAGAGACATTACATAATGTGATATGCGCTATACAAGAACAGAATATTATTATCATTATTATCATTATTATTATTATTATTATCATTATCATCACTATTATCATTATTAGTGTCATTACTGTTATTACTATTATTATCATCACTTTTAACATCATCATTAACATTATCATTATAATCATCACTATAATTATCAGTAGTAGTGGTAGTAGTAGTAGCAGTAGTAGTAGTAGCAGCAGTAGTAGTAGTAGCAGTAGTAGTAGTAACTAGTAGTAGTAGTTACACGACAAGTGTAACAAAGCATTGTGATTGTTATGCGGTGAGCAGTCAGCTTGCCGGGGGTCCTTGTGTAGGGCTGTTACATTGCATTTATTTCAGATATTTACACTTAAATTCACTTGAAATCATGAAAGAAATGTCACACGATCCCACACATGTATCTTTTTCTGCAAGGCGGACAATGTGAGACTATATTTCATCAGTTTCATACCAAATTTCTTGTTGTTAATACCAAAACCGTACTTCAGATTTAAAGGCATTGGCTAACTTTGTGAGTAGCTGATTTTAAAAATTCTCAAATTAAGATGAAACATCTGTATGAGTACTTGTATTTGTACTCAAAAACCCTGAAACCAACCATAATTTGGAATGAAAAAGTGTAAGTTAGACGCAAACGGCGATTTTATTATCCTTCTTCTCACGAGACAATCACTAAGAGGACCACTTTGCTTGAATTTGAAAATGCCGTTATGTGCCTCCCGCAGCATGATACGCCAATGCACACAATACGGTATTAAGGTGAGTCATACGCACATGCGCACTCCTTATGTCTATTCTGTGCAACCGACCCTCGTATATTTTTCAAACATTGGTTCACATTTTTTATATTTAAAAATACTTCCTGTGGATATTATACTTTGAAACTTTCAGACTGGTATTTTTACACTATAACCCTTAAAACAAGTTTTTTTTTTAATTATAACAATGTTAACCAATGTCTTTAAAGCATGAGAAAGAGGGCAGCCCAGTAAATGACAAACACCGAGTTCTTACCTCTATGGACTCATACACATGCCCAGGAATGGTGCCTTCATCCAGATCTAGTTGTGGTGAAGGAGGAGGTTTAAATGTTATCAGTGTCGTTGCCATTATGAACTCTCTCTCAACGGATGAAGACAATGGCATTGGACGACAGATACAAATTTTCCCAAAGGCTTTGGACACTGATTCTAATATAATCAAGCTTTTGTTATAAAAACGATGCTGAAATCTCCATTCTGCTAAGTCTGCAACGGATAGTATCCTGATGGTGTTTGTAGGCATCCAACATCTTACAACTCGTTGTTCTAAAAGGCTTAAGTGCACAAGAAGTACAAGATGCTCTGATCCATATGCTACATGTATCTCCAGATCTAAACCAGTTATCACAGCACTTGAATGTCTTTACAGCCTTAATGCAGCCATAAAGAGGACAGATATTATACTTTCGATACTGCAATGTAAAATACCGGTACTGAATTAAAGAAAATTATGTTGAGTGTAGTAATCAAAGGAGTGTCAAATTACTGCCTGAATAGTAATTTCAAATGTTCAAGTAGAATAATCAAATTAGAAAAGATTAATTACTTTTGAAATAATACACTAATGGTCTAGTGTCTAATTATCCAGAGAAAGCAATATCCTAAAAAAAAATCACTTCTTAGCTTGTAAGTCATGATCAGGTTAGATTTGTTATAGTGCGGCTGCTTCCAAACCAAACAAGTTGGATAAAATCCCAAATGAGAGAGCATCTAGCCATCCATACAGTCACAAAATCTGTCTCACTACTTGGGGGGGGGGGTGTTTCACAAAGACAAAGATTGACTCAAATCATTCTTAACTATGGCAGGCCATTCATGCCACTGTTTGCTTTCACCATCGGTCTCTCAAGAGATCATGGTCTCATATTTGCAGAATTTACTCTTTTGGGGGGGTTTTCTTCATCAATAAACTATGAAAAATTGTCAATTCTGCAGATTTGTTACCATGATTTGCAAATCCTTTGAGAGATCCACGGTGAAAGAAAACAGTGGCATGAATGGCCAGCCATAATTAAGTGCGATTTTAGTCAATTTTAGTCTTTATGAAACCCCACCCTGGTTTCACCCATGAATGCAAGGCAGCCAGGACATCCAGTTGTTGTAAAGCTTCAAAGGAAGAGTGGTTCCTCAAACTCAAAATGTCCCCTTCAAAAGATTTTCACAGTAGGCAGGAAGAGACAAACAAGGAAGCACAACATCAGCTAACTTCAGATTTATAGTAAAAACAATCACTTTGATAGTCCTGAATAGCCAAATCCTTAAATAATAAGCTCAAAAAATAATTCCGCCATTTTAATCAGTATTGGTATAATGCATGTTTGATTTTACATTGCACTTTTTGCTTTTTTGAAAGTGCCACCATTTTCTGGTAATTCTGTTACCAAGGCATAGTAAATACCACAATACATGTATCATGAAAGCAAGTAGAAAATTGTTGGAATGAAAGAGTTCAGGTGAAAGAATGAGCATATTTGCAGAGTATTAAATGGTGAGAAAAGGGGCAGGATAAAAAAACTCTAAAAAAATATGAGCTACAAATCTCTGATATGTAATTCTGTTACCGTGGAATTGCCCTTTTAGGGAAAGGATGACGATTCTAAAGTTTATTTATTTTTTTTACTCACACAGAAAGATCTGAATGACACTCCACAGAATCAAAAAAGAAACTTGGTGTCTCCAAAACCACAAGTCAAAATAAGCTAGAGTATTGTTACATTCCTACATCAGAAACAGGCTTCTACCATTCAAAGTTTCTATTTCCTTTTTACATTTAAATGTCAGAAGTGATGTTTCAGGGGTAGAAATTAGTAAGTTATTCACAGAAACCTAGGAATGACTCCCAAAATGGGTGTGAAATACGAGTACAGGTGCATATATGGAATGGATTCCAGTTAAATTTGATGCTAAAAATCATCTCTATCGACAGCCCATAGTTAATGTACACGCATCCTCTTTTGATGAGTCTCCTTCAATGGTCTGTAGAATAGAGTATTTATCATAGGCAACAAAGAATGCAGTTAATGGCAAAGGTAACCGTTGAAAACCAAAAAGCCGTAGAACATCATGATCATCACACAAAATAAGGCATTAACGCATACAGAGAAGCTTTCTAATACGGTGGTACTGACGTGCATCCACAGAGTCGTTTTTCAAACTGATGATTCTGAGAGAAGGCAATAAACATCCCACACCATCCAATTCATGCACTGATATGACACAGTATTCAAATGACGCAGTATGCTCTTTTCAAGAGATATCTGGTCCAGTTTGAGCATTCACCTCTCACCTGTGGTGTCCTTCCTCCAACTGACTTAATGTCAGTTTTCAAAGAAAACCCGAACATCATTTCCACCACCAAACTATATGACATTGATTAGATAGGGAATTCCCATTATTGGTACAAAGTACCTGGTTGGATAATACAAATATGATATTCATTAATTTCATATTCATATTGCATGCAAAACAAAAAAAAAACAATCCTGCAAATTGGTTTAGGTAAACACATCAATTTACGTCAAAAGGAAGCCATACAGGGTATAACAACTATCATTTTAAAAAAGCTATCAAGGACACAACATGAGGTTGCACGAATGTAAAGCGAGAAAAATTATAATATTTGCCTGACCATATTTAGTCAAGGCAATACTCTAGTGCTACATGTAAGTGCTAAGTGCTATTAAACCATGAAAGTGAAACAATCTTGAGTCTATACAGTATGTGCGAGGTCTTTAAGGACAATGCTTAAGCTTTTGTGTGATCACTTACGATTGTAGAACAGGGAAATATTTATTTTGTAACTAAGTTTAGAGAACTGGTTCTGAAAAGTTCACAGCTCAAAATAGACATGAGTAGAATTTGACACTGCCCCCCCCCCTCCCCATTTCTTCTTTAAATAGAACTAATGTTGGTCTAACAAGTGTATTTTATAGGGGATCCAAGATCTGGAATGAATTACACCCAGCTATAAAGACAAGTCCATCTTTAAATTCACTTAAGCGTAACTATAAGTCATATTTACTGAAGCAATATTAGGCTCTTTGTCTGGCATAATACCTTGTCTGTGTTGGGCTTGTCCTGGTTGTTTAACTTTTTATTGTATTTGTTGTTGCTTTTTAATAACTTATTTCATGATATCCAGTTAATTTTGCCCAACTACATCTATTTCTTTTATATGTTATTGTATTTTCTATATCAAGGTGGCAGCTGTTCATAAAGCTCTTGCTTTTCTTGCTGTCTCCTCTATCTTATGTTTTTATACCATGTATATATGTATTTTTAAACAATTGATGGAAATAAATTAATTGAATTGAATTGAATTTCATTCCTGGCCTAACTCTTCACTGGCTCGACTGCAAGGAATCAGTGATAATTATTACCACAATAACAACTGAAACAACGGCAACAAGACTGATACTATATTTAATGTTAATGCAGCACAGAGAAGTGTATGTACGAACATCTTCAAATATTTAACCCATTCATATGACAGAGGTCCACATTTTGTGGTTTGGCCTAATATCTTTTGATGCAAAGCCCTAAAAATCATACCAAATACATGAGCAGGAAGAGCAAAAAATTCTACACAAACTGTGCCCATTTTGGTTGCGTCAATTTTCGTTGTTTGATGCTGAAAATTTTTAAAAGGAAAATAAGCATTAAAATCCTTAAATTGGCAATGTGATAGGTTTAAAATCACTGTTTTCCCCTGCAAATTGGCAACTTTTTGACTTCTCATCATAATTTCTGTCAATTTATATTCATTTCAGATACATGACGTTTTATAAGAAAAATGTAGCAATAAAATAAAAAAGTTGGTGTTGCCAATTTGAAGAATAAAAGCTGATCAAATTAGGCTTTAAATAATTCCTGTCACGAATGGGTTAAGCTGCAGTATTGATCTAACATAGAAAGCATGATGATCACACCAAATAAGGATTTGGAAACTAACAGTACTGTATCAAAAACTTTTGCTTCCCTTGATTTGCTTCTAAAAAAAAAAAAATCGTTTTTTTTTTTCCAGTGCTTTTTGTATCGTGATGATGGAATTAAAGCAAACAGCTAATCATTAATCATATTGAGATACATTGTATCATATGAAATGGGGACAAAGAGTGCATTTGGACTGAAATCACTCAGCAGTGGGGACACACCCTATTTTCTGATGTGTTCCCTCCCTGATTTACATGCAATAATCTTTTTTAATAACTTCAAAAGGCTATATCTTCCAGACATGAAATACATGTACATCCTATGATTCAGTCCCATTCATTCAAAACAATGGAAGCATTTCAAAAAGGAAAGATAATGAGGTCATCACTTGAAATGAAGAACAAAGAATACAAAAAAAATTGTCATTCTCACCAAGAGGCTTACAAGTTCTAAGATTAGAATATAACTTATATTTCCTCCCCCCCCCCCCCCCCACCCCCTTCCAATTCTGCAATAATTATTCAGTTATAAATTAGGATCAGGATAATTAATTGTCCAGAGTAAATGTTTACTGACAATGAATTGCATGCTATTAGGCAAAACACTTCCGCATATACATGGCATTGATACAATATATTGATTGGTAAGAAGTTAACAGTGGAACAATGGGTGTAATAAGACGATGCCCCCTCTCCACAACATGGTTTAATTTCAGATCACCATGTGCTACTAGTATGGTTATTAACCATGCCCTGGTTAAAAAGCAGTGAGTATTATACCCTGTTAAAATCTACATCAGTCGGTGTCACACCAGATGACTGTCTGGGGTAAAGTCGGGGTGAAATTCCTTCTCAAACACGAGGTAACAAAAGCGAGGACCGTTTTAAATCAGAATGCACATCTGCAGGAATCGCGAGGTGCGGGTTGTCATGGTAAAATGTCCAGCGGGGGAAAAGCGCGCGCTGCACTGTCGTGTTGAAATAAAGAAGAAATAATAGAAGTAGGCCTACTGTACGTAATTGTGTTACTTCGTAAATTAATCTTTCATTTGCGAACTCGACGTCGACAGCTACAGAGACACGCTTATACTTAACACGAACATGTGCAGCTAGTCGCTTATACATTGAATATATCGGTATTTGTCATTAAGAAATACATTAGAATGATCAACATACAGAATGAAAATCAATATTTAATATCAATCTTTTTAAAACTTTTTTATGGGCACTTTATTGAAAGCTTAACGTGAAACACCCTGTTTTTGCCAATACATGTTTGGCAAATCGGCCTCATTAGTTTATATGTGCTCACCAAAGCGCGCGTTCCATTTTCTACCCCGCGAGCGTTTAAATCTATGCTCAAACAGGGGATCACGCCGGATGACAGAGGAAGTTGTGCCGTGTCATGCTAGGCCGTCTAGCGTGATTTTCACCTCACGTTACCTCGCGTTCGTGCTTTGTCCTTTGTGCCAACACTGTTTAAATCTACAGTGGACAAAGGACGACACGGGGTAACCTCTGGAGGTTACCTCACGTTTGTGGTAGATTTAAACGGGGTATTACTAAACACTGCCAGTCAAACGACCCCTTAAATTTCATTCCAGATCCAACATTTTAAAAAATTAATGGGTATCTATTATAACCAGACCCTTCAAAATGACTGCAAACCCCCATCCCCCCCCCCCTCCTAAAAAGGGGGAAAAACACTTAAACAAGTAGAGAAAAACTTATGACAGGCATATATTTTGTGCGTACCTAAGAAGAGGTTTAGATCTGGGAAAGGTTACAAATAATTTTTGAGCTTCCTCATTCCTTTTCTCATGTCAGCTTGAGAGAACACCATAGTGGAAATATCCCCTGAAAAGAAATGCCCTTCACATGTTTTCATACATGTAGTGATATAATGATGAGAAACAGATATTCATTTTTTGTTCAAACCATGCAGGAGTGAAAAAACAAAGATAATCACTGCTTACTTGAGGAGGTTTAACTGATAATTTCAATTCAAATTCAATTCAATTTTGGTTTTATTGTAAAGAAAAAATGTAATCAACCAAAGTTCAAAGACTTCGGCGATATCATTTTTACAAGGATGTAACTTCAGATTTAGCGAGCTGGATTAATTCAGAAAACTCTGTAAGTATTGCTATCGGTTAAGATATACATGTCAGATTTCAAAAGTGGGAACAAGGTGTAGTTGCGTCCCTTCAATCTGCCACTGCACATACAGCTACAGCATTCAAGCAGGCATTAGGGGAAAACATTTTCCTCCGTGTTAAATCCCGGAGCAGACAATTTCACACCTCAATTGTGGCCGTAATGACAAGATGATCGTGATCCAATTTGCAACAAATCTGGAAAAGCGATTTCATGCTGAAGGTCTAGCCAAAGTGCTTATTTGAAGGTTATACAATGTCGGCTCAGAGCCAGAAGGACCTATCTGAAATGATGTGTTAAACGCCCTTCTGGATCTACTCTGCACACAGCATGTTGTATATCCATGGATTTTCCCCTTCTCAACTTTTATTTTCTTTTCCGATTTTCCACTCACAATTTTTTTTCTAAGTTTTCTCTGTCCACCTTTATCTCTCATTATATCTCACATTATCACTCTCATATATCTCTCTCTCTCCATATCTCTTTCCTTTATCTCCCCTTCCTCATCTCTTTCCTTACAGTGGTGGTCAAAAGTATTAGAACACCTGCTAAAATGACTATAGATTAATTTTGACTTGTTTATCAAAATTTTGATTGATGTATCCGTATTTTCTTGTTGCTGAATTAATATGCAAACTGTAACAAAGCATGTAAAATATCTGGATCATTGTCAAGTCCATATTCAGTGGAATTTTGTATTGTTCTATACCCACCCCAGCCCCTCTCCCACAAGAAAGTACAAATTGATACCTTTCTGGCATTATATTAAGTGTAATGATTCCCTTTAACACTTCAGCAGTTCCAGCATGACTGAATTTCGGAAATTTAAAGCTTTCTCAACTCTCACCATGGGCGTCGCTAGAGGGGGGGGGGGGGGGGGTTGGGTGTGTCCAGAAAGGTATCAATTTGAACTTTCTAGGGGAGAGGTGGTGGGGTGGGTATAGAACAACACAAAAATTCCACTAAATATGGACTTGACAATGACCCAGATATTTCACTTGGCTTATTAGTTTGCATAATTCAGCGACAAGAGAATACGGACACATCAATCAAAATATTGATAAACAAGTCAAAATTAAACTTTTAGTCATTTTAGCAAGTGTTCTAATAATTTTGACCATCACTGTATCTCTCTCCCTACCTCTCTCCATATCTCTCTCAATCTCTATCTCTCTTTATCCTCATTCTGTTCCCTTTGTATCCTGTACCCGTTCCACCTGCACCAGCTCTTCCTCACTCCCTCCCTCCCTCTCTCTCTTGCTATCCCAAATAATCACTTTCTCTCTCTCTCCTCCTTCGTTTTATGGTCATTCCCTGCCCCCTTCCTCATTCTCTTTCTATCCCTATTGTCATTACCTCATCCCTTTGTACTCTCCATCCTTCAACCCCCCCCCCAATCTGTCTGTCTGTCTGTCTCCATCTGTCTGTCTCTCTGTCTCTCTGTCTGTCTCTCTGTCTCTGTCTCTGTCTCTCTCTCTCTATTGTCTTTTGTCTTTTTCAATAAACATGAACCCATATATTTTGCACATTGCATTGAATCATATGATTAGTCACCATCACCCTCCAGTCCAGGCATTACATTGATCACTCATCAACAATGAAAATCTAGACTCCTTCATTCTAAAACAGGTTCATCAAATTTGTTGTCATCGGCGATGACAAATTCACCGAGCTGTTGCAGACAAAAGAAACAATGATGATCACTTTAAAATCTTACTCACACATTAAGAACTAGATCTGTAAGTCAGACTATGCAGAACTTGCAGATTTTTTTTTTTTCTACAGTTGTAACTTCCTCATTCTGATCTATACAAAAGCCTTACCATATTTCAAATTCCATACCCACTGACTACAAACAGCAAAAGTTATGGATTTCTCATGGCAAAACTAGGAATTCACTTTATACTTTGAAGACATTTATAAAGGATTATCTAGAAAGAAAAAAAATCTAGGGTTCAAAACGTTAGACAGATTATAAAATGGGGATCATTCTGTGAAAATAGAAATGGTTGGCAGCTAGGATATTCAAGTTATTTCCTGTTCAGCATACCACTAAAAATGTACCAGTGTATAGCAAATTATGTGATTAATTTACAGGTGGAGAAAGCAAAGTTGCCTACTATATGCTATAGTACGATACAAAAAATAAAAACTATGTTTTTGACCTACACTGTGCAACAGAGGCCCTATTTACAAAGGAAATTTAAACCATGGATAAGGTTTAAACCTCCACAAATGTACTAAAAATATAATTAAGCGCACATTGCAGATAGGCACACTTAAAGGAAACACATAATTAGACATATGTATGACTTAAACTACCCCATGGTTAAATGCCCCCATGGTTTAAACTAACTTTGTAACTTTTAGGCCAAAGAGTCTAGAATTTTCCTCTTATTCATAATTAGTCAACCCTATCCATACTGTACATTCCACCAAGTTTCTGTTCGGCACACAAACATCCTTTAATGAGTTAGCCTTAACAGGTGGGAAAAGCGAAAGTTGCTATAATTGTCATATGATAAATACTATGATGTTTAAAATCTAAACTTTGCAATCCAAAGTCAGGAATTGCTTTAAAAGTACAACTTCCTTCTTCTTCTAAATTCATAACCAACCTTTTCCCGGTATAAATGTATCAATGTTTGAGATCACATTGAAACTGTGCAATAGAAAGTAAGTACTTTCCACTTCCTTCAAATGGTCAAAACATAATTTTCATAAATTTCATCATGTCCACCACAGGAAATGTCTTTTCTAATGGTGATTAGTAATTATACAGACATATAGATGGGGAAACAAATTGCTGAACTGCACCCAATACACATGTCATGTCAAACATATATATTTCAATTCAACAATTTCCTGTTCACTTCACCATGTTGTAAACTAATGCTGATTAGTACATACAGGTGAGGGGGGAGTTGCTGTACACTGTATTACCATGAAACTTTGATAAGTGAGATAAAAAAAGTAGCACAGAAAGTCAGGAATTACTTAATACTTCCTTTACCTCTCAGTTCTTAATCTTTATAGACACACAAGGTATATTAAACAAATTTCCTTTTCATCCAGTGAAATGATTTCAAACACATCAATTACATATTAAAAATGGTGAAAAAGAAAGTCATTATACAAAGTTTATGTACATGAACAGGTTTGCGAAACAATTCTTTTTCCACAGTAAAGTTCTTTACCAATAACGAAAATAACTTTATCAATCAGATGAATCCCATGAGTGATATATCTACAGGTGCATGCATATTTCAAGGAATCTTCCACCCACGTACCTAAAATATGCGATAGAAAAAGAAAGAAATCAACACTTACTGTTGGTAATTCCCAGCGTGTTTGTGACCTGTCTTCACTGTAATAGTAAGGCTCTCCATCTGTCGGCGTCGCCTTATACCACTGTGGAAAACCAAGAGAAGATTGGAAAATATCACCTTGCACGATAACATGCTGTTGAACACACAGCTTTAAAGAGCAGGAAATGGGTTGAAAGACTTTTGAAGAGCTTGGAGTTCTAGTTCTTAATGAGCATAGAGGTGATGGGCGTTTTTTATGACTTTGATTAAAAAATGATAGGAGCGTTACATTGTTTGCTGCTATCATTTGGTTTCTATTGGTACTTAGGGCAGGTTTTTAATAGCCAAAATACTTTTGTTAGGGTTTGTTCTTAATGACACTTTCTTAACTTTCATTGATTGGTAATACTTTCTTGGGGGGAGGGGGGTTCTGCTATCCTTCAAAGCATCCTTCCATTAAGGTCGGATTTCCATTTTAATTGTATTAAAAATTCCATTATTTTTAATGATTTAAAATGACTTCTGCACTGTTCAAATATCAAGACTTCACATACGGTTAAGCCCAAAAGAAAAGCTTACAGCCTACATGAAATTTTGATAGGCCTATGTATGATTGCGTAGGGCCTCACAACATTGCATGTAGGCTGTATGCTTTTCTTTTGGGTTTAACTGGACATGTATTCCTTTAATTCAAGTTTTCACATTTTCCTTGCATGGTTGGAAAAATATTTCCTTGGCAAGATATTTCCCTTGGCATTATTAGCATGTTTAACATAAACAAAGCTATTTATTAAGTGTGGTATCGTATGTCAATATCAAAGCAATATGAGGAGAGGCGACCAACTCAAGGAACTACATCTATTTTGCACATACATGCAATGATGCATTCACCGTCACAGTAGTGCAACTCTTACTGTAAGCAGAATAGTATTGTGAACAAAATGCTCATTTGGTCATTTCTTTTTTCTTTTTTTTTCATATCGGTAAGTCTTTTCTCTACAGACAATTGAATCACATTGAATGGTTTATTTGGATTAAAAAACGGTGTTCAGCATCATGAAACATTCACAGTAGCAGTCAAATGACTGAATTGCTGGGAACATAACAAAATAACATTGAAATGGTTCATCATAAAGATTTTGACATCATTAACACAATCAAACCAAGATCATCAGATTTTCTTACAATAAAAGCTGAACAAAAAAAAAAAACATTCAGATTGAATACTAGTATATCTCTAAGACTATTCATATTATATGGACTCTGTACAGTATAATTATAATACGAAATGAAACAACATAATGCAAATACTTCAGTTACATAAATGCTTATAGTTAAAGAAAAAATAATTTATATTGAAGCAACAATGTTTTTTTTTTGAATACTTCAATGGCTACTAACTTTGAAAATTAATTTTGTATTAAGGCTAAGTGTACTTAGGATGTCACAACTCGTCATTCTGATTGACAGATGTGGTTATTTAAGTTTTCTTTATATTAGAAAACTTAAATAACCACATCTGTCAATCAGAATTACGAGTTGTGACATCCTAAGTACACTCAGCCAAAATAAAAAGAAAGAAAGAAAAGAAACAAGAGAAAGTGGACACAACTTCTAGTAAAGATTTTCAAATAACATTGTTAATATAAACCTGTCTTTCATTTATCAAAATAAAGCAAGACTGATCCTCTTTAAGTAATTGGATACCACTCACATGTGAGTGAACATAGCTATTCAACAATAAATGAGTCTCTGAAACAAAACTGCAAAAATGGGGTCATTTGGTCAATCTGGTCATTTATATCTTGAGGAGAAGTTCCATCTTGCAAATTAAAGCCAGAGCAAACTGGCACCCTTGTATGGGATTTTGAAATAATGCCCTCTCAGTCCTAAACTATTGATTTTGTCCCCTTTTTCTCCCAGCATGCTCTATTCTGATCAATGAGGGCTTTATTTTTTGAGTAACATCTGTGATGTATTTGTATTAATACTAAAGGAAATTCACGAGAAGCCACAAAGGATTATAGTGTTTGTAAGAGTCTCTGGTTTTGAGTAGCTGTAAGTTGGCGCTGTTGTAAATACATCATAACAAGGGTCAGTTCACTGTTGCTTTAAAAAAAAATTTAAAAACCACAGAGAAACTAATATGAATTTGTGGTTTTATCATGAATATAATAGGAAAAACAGTACTGCAACTTTTTCAAAACTAATGCCTGTTTGTCTGAAAATTATGCGAAAATCTATTTTGGATGCACTTGAAGAGCTCAATGTTGGATGCACAGTCAAGCTCCATCAATATTTGAATGGCTACTTGCTCTATTTTTGTAATAGTTCTAATAACCAGACCAAGCTGACCAAACATGTAACTGTTGAATGAATATGCCAATCTAAGCATGAAAGATATCAAAACTTCATCTTAATTGATGATGGTAGAGTATGAATTTTATTTTAATATATATCGTATTTTATTGATGGTTTATATGAAAATTTGAGCAATAAAGAATGTCCTCTTTCTCTTTTTTGCAATGCTAACTTAAGCGTAATCTTTCATACTGATACATGTACATGTACATACAGGTATGCATGTACTGAATGAAACAAATACTTTGATAAATACAGCACTTGAAACAAAACTTCCCAGTATCGCAATAATAACACCCCTGGATGACAACATAACTGTAACAGATTTCCATATTAATTATAAGATACAGAAGAATTATCCAGGATCAATTCCTTCTAAAACTAACACAAGATGGGGCTATTTGTTCACAAACAGATGCCCATTTCAAGTATGACTTTTTTTTTAACAGTTCAAGAAGAAATTGATATGCTATAAATGTTACATGCTTAGGAAAGTTTGATTTACTGTACATGTAAAGATACTCCTTGCTTAAAGGCATTGGCTAACTTTGTGAGTAGCTGATTTAAAAAATTCTCAAATTAAGATGAAACATGTGTATGAGTACTTGTATTTGTACTCAAAAACCCTGAAACCAACCATAATTTGGAATGAAAAAGTGTAAGTTAGACGCAAACGGCAATTTTATTATCCATCGTCTCACGAGAAAATCACTAAGAGGACTACTTTGCTTGAATTTGAAAATGCCGTTATGTGCCTCCCGCCGCGTGATACGCCAATACACACAGTACGGTAAGGCGAGTCATACGCGCATGTGCACTCCTTATGTCTATTCTGTGCAACCGACCCTCGTATAGTTTTCAAACATTGGTTCACATTTCTGATATTTAAAAATACTTCCTGTGGATATTATACTTTGAAACTTTCAGACTGGTATTTTTACACAATAACCTTTATGTTTATCCCATTTTCAAGTAACAAAATAGGATTTTTTAAAATCATAACAATGTTAACCAATGCCTTTAAGATAAGTGTACTTCCGAATGAATTTTTCTCATCAACTACTTTTCATTCCCAAGAGAAAGAAATAGGGGACAAAGAAGGTGAATAAAATAAGACCGTTTTATAAAAACAATGACATGTCACATATCAATCCTCTTTAGAAACATCTTTCTAATTCATAAATTGATTAAGGAAGGGATATTATTGTAAATGCACATTAAAAAAAAATGAAAGGCCCTACAGGAAAATGGAACGTACCTTTTCTGATGTGACTTCATTGATAAAAACAGGGTCTCTTGTGACAGTCTGTTCCACTCTCCAACCTTGGGGTACACTCTGTTCTTTTTGTGGAGGGACAACCGTCGTTGGACTGTGGGGCTGCAAGAAACAAAACAACAAAACCACCATAAAGGAAAAAGTACAGTTATTTCATGAGCCATATAGGTTATCTAAAACAAGCTCATGCCACAGTTTTGGTAGCAAAAAGAAAACTGGCACGAAAGTGATTAAACATAGTCTAACACTGTCTGCCTTGCATAAAAGGATACATGTGAGATCGAATGATATTTCATTCATTAATTCAGGTGAATTTTAGTAATCTTAAATGAACTCAATACAATGGCTACACTCTGCCATACACGTACATGTATATGCTAGGACCGCTGCACACCGATTGTTGCGGGTATAACGATCACTGCGCTTCGTTACACTTGTCACGTAAACCAAACTCTCATGGGTTTTACACATGTGCAGGCACTGTCTGAGATTATGCTGCTGGCCTGAGACCAAAAATATTTTTTGTCTTTTATTTGTTTAATGTTCAACTTAAGGGGTGAAAAACTTCACAGTATCTTAGTTTTGCTGGCATCTTACTGACTACCTAAAAGTAAAAAATCTGATGAATGGTTTTTGAGGGCCTATCTAAAAACAATCTAGTCAGATTTGACTAGATTACCGGATCCGACAGGCACCAGCTAGATTCTAGTCAAAACTGACACAATTCTAGTAAATATGACCAGATCCCGCGAGAAATAACACTATTCTAGTCAAAATTGACAAAATTTGGGTAAAAAATGACCAGATTCTAATAAAATAATTTTACCAGATCACTGGATCACACAGTCACTTTTCTTGTGAAATGTGACTAGCTTCTGGTGAAAATGAACAGAATTCCAGTAAAAATGAACAAAACTTTTACTGGAATTCTAGTCAATTTCACTACAATAAAATCAAGTCACATGTACACTGTGTTGGTGCCCATATGATTCAATGATCTAGTCAAATTATTTTACTGGAATCTAGTCATAGAATTGTGTCAACTTTGAAAGAACAGTACCAGTTAGTCAAATTTGACTAGATTTGTTTTTAGAGTCTACTAAAACTGTAAAAAATAATAACCTTTATGTTCAAATGTCCAACTGTACAATGCATCCTGATTAACTGGAACATGTACAAATGTCGTGAAAATATTTTAAAATATCAAAATGAAATTAAGTATAAAAACATATTAAGGCCAATCAACTGACAGTAATCTTTCAAAAAAGTAGACAATGTATTAAGTTTGGGTGAAATACTTTTGAACATTATACATATCTAATTTCCTCTTCACTAAACTATTTACCAAAGTGAACAAACACACACAAATCAAAAAGAAAGGAAATGCATTTGACGTATTTACAGCAGGAAAATAAAAACAAATATGCAACTGAATAATGTACACCCTTGAATGATAGAGTAAATCTGCATGCATCCTGTATCTCTTCATACATATCAATA
>CM057167.1:23692700-23760160 GCA_029962745.1 Echinometra lucunter
TGAAAAACACACCCTGTACCCTAAAGTTCTAGTACTATATGGTGGTAAGAATTCGTCTGACTGCACAAGATTGTAATCCAGTGTGGCTTAAAACTAACATTTGAAAATGATGCACTATCTCATTTCTCTTTGAATTTCTTTCTTTTTCATCCTAGAGTGTTTGAGGAAAAACTAAAGCATTCTCATGCTTATCACATGATATTTCTTCATCCCTATATTGCACAATGCATACATGTACAGCCTTATGGCAATTTCTATCCAAATATGTACGCTGATACCAGTATCACTGATCTTCTTACATGTGTATAAGCTCAGTCAAAACAGAACAGACTTTAGGTGCTTTCACACCTACCCGATCAAGAAAAATACCTGTAAACTACAACAGAACTTTTTCAGACTCCAACAATAATTAATTCATGCTTTCACACCTACCCGAACCAGACCTTTACAGGAAAGTTCTAGTAGTTATAAGCATGAGCATTAAGGTTCATATAAGTTCTCGTAATTTGCTTTCACACTGCAAATATCCCTGCCACCTTGGAGAAAATACCAGAAGATTGAGAAAGTATACTAAACTACGGAGATTTTTCTTTGGGGATATTACGAGAACTTTCAATTCACACTGGCAAAATACCAGTTATTTTTCATGATCAGGTACATTTACATGTACATGTAGGTGTGAAAGCACCTTTTGAAAACACTGTATTGGGGTAGAGGTGGGGAGAGCTTCTTTCACCCTTCCCACATACCTCTGCCCAATTCCTGTACTGGAAATTAAGGCTAATTTTATCACGTTTCCTGCAATTAAAGCACTTCTAGAAATTGAGTGTTTATGACATGTGACATAATTACAAACTTGCAGAATAAACTTATGATGCAATTTAGAAAACTGTTGATTTACTTATAAACAGGGTGAGGCAGCAGCATTACAAAAGAAACTCCGACAGTGGTCTCACCGTCTCAGCTTCTAAAATACTGTAAATGTGGAATATTTTGTGGTGTGAAAAATTTTCGCGCATTTCGCATAGTTCAACATTTGCATGAAAATAAAACATTTTGCTTATTTTGCATGTGAATGCAGTTATCCTACCCTACATGTACATGTAAAGATGCATCACTGTATTCAACTCGGCTGGGCGTGAAATGTATATTATCGAATATTTCCACTTAATTACAGTAAGTGCCAATGTCCATAAAGCCGGAAGTTTGCTGATCTAAAATTGTAATTAAGATTTTGCTGGATGTGAATGTTGGAAAAAAAATTTGAGGTGAGGTATTCCAAAACAAAAGCATGAAATGATGTTAAATGTGCAGATATTAGTCACATGTACATGTTCATGTAATCATTTTGGTTTGTATATAACAAGATGAAATTTCCACATGATGAATTAAAAAATAATGGCATCTGTAACGCAAATTACGGGTGCAAAAAATTGGTGGCTTACAATGGCTTTTACTAAACATTCAGGTCGCATCACGCTGGAAAACACTCGGCTCGCGGCTCGCTGGGTATGGTGTGCCAAGTGTTAACTAGGTTACTCGGTCCAAAACTACATGCAGCCAGTGTACAGTAAAAGCAAAACCCTCGTAGCCACGCCCACAAGCATATTCTGGCAAACTGATCCTCCCACCCTCTGCTATGCACAAAGTGTTTGTAATGAAACAAAGTGTTTGTAACGAAACAAAGTCAATGGCTCAGGCAACGTGAATATAGCAGGCTTAATGAGAGATCATAATTATAAATCCTGTCTGTTTATTCATATTGGTAGGAGGTTTTGTTGCAAAATCATCTGTTGCACTTCATTTTGTAACAAAATGGTTCACTGTCCGTGAATTGTATAAAGATATAGAGTTTTGAGTGAACTTTTGGCACTAAATTGTGTAGTTTTGAACCAAATAACTTAGTGAATAATTGGCACCCCATACCCAGCAGTGTTTTCCAGCACACCGCGACCCGAGTGTTTAGTAAAAGCCCTTACAATGTCTTATTCTAACATGCTACATTTCTACATCTTGGGATAATTGTACACAGTCTGAAGTACTTATTACATCAGCATATTTCATCATAATGTTATCTCTGTTGTAATGCTATAGCTTATAAACTTCCTACTTTGATATAGGCGTGTGCCAATTTTTATGTTTCAAAACATTAATGTACAGGGAGTAGCCATAAGAAATTGTACTGGGCATTTGTGAAGTATGAATCAGAGACATTTAAGCATACAGCATACATGTATCTAACATATATATAAGGAGCATACTTTGACCCTAACAAAACCTATTACACAAGAGATCAACGTTCAAAAAAATGATAACAATGGCATTCCATTAAATGATGACAGGCTACGTATCAATGTACATGTACATACATGTACACTGAACCCTTGCAAGAATGGAAAAGGCCACTCCTTTTTTAATGAAATGCATGTACATGCATCATGTAGCAAGATAATTTTTTGGAGAAAGTACATGTACATGTATCTTCAATGTTCATCCTGATTTTGAGCCTAAAAATGGGAATTTTTCGATTCCATGATTTATTTCAAATATAATAAAAAATAGCCCCCCAAATTAGTATTTCATAAGAGGCTAAACATATAACATTCAGGTGCTACATGTATGTACATGTAAATACAGCTCCTCTGCAAATCAGTGGAAGAATTTGCCTCTAAATGCTCAGCACGATGCTACGAGTACATGAACATTAATTTCAAACGTGAAAAGAACAATTTTATTTAAAGCCAGTCTCTAGTTTTGTTAGGAAAAGGAAAATTGGCATTTAACTGATCATGTATCGTCTTACATTGTCTGCCTTGCATAAAAAGATATGTGTGCGATATTGTGTGATATTCCTTCCATGAATTCTGGCAAATTTTAGTGTAAATGTCTGAGCGGAACGCAATAAAATGGTCAAACTCAGCAGTAGGCTGTATTACACCTCCACAACAACGAGCTCGGTGTAAAACACACACAGCGATTCGTTGTGTACATGTATATGCGGGCACGTGGAATTCTCATTGTTTTTACATGTGTGCGGGCACTATGTAATGCTGCAATGACGATTTTTCCATGATGATATTGAAAAAAATATCTATAAGAAAAAAAAGCACTAAAACAGTTAAAGACATTGGCTAACTTTGTGAGCAGCCGATTAAAAAAATTCTCAAACTAAATATAAGATGAAACACGTGTATGAGTACTTGTATTTGTACTCAAAAACCCTGAAACCAACCATAATTTGGAATGAAAAACTGTTAGTAAGACGCAAACCGCGATTTTATCATTTTTCCTCTCAGAGACAATAAATAAGAGGACCGTTTTGCTGAGTTAAAAAAAGCCGTTATCTGGCTCCCTCCGCGTGATACGCCAATACACACAGTATGGTCCGGTGAGCCATGTACGCATGCGCACTCCTTACGTCTAGTCTGTGCAACCGACAGTTATAATTTTTTTAAACATTAGTTCATATTTCTAATATCTAAAAATACTTCCTGTGGATATTATACTTTGAAACTTTCAGACTGGTTATTTTTACACTGTAACTCTTATGTTTATCCCATTTTCAAGTAGCAAAACAACTTTTTAAAAAATTATAACAATGTTAACCAATGCCTTTAAGTGTATAATTTGTGATTAACCCATTGACTACTCAGCCTAAAATATAACTCAGGCATGGATCTATGACAAGTGTGTAACAATGGATTCAAAGCATACACTCAATGGGTTAATGCAGAATTTTCCTAGGGTTAGTGGCTATCCTCTGTTATAATCATAGACATAGCATCTTACAAAATGAATTATTCATTTTTGATCATGAACATTGATGGTGCTTACATTTTGTAGGTCGGCCTTATGGCGGAGCTTTAGGGGCCTGGTTATAATCACACCTAATCATAACTTTCGTTGATTCCCTCAAGCAGTGACACTGCTGTGGTAGCCTCAAAACCAGATGCCAATGTGGTTTCAGTTATACACATTTCACAATGAAAAGTAATAATCAAATGTAACTTGTACATAATTGGATCCAAGGTAGTATTCAGAAAGTTAATCAATTTTACTTTCTGGTTGTATATAGAAACAATACATGCATGCATTTTGCACATATGTAAAACCAGTGAGGGTCCTGTTTACATACATGTAGGCATGGTTCTCACCAGTACAAACACCCATGGTTCCAATACCATGCGTAAAGGGTTTCATACAAGAAAGAACCATGTGTGAAATTGCTGCACCATGGGTGGCAACAAGGGTAAAAAAATATTGGAGTATATATTCCTAACAATAATGATAAATGTCACAGATTGTTTTGCTTTTTAGCAATGTATTTTTACTTTTATGCCATTAGTAGGCAACTCCTGCTTTACCAATAAGTATTTTTCATCCTTTTACTATAGCATATACTGCCGCCACACCTAACTTTAGGTGTTTTCGGTAAAACTTCAGAAACTTCCACGCTTTGCGCAGAGTGGGAACCGTGTGTGGATTTTTTTCTAGTGAGAACCCTGCATGTAGGTACAATAACTATTAAACACTATGACTATTATGCGGGGAGCAACCAGGGTGCAGGTGTCCTAGTGTGGGGCGCAGTATAACTCTTACTTTGCATTCATTTGAAATATCAACACTAAAATTCAGTGGAACTCCTGAATGGAATCAATGATCCCATGCATGTATGCGCTTTATGCAAGGAGGACAATGTGAGACTATTCATTCAGTTTCATGCCAACTGCCTTTTTGCTTCGAAAACTGTACATGATCTTTGTTATTTAAGTTATTAAAACCTGAAAGTCTGCCCCCCCCCCCACTAAAAAAAAACCCCAAGAATTAATAAAAATAACAAAAATAAATGAAACAAAAATAAAATTAAGGTTTCACTGTGGAATATTGGTGAAGATCCTTGACTCTCGCAAGAGACGTCTTGGGTTCAATCCTGACCAAGAGCTTGGACCCTTGGGTCCGAATTCACAAAGGTAGCTTAGCTTAAGACCACAGTTTATGCAGATTTCATGGTATAATTCTGCTTGATTTAGCACGTACACAAGGTCCAATAATGAACACACGTGTTTGGCAAAGGGTCCTAATTACACACTAGTTGCTACAGTTTGGACAACAATTTAAAAAAATTAATTGAAACAAACTTTGAGTAAATTTACATAAACGATCATCTAAACCATAGCAACTAGCGTGAATTTAGCGCCCTTTGCCAAACATGCACGTTCATTATTGGACATTTTTAAGTGTTAGCGCTAAATCAAGCGCACTTTTATTATGAAATCTGCATAAACCATATGGTCTAAATCTAAACCACTTTTGCCAATTCACGCCTTGGACATTAAAGTATTTCTGCCCACATTTGTCACACTAAGCTACATGTATCTGGCAATGCTCACGCAATAATGTATTAGTATGCTGTACTCTATCAATGTGAGGTGCATACAGAAGTACATGTATTAATAACTACATGGTAATTAAATTGAAAATTATCATGTAATTATCATAATAATTTCAGGGCCCACAGGAAGAAAGTTCTCAATACTGATGTGACTACCCTGCGTTAATAAGACTCTATTAATATTATTGCGCGTGGTGGTGGTCTTTGTGTTATCATCATCACCATTATCACCATCATCATCAATAAAAAATCCTTATTAAATATTATAAAAACGAAACTTACCGTGCTTCCCCCTGTGCCTGACCCAAGATTGGACATCTGAGGACCCCTAGGACCCGTCTGAGGTACATCATAGCTTGATTGTTGAGGATAGTTGCTCTCTGATGGGAGCCTTCTCGCCCAACTGGGGGAGACTGCAGGGTTCTTGACAACGCCACCATCCCCGGTCGAGTTCCATGAGTTCTCTCTGCTGGGTGTGTACTGGAATGTAAACAGAAATGAACATGATTTCTATTATCTGCTTTTGAAGACTGCTTAATCCATTCGTGACAGGAATTATTTAAAGCCTTATTTGATCAGCTTTTATTCTTCAAATTGGCATTACCAACATTTTTATTGTATTGCTACATTTTTCTTATAAAACATCATGTATCTGAAATGAATATAAATTGACAGAAATTATGGTGAGAAGTCAAAAAGTTGCCAATTTGCAGGGGAAAATGATGATTTTAAACTTTCTATCACATTGCCAATTTAAGGATTTTAATGCTTATTATCCTTTGAAAAAATTTTCAGCATCAAACTACGAATATTGACGCAACCAAAATGGGCACAGTTTGTGTAGAATTTTTTGCTCTTTCTGCTCATGTATTTGGTATGATTTTTAGGGCTTTGCATCAAAAGATATTAGGCCAAACCACAAAATGGGGACCTCTGTCACAAACGGGTTAATATAGCAACAACAAAAAAGAAAGAAAATCCAATCCTGTCCATAGAAGAATTCCATGGGTTCTCTCTGCTTTAATAGTGCATGTTATTAAAGATAGAGACGTTACACACGTGTATTCAAAAAAGTGATCAAATGTACATGTAGCAAATGAAATGGCCACTCTGTCTGGAAGAAGTTTTCTCTGCAAAGTGTGTACTGGAATGCCAAGAGAAATGGACATTATTACTAAGATATGCATTTGCAAAATGATGTGGCAAAAATAGATTTTGAAGGGGTTTTGACTTTTGACCAACCCATAATCCTCAGCCAGAGCTCTCCAACTTCCAATATTGTTTCCAGAGTGAGCAAGAATACCAGCAAAATGGATCTTATTTGTAGGATATGTCATCTGAAAACTGGTTAAATATAGAAAAAAATAAATGTGACTCTGTCTCCTACATGTGTATATGCCTCTGTCTATGTTCAGATAACTTCATGGCTCAAACTGTTCTTGACATATTGCTGAAATACAGGACTATGAGTGGATGTTGATTGTCCTGCTTGACCTTAGATTTTGACTTAACAACTAAGAATTGTGATCCCTCTGTCTCCTTATAGTCATGCTTACAAATAATTGAAATATAGTGTTAAAAAAACTAACAAATCTTTAATTTCATGCGTATTGACCTCTACGACATGTAATCTTTGACCTAAATGTACATGTACATACCCCATGGCAATACATGTACATACTATTAGAAGTAAGTTTGAACTTCTTACCTCCCCAGTTCTTGAGATATAACAAAAATGCAGATGGACGGAAAGACTAACAAACTAAAAAGCTGAAATCCGAAATTTCGGAATGGAAATTGTACCTAAATATCCAAAAATCTAATCAGACTGTGTTTCTATGATAATACACAGGACAAAATTGGAAGTTCACATCTTAAATGGTTGCTGAGATACGGCGTTAACTAAAATGCTGAGCGGACTGATGGACAGACAACCCGAAAACATAATGTCTCTGCCACCACATTTGGTGGGCAAAGGCATAAAGAAAGATTTGACCCCTACTATCACTATCAGAGACATTTCTACATACTATATGAACTGATTTTGGTCCCTCTCCCATCCTCTAATCACACCTTCATGGTTTACGTAGCTTTACATTCCTGAATGACGATATTGAAACACTGTCCAGTTCCTATATAGAGAACCGGCAATGTGTTATCAAAGTTTTCATTATCTCCATAACCAAATCCACAGGATCAATTCCACGATCGTGTGTGCAAGTATTTTACATGCGAGGGTCACAGGTGAGTGCAGTTTATTTCCTCTGATTCATCATCTGTACCTTCTTATCACTTTTATTTTCCTCTCTGCTAGAAGATACTTTCACACTTCTCGACACCCTGGCAATCTTGCCCAACTTGGCCGAGACATGGGCCATCTTCTGTGACATCTTATCATGGAAACCTTCGTTCCCTTCCAAACTCCCATTGCTTGACCGCCTTTCTTTTTTCTTTCTGCGAGAGAAAGCAAATCCATGGCTAGATTTTGCCTTCCCCACGTCAGATGCTGATTCAATGTCAGATCCTCCAATAATGTCTGTCTCCCCTTCTTCAATGATAACTTCTTCAGAGATACTGTTCAAAGAGGAAAGACTGACAGACTGCCCTCTGCGAAGTCCTTGAGGATCGCTGTTGTAACCCGTCGCATCTGCTTCATCCCTGTGGTGTTGTGACTCCTGCTCCAGGCGATCAACTCTGGTCTCAACCGCCCGAAGCCTGGTCTCCAATTCTTGGTGCTCTGCTGCAAGTTTCTTGATCAAGTTTCTCACATCATCCTCCCCAGGTGTCTCCTGTGGTTGTTGACACTTCTTCAGATCCACAACCTCATAGATGTGGAAAGAGAGATCTCTGACAAGCTTGCCACATCCACCACCTGGCCCAGAGTTATTAGTCTCTGTTTTTTCCGCTATCTGATCCAACCGACTCTCTGTTTTGCTTAAGTGCTCTTTTACTTCCTCCTGCCTTTCCAAAATACTGTGAACCTGCTCCAAGTCTATATCAGAAAAGCCACAACCGTCACTTCTTCCATCATTACACGTATCCATGTTGGACTATTAACTCCTGGGTATATTCCTAAATTCCTACATGTAGGTATACTGTACACACATCAGATATGAAACTAAATATCAATAGTTATCAATCAAAATTAACACTATTAGGCATTGACTGCACACACTACCCTAAGAAGAGGCAAACTGAGCAAGACAATGCAATACCTGCGCAAGGCAACAAATTCTTCTGAGATCCTATTGTAGGCCTACACCCACTTTTCAAAATCCTCTCCAATTTCCTTATTTATTCATTTGTGCCTTGGTCATGTGGGCCTGAAAGGAATCTCTACTTTAAGGGGTATCATTGCAAACTGTTTCCTGGATGAAAAAATAACAAAAGCATAACATGTAGTACATACATATACCATACAGACATGGTTCTCGCCAGTACATAACACCCATGGTTCCAATACGGTGCATAAAGGGTTTCAGACAAGAAAGAACCATGTGTGAAATTGCTGCACCATGCGTGGCAACAAGGGTAAAAAAATATTGGAGTATATATTCCTCACAATAATGATAAATGTCACAGATTGTTTTGCTTTTTGGCAATGTATTTTTACTTTTATGCCATTAGTAGACAACTCCTCCTTTACCAAGAAGTATTTTTCATCCTTTTACTATAGCATATACTGCCACCACACCTAACTTTAGGTGTTATTCCGTAAAACTTCCGAAACTTCCACGCTTTGCACAGAGTGAGAACCGTGTACGGATTTTTTTCTAGTGAGAACCCTGCCAGGATACAGGTATACATGTACTTGCACGACACTTATTTGAATTTATAGACAAATCTCTGAAGAATTAGTAACACATACTCCTCATAATGTTTCCACTCTTTGTGATCCATGGTTATAGAAAAAAAATCCCAGACCACTTATGTCTGTTTCATGCTAGTAAACTGCCCCCTGTGGCTAATGAAAATTTGAACTTGCTGCTCCACAGCAGAAGTGGTCCATAATTCATACATTTTCAAGGCTGACCTTGTTTCACAGCATATTGTGTCAGTCACTATAGTTTGAATTCGACAGGTTTTAATTCTGTCGACCAGCACAATAAATGGATATTAGAAATGGAGAAAACAGCTACCCGTGTATGTATTTTTGTGGTTTATGCTCACACTGTGTATGTACAGTACAACCTGCGTGCTATAAATAGTAAAATATTATATTCTACAAAAACAATTTAGTTCCTTAAATTCCAAACCACTCCATCTAAACAACAATAAAAAGAACTCCAACCACAGAAATGCAAAATACATTTTTTATGTGTGTTCTAATCTGTTTTTGTTTGGAATTTTAATTGGTTCATTTATAGACCAAACTATAATTAAAATACCTTTAATTTGAACAAAAAACTAGATTATCGAAGATAATGAAATAAATGGGGCACGGCATTACATTCTTCAATCTCCTGTTCTGTTGTTGCTTTTCTTCTATCAGAGCGCTTTCCAATGTGTTATAATGATAAAACCCTAGAGGCAATTTTTGTATTGATTTGATTTCTAATGAAATAAGTTTTCCACAGCTATTTTGGGAATTCTCCATACACATTATACACTCTAAAATCAAATCTAGTATTTGACTGACTAGTACTGTTCTAGTTAAAATTGACACAATACCAGTGGAATAGCCAGAATTCTAGTACAAGAACATAGGATCACAATGGCTTCAACACCAATTTGATACAATTCTAGTAAAAAAATTTGTTCACTTTACTAGATTCAGGTCATTTCACTATAATCATGTCAAGTGGTTTTGACTAGAACAGAGCAAGTGCCCTTGGGATCTGGTTTTCTAGTAAAATATTTCTGGTCATTTTCACTAAATTTGTGTCAATTTCGACTACAATAGTGTTCATTCTCAACTACCCTAAACTACCCTTTTTACCTCTGGGTGTACAGCATCCCCCCCCCCCCGAGACTTTACCTCGGCAAAAAAAAAAAAAAGGTAACAAAGGAGAGAATGCCTAAAAATGACAAGGCCAGTATTTTCTTCACTGATATTGAATGTATTACATGTAATAATGTAATACATGTATTACATTATTCAAAGGTAAGTGCTTGAGTTTCAAGATTTAATTTCGAATTGCAAGAATTACTCACCGATGCAGGTTGGTCAAAAGTGTTTGGTTTTGATGAAGAGGTACTGCTTTCTACAGATGCCAGGGGTTCATCATAAAGCACAGGTGCTACAGTCTCTATATTTGTACGTGTGAGATCCGAAACTTGATATGCTCCTATGAGTGGGGCAGGAAGCTTTTTTACAGCTGCCATCACCTTATCGATATCCTCATAGACATGATCAGCAAAACTGGGTGGCTTTCTATCCATGGCACGGCCAGCAGGGAAGGTCGTCTTGTTGAAGCTGGTGTTGTTGAACCCGACGTCCTCCAGGTTTGCGGGATCTACGTCAGCGCTGCCCTCCTCTTCCTCATCTGATGGGCAAAGAGTGGCATACACCCTGGTTTCCTCTGTCGTAGTCGCGGGTTCTTCCTCCTGTTCGTTATCACTGCTCTTTGTTGATGGAGCCTCAGGGGCACTAACGTCTTGAAAGCTAATCAGGTCATATTCAGGTACACTAGCTATGCCCTGGAGTTGGTTTGAAGGCTTGGAAGGTGGCACTGGAGGTTGGGCTTTAGGATTCCGCCGCCAGCTAGGTCTCAGCACAGTGATACTCTCATTCTCATCTCTGCCACCACCTTGCGTGGAACTGTTATCTATCGAGGACACTTCGGGAAACACCTTGTCAGACCTGCCTTTCGGAACGCCATGTTGTGCAATGGATTTTGGTCCCTTAAACTTAAAACTTGACAGTTCCCTCATTATTTCCTTGTTAGGATTTTCGCTTGGAGCTTTGCTAACAGTAATACTAACTTGACTCTCGTCTTTGTCTTCAATCAGTTTGCAATCCTCATTCTCTGTATCTTCAATCTTTCCTTTATCTTCTTTCTTTCCTTTGTCTTCTTTCTTTCCTTTATCTTCATTCTTTCCTTTGTCTTCATTTCTTCCCTTATTAGCATCGGCATCCAGACCTTTCCTTTCTTTTCTAGAAAACCTAATACTTGCCACCCTCCTAACTGACAGTGCAAGCCTTCTAGTCATTCCTTTTCCTTCTACCTTTCCACCATTCTGTCCTCCATCCACCTCATCCTCTCCTTCTTTCTTTCCATGCTCTCCCTTTTCAGTTTCTTCAATCGCTTCTGAGGTAGCACTTGGGAACACAAATATATGTGGTACATCTTCTCTGAACTCCTCCTTCTCTTTGTTTTCGTCGTCTGCTTTTGGGACTCCACTTTCATTAGGTATGCTTCCTAGCAGAGAAGGTGCTGAGGACTTTCTAAGAATATGGCTTGAGAGTTTCCTTCTCAGTTCAGGACTTCCTACAACCATTAGATTTTCATTTGAAACAGATCTCATACTCCTATTCCCAACAATTTCATCAGGACTCCTGGGTTTTTCATTGTCCTTGGGGCTCTTTTCTTCATTGATGCTTCCTAAACGGGATTTCATAATCTGCATCCTTTTTGCTATGTCCTGCTTTGTATCGAGTTCAGTAGTGTAATTGTCATTGGCGTCTCTCCACTTGGCTTTGTCCTGAGGATCTCTTGTTTCTGACTTTCTTGATGCAACTTCGAACCTTTTGATCTTTCCTGATAGTGATACATCTTGTGGATCATCGGCCATCCTTCCCACAGTCATGCCCTCGAATGCTACACCTGAACAGAACTATCTATTTGTATGTCCCACACAAACAAGAACTAAATCACGTCTGCTCTGTGCAAAATACTGAGCTAAAACATGTATTGCATTTAATTACAGGATCCCTGATGGTTGATTCCAAAGTCCTGTTTGTTTAGAAAGACCTCTGTCTAAAATACCCAAGTGATTCGCTCCTGTGCACCGGCTAAGTCAGAATAGATTTAACGTACATGTATGTAATCCTTCAATTGCTAGAAAACAAATGATCTGTTCCCAACAAAATGTAATCAATCACTGTGGTGGTTGCAAAACAAAGTTCACATTAAAGAGATTCATAAATCCTTTTCACAAATGCTGGTAAACAAGTTCCAAATGAACGATTTCAGTAGAGATTCCAGCACAGCTACACGCAAATGTGGTTGTACCACAAAACTAAAAATACAGGGAACTTGCTAGGCATAAATCACCAAGCACAATGCCAAAAAAATGACTAGGGAAATGTATAAAGTCAGTCTATTCCATCCAAAGTTCAAGCCAGTTTTCCACCTGAACACTCTTTTTGTATGACTCGAGTTCCTTTTCTCCGACGTCAATAGGCTAGCCCGCTCCACAGGTCATCAGTGCTGGGAATTCAGCAGGGAATCATCAAAAACAGTGAAACAAAGCAAAAGCCTCCTCGTTCACCTGATATAACCGATAGCAAGGATGCCTCTGGTACGTCACTGATTCCTGGCTGATTTTCTCTCACACTTCTTCCCTCTACTTTATCTAATGATTAACCGCTCTGTCATGTCAGCTCCAAATATATACATGTAGCACCTTAGTCAGACAATGGATCAACCCTGGTATTTTTTTAGGGGTAACTTCCCCATCTGTTCACTACTAGCAACTTTTTTGTACCCTATCACTGAAAATTTCTAAGGGTCACAAAGTCCATTCACTAGACTAGAAAAACTCTGTTCTGGTTTATCACCTCTTGTAATTAAAGGATGTACAGAAGGTACCAGTTAATGTTTGCACACAGTACTATTTTCCTCTGTTAGAACTCTCTCTTGAACTCGAACTCGAACTCGATCTCTCTCTCTCTCTCTCTCTCTCTCTCTCTCTCTCTCCCTCTATGTCACTCTTCTTCCTCTTCCAATTTCCTTTCTCTTTCTCCAAAAACTACAAGCATATTGTTATTATGAGATAATAAGGATAAAGGAATGATTTGGCAGCCTGGAAAAGGAATTTCCTGTTAATCATTTTCAAACTACACTCTAAAAACTCCTGGGTAAAAATTTCTGCGTAATTTATTTTCCCCATAAAAGTACAGTGTACATGTACATCATATCACCAGGAATGTAATGGTGATTGCACTTTTACGGTATTTTACAAATGCTTGCGAATGCAAAATTGTGTTTTATTATACCACTTTAGGTTAGTAGCGGTATGTTAAAGGAGAACGAAAGTCAAAAAACAATTATACCTCATTTTATATGTGATATTTTAGTGATTTGATTGAACCCAGGAAATCACAGACTTGAGTAAAACCGCTTTTGAGTACCGGTAAATCTAACTTCAAAACATGGTTTTCATGCGATCTGATACGAATCTGTGTGCTGCCATCATGTTTGTACTTCCTGGGAAGCATGACATATTAGAGCTCTTTGCTGTGATTGGCTATCATTGTGTGAACATGTTACTGAAATAAATTCTTAGGAAAAATTTGCGTTATGTTTATAAACTGCATCATCGTTGTTGTGAATTTTTTGTGTTGATATCTGTTTATTTTTATTCAATTTATCAACTGAATTCAAATGAGGACAATACGAGCAAACAGCGATTAATATCATGCTAGATTTACATCATAATTGGTCGTGCATGTCGATCATGAAGTCACTTGCCTGGAAGTGGTCACTGCCCAAAGACGTGATGCTGGATGTACTTTAAGTCTATTTAAAAAGTTTCTCAACTTTTATCGCTGCTATCCCTTGCTGGAATAATTCTGTTATTTCAGGGTTAGGTAAAGGGTGGAAGGTCTTCCCCAGGTTTTTCCCGGTCTTGTTAGAGCACTCAAAAGACTGGCATGACGGCATTTTCAACGTGTGTGCTACATCACATGCAACAGGAGTAGCGCTCAATTACGTCACGTCTGCGCAGGGGGTCTCTCTATTAAAATGGGAGACACGCAATAGGCTGTAGGGGTGCTTTGCAGCAGACGACATATGCATCTTGAGAGTATGATATTTTGGTCAAATCTGGGCGTACAGATGTGCAACTTGCATCGTAATTATGTTCCATACTTAGGTATTAAAACACTAAAATCCCGACTTTCATTCTCCTTTAAATTGCCAGACAGGTTTGCAACAATATTTGCTTTGCATACATGTGTAATTTTTTCAAACCCTAGATTGAAGGAAAGGAGAAAATAATGTGCAATAATTTGCCTAACCACATAGTAATTATTACCCAACAGGTAAATTAGAAACAGAATAGGGCAGTGACAAAAGTTTGACAAAGATAAGATGTTACCCAGAGTTGGTTAGGAGAAGTGGTAAAATAAAATTGATAATGGGTACACAGAGTGTTGGGTAATCATTTCTTGGGCAATTATTGGTCAATGAGAAGCATCAGCTCTTTGGGTAATTTTCATTTACTCAATGTTAGGCAGTTCCCTTAACCAACAAAATTAAGGTAATTAATGTACAACCCAGGGTTGGTTTAGAGTTGTTTAAAGTTTAGCCAATCATTTTAGAGTGCAGGATTTATGTGAAATTCACCACTTGAAATGTAATTACTGTACCAAAAATTCCTGATCGATTTTTAACATCTCAGTAGTCAACTTGAAATAACCGGACAACAGGGTCAAATTAACACTATTGGGGTTGGTCTCCTATGGACCTGAAACTCTGGTAAATTTTACACCGTTTGTGTTATAATTTCACACAGAGTTTTTTGTGAAATAATATCAAGTCAGTCACTATATTAATTAGGGGGTGACATGTCATTTTTTTAGAAATTTTTTTTTGCAATGAGCTCAGGCTGCAGCTAGGTAAATTCAAAAAAGTTATTTACAGTATTGTTATTCTCTGATTCTGCTTCATCTAGGTGTCGTCTTCTAGTGCATATACGTCACTGTGGATCTTGTGGTCCGAGTTCAAATTCCTCTGTGATGCATTCAAATATCAATTACATATAGTGATTTAAGATATCGAGGAAACACACAATACATGTACAAGTATTTCCTTTAGAGGGAACCAAAACCCTGGGAAAGAAATCAATTTTAATGAAAAGAGAGGATAGAGAGAAGCAATTTTAAAAAAACCAAATAATCAAATACATTTTCCCATGATATATCTTGAGCTATGAAAGACAGGCTGCACCTTGAGAGATAATGGAGAAAATATGAAATTTTGTGTACAAAACATACATGTATTAAGAATTGTCCACAAACACCTGTCATTCTGAAGCAGCATTGCCAATATGAGGATAGCCATAGAAAGTAAATCGAGACTTTTCAAACTTTCATAACTTTTTCATTTTGAAACCTATTCTGATGGAACTTTCTAAAATTGCTTCTCTCTATCCTCTCTTTTCATTAAAATTGATTTTTTTCCCCAGGGTTTTGGTTCCCTTTATAAGAGCATGGACTGTACATTGTATATCGATGTCAATACAGTATACTACTTCCTCTACATAGCCTTTAAACATGACTTTTTAAACTCTCGTATTTTTTCTCTCTCTCTCTCTCTCTCTTTCACTCTCTCTCTCTTGTGACTAATTTATACATGTACAGGGTTTTTCTTGAACTGCATGCAAAAGAACCCTGCATTTAAGAGGGGAAACCAACAAAATTCTTGTTTTGTAAACCTTCCATATCTACATTTCAATTTTTACCCCTTAAATAGAGATGCCGGAAGGATATTTGAATACCAAACATGCATTCTTTATGAATATTAAACATTCCTATTATCCACAGCAAGTGATTTTCGCACGATTGGCTGTATGCGTCACAGAGCAACTACCAGTACGCCTCATGTCTCGCGGGACGTCATTAATCTACTTCTGGTGAGGACTTACTCCACCTGTAACCCACATAGAGCGGGACTTGTCCGAAGTAAGTCCTGATCAAAAAAAAAAAAATTTGCTTGGTTTACATGGGAGTCTTGTATTCTTTCTTGACATACATTTTCAACAATTTTTCATAATTACAAACAACAACAAATGTAGAATAAAACACTATTTCCTCTTTGTATTGCTCTAATTCTGAGGCTGTTTAGGCTTTATTTTCTTGCATTCATCAAAAAACTACTTTCTCCCTGAACCTAGCCTTTAATCACGGTGGCCTGCTCTCTTTTCATTGTTCTTTCCAGCTCTCTCTCCTCGAAACACGGAGAATATGTCTGTGATTAAAGGCTACCCCGAACCAAACTCACCCACGCCACCATACTCTGATAACAATAACAGAGCCTTCAACAATTACAGATTTCTTGAGAAAGCAAAAGAGGAAAAAGGATGAGAAGGAAGGAAATGAAAATTCTGTGAAATCATGAAATGTATCACGTTGATGATCGAGGACTGTTTGTTCGAAATCAGACAATAAATTACTGTAAAAGTGGAATATTTCACAGTGTGCAAATTTTTGCTAATTTCACACGGATATGACAGCACAAAAATAAAAACATGCCAATAATTCTTATGCCTCAGCTGGTTCCATTGATCTATGGACAACCATGATACATGTAAAGCTTGTTCATGCAAAGAGTTGGTCAAATGGGGATTTGCTATCAAAGTTTATATTTTTCAAGGTAGGTACATGTACATGCATATTCTAAAGCCAAATTATGTTAATTGTAATTTTAGGAATGTTTGTTACATGTACATGTAGTCCGTTACCTCAGTTACATGCAGGGTTCTCACTAGAAAAAAATCCACACACGGTTCCCACTCTGCGCAAAGCGTGCAAGTTTCGGAAGTTTTACGGAATAACACCTAAAGTTAGGTGTGGTGGCAGTATATGCTATATAGTAAAAGGATGAAAAATACATGTACTTCTTGGTAAGCAGGAGTTGTCTACTAATGGCACAAAAGTAAAAATACATTCATTGCCAAAAAGCAAAACAGTCTGTGACATTTATCATTATTGTTAGGAATATATACTCCAATATTTTTTTACCCTTGTTGCCACGCATGGTGCAGCAATTACACACATGGTGCTTCCTTGTCTGAAACCCTTTACGCATGGTATTGGAACCATGGGTGTTATGTACTGGCGAGAACCATGGTTACATGTACATGTAGTCAGGACTTTAGCGGGAGCCCGGCGGCCAATGGCTCCCCAAAACCTCCGCGGGCTCCTTAGAAAACCTTTTGAAAATCCCAGCTGGCTCCATAAGTTTTTCACCCGTAACTTATACTTGCCACTCTGTCATAGCGACTCTGCTACGGGATTTACCATTTATATAATTTCACACAATATTGATTACGAACCTAAAATTGATCAATGAATCAAATTTTTTTGCAGATTTCATACAGTAATGTAGAGGCCGCCATATTGAAAATAAGTATCTGCTCAATCTCGATCTGCGCATACCGATTCATGGATTGCACTTGCAGAAATCCTGTGAAGCTAGTACATGTACACAGATTTCAATGCTTGTGACAAGGGTGTAATATTTTTCTGTGAAGACCTGTTACGGCGATTTGGCACTGATATGTTTTCTGACGTACAACTCTTTGAATAAAATTCAGCTCAAGTAAAGCATCATTAATCTATTTTGTTGTTTGTTGTTGTTGTTCTTTCTTCATTATGCTTCATTGATGATTATCCTTTGCTTACATGTACATGTATATTATAACATCATGTTCTGTTATAAAATAAATGTATAGTAATTTTAAAAAAAACGTAAAAATAATTTGCAAAAAGACTAATGCAATTAATTTTGGTAATGACCCCCCCCCCCCCATCCCCAAAGATACAACTTCAAAATAAACTTTCGAACTTTACATGTTTTCTTTTCAAGCGAATCAGGCTTTTTTCATTGCCATGAGAGTAGGCCTACTTTCCCCTTCCCCTATTAAATTATTTGTTTTATTGTAGGATGGGGGTGGTGGACACTTAACAAAAATGAAGCCTCCTCCTCTGTCCTTGAATTCAACAAAAACTATTCATTAAATAGAGCTCTCCAATCATCACCAATTTTGGTTCTCTATAATATTGTTGACCACTTGTGTTAAAAAAATTCAACAAATTTTCCTTGTAAACTTTTTCAAATGGGTGTTCAAAATCGACTGTCCGGACAGTTTGAAAAGAGTGAGAAGAGATTACATGTTATCTACAACCAAATGTTGTAGCAAATAAGTTCTGTGCATTCATATAAACAAATACAATGGTGCGCTTTACTCTTTGTTTATTATGACCAAAAAATGACGAGGTAAATATGGCTCCCCAAAACTCATACGGGCTCCCCAAAAATGAATTTGAGGAGCCCGGCTGGCTCCCTAAAAAAATGTAAAGGTCAAGTGCCTAGTAGTTGAGTGAACTTGCCTGCTGTGTTTGAAAATACAATGCCACTGTGGGCGAGAGGATTTCTGGATTTAGCTTTTAAAATGCGCTATGTTAGCACCAGCAGTGATTATCAGCTGTCTTTCTGTTGAGTGTGCGCGAAGAAAAACATGCAAAATTCATTTCAATGGGTCATGCATGCATAAAAAATAATTGTGTGCGCGAAATTTTTCACTATTACAGTAGATAGAATCCCCGGCATTATCATGCAGCACATCTTCTTTTTTTCAAATGTCTAGACTTCTTCATGTTTATATGAAAAGAAAGGAATTCATAATTTTAATTCATCAACCCACATGAATTAATGAATCAATTTTTCAAAATCAAATGTAATTGTAATTCCTTTCCACCACTGAGCCATACACTACCGGTACTGTACATATTTGTAATTATGACTGGGCAAAGCATGAACGCTGCGCGCACCACGCAAACGGTGCAACATAATCAGCTCCAATTTTGGCCTTGATGCCTCTCTATAATGTGAATTTTTTGCCCTAAAAAAAAAATGGCTGTGAACTTAACTTGACAAAATTTGAGGCCTGAGATACAATGTACATGTATGCACACAGGCGCATACATGTACATGTAAACACAGAAGACTAAACACCGCATGGCTGGGTTCTGCGATAATAATACTCTATGCACTTACGAACATGCAGCTCCATACTAAATGTCAGTAGGATAGAATTTTTATGATTTTTCTTCAACCGATTTGTGACAAAATTCCACATTATGTGGTTTGACCCAATAATTTTTTATGCAAAGCCCGACAAAACATACCGGTAACAAATGTACACGTACACAAATGTATATGAGCAGAAGAGCAAAAGACTCTACACATGTATGATACATGTACTGTGTCAATTTCGGTTGTATCAGTATTTGTGTGATGTTACTGAAAAAAAATATTTATTGCAAAATAAGCACTAAAACAGTTAACTTGAAAATACGATGGAAAGTTCAAAATTACTGCCTGTCCATGCAAACTGGCAACTTTTTTGACTTCTCAACACTGTCAATCTGTAATCATTTCAGATATATGTACAGTGTATATGACTTTCTATGTGAAGAAAATTAGTAATAAAAGAAAAAGACTGTTGTTGCCAATTTGAAGAAGAAAAGCTGATGAATAATTCCTGTCATGAATAATAGGGCACAATCTACACGTATCACTACATGTATGTGTACCTGCTGCCAGCCGTAGATGGCATGTTGCTGATTCATACATGTACAATTGGAGCCCAAAGTTTACATACACCTAGGCAATTCCACACAAAATGTTCACTTGCCAAAATCAGAAAATCTACCATATCTTCAGAAATATTTGTGCTATCATGACAAATTTGGTATCAAACAAAAGAGCTTATCATGCCCTTTTATCAGACTGTTATCTCATTAAGTCTAAAGTATATCTCAGTGTGATTTTCTTCTAAAAACCTGATACTTGGGCAAAATTTTATATCAATCTCCACCCAAACATTTCATGTTTTTTTTCTCAAATTTCCTCTCCAATAGCATTTCAGATTTGATTTTTGGTGTAAACGTAGAATACACCTTCATTCCACAAAAGCTAAAAGAGAAAGCCAAATATCACATTTAAAGTAAGTTCTAAACATATAAATACCTTTTCAGATACTTTTGGGGCGATATTACTTGTTGAATTTCGATCACCTCACAACCGACTTGAAAGACTATGTGTGGGACTGAACTCTGATATTTAGCCATTTTTGTGATTTCAGACTCATTTTGAGGTGATAAATTTCTTGAACCAAATATACAGAGGCATCTGACACTATCTCTTGACGGCATTATCGTGAAATAGGAAACCACCGTTCACTTTATACAGCAGCGCTTTATTCAGTCACACGCATTGGTTTCCTATTTTCATCTCCATTCTCTTTTGTACACAAGTGCGTGCGTCAAATGAACGAGTGGTTTCTTAAACCACGATATGGCCCTCTTGACTAAATATCATCACTGAAAAAACCGCCGGATGGCATATTGGTGGGATTCTAGGATGATATTTTGCGGGAGCCGAATGGAAACTGTGTGGTAGTAGATGTTGACAGTGCACTGCGCATAAGCTCTATGCATGTATTGCGTAATATGCACAGGCTAGACTTGCGATATCGCGAGGTAAGGTAGCATTCATAGCAACTGACACTCCTTGATTTGTATCAATCAAACACAAAACCGCGATGCTTGTGAAGGTATTTACTTTCATGAAATCATAAAGGTTTACTCGCTCAGAAAAACTGTTAAGACTTTCAAAAGGGGCATATACATTGTATATTGGGGCGACTCTGAAATAAAGTCGCCCCAAAGCATTAGGTTTTGAAAATTTTAGGGGCGATTTGGGCTGTCATGAGGGCGAAATCGCCCGTCGCCCTCGTGTATTTCCGATGCTGCCTAATACTGAATTTTAGTGTGCAGAAAATGCCATTTTCATCCACAAATTTTCAAAAATCTCCCTACCGTGGGAGTACCCTTCTTCCACACCCCCGCTCAGTCGCTTTGCTCCCTCGTCTTAGCCCCCCCCCTGTTGAAAATTCCTGGCTACGCCAGTATATCCATCATCAAAAAGAAAATGATGTCAAATACACGTAGGATATACATATACAACACCCTAATGCACATCCATTTTTTTCCTCATGGTGGAAATACCAAATGTCACATGAGCTAATGGTTACAAGTACCACTCCCTAGAATGGGAATTTTTCTGAAGCGGGACATTTAGGCCTGCATCATACATGTACATCCTGTCTTCTTTTCCTATTTTTTTTTTCTAAATTATGCATACTCCTTCTACTGTACATGTACATGTGGTACATGTACAAAAGCACCATCTTTCTACATTACTGTATGAGCTGAAATTTACGCGGTGGTTTTATTTTCGCGAATTTCGCGAATTTTGTGAATCACTCACCTTTTGTGAATTTAACAACACGCGAAAATATCTGCACGTTTGCTTCATCTCTCGTCATCGGTACATATTGTTGCCATTGACATGCGCGATGTGGAAAGTGCAGCAGTCCTCCATGCCCTGTGTAGCATCACATCACAACACACACAGAGAAACTGTCACTCACCACAAGTGAGTTCTGTACATATTCACCTCCAAAACCCCTATAAGAAGCCCAATTCTGCTACCCAAAATGTGGAATCGGTGCCATTTTTCCAAAGCATGTGGGGCTTTAGTGGGGTGGTAAGAAAGAGAGTCACCGAAAACGCGCTATAAATCAAGAAATCAGGGGTTTTATGACGGCTTTTTTTGTTGATTGCAAGCTACGAGTGTGATGGTATTAGCAAAAAATAATCAAAAACCAAATAAGTTTACTGCAAGTCCTGCTCTTGCGCTCGTGAAATCAACAACTCATGAAAATGTCTGTGAGCCTTTGATTCGCGAAAATATCTGTACGCGAAAATATTGGCTTATACAGTATGTTGAAAACAGCTATGTACATGGACATGGACACTCTACATGTATATTCAGGGGGAAACACCTTTCATAGTTGGCCAATAAGATGATGAGGGATAATAGGATACACAATGGGGCAGCACACAATAGACATGCAAGAAGGAGGAATTCAACACAATTAAATATGCCCAATGATGCAAGTACAATGAATGTGTATGGTACATGTATGTATAAAGGTGTTACAATACAGTGTTGCTGTCAAGTGGTACCTTGGATGGCACAATGAAGTACCCCCTCATTGTTCATCCCACAATATTGAAAGTCTACCCAAGGGTGACTTGGGCTTCATGACTGGACACTGACCAGAGCAATCAGAGAAGAATATAGTGGCAGTATTCTTGTAAGGGGGGAGGGGTCAATCTTTTCTTTTTCTTTCCTTTTTTTAAATATTGAGGGAAACTACATGCACACCTGTACATGTACATTGTAGATGTACATTTACATACATGTACTATACTTTCAGTTTTTACACAAGAGTGTAAAAACTGAAAGCAGACCTGCAGAGTGTAATTACAGATTGCCACTTTCAAGCACTTTATGGAGTTTCCAATACAGAGTTACTCTGTCAAATCAAAACAGAATTGTGAAATAGCAAAAATGAAAACACTAATGACACTTTACATTAAAACAATTTTATGTGCATCTCCTCATTGCCTTTAACATCAGTAACAGTGTATGCCTCACGTATTTAATAGGCGTATTATAAATGTGTTAGTAGTAATTAAGATACACCTGCAGTGTGCAAAATTTAATTTTTTTGGTGCAATTATGTCATGATGTGAAAAACCAAGCAAGTCAAGAGTGGTACTTACTTTATGTTGAAAGTTCTCTAGTGAACTAACGTAATGTTTTGTTCTTTGCAAATTAATTCACTGATTGCAATATTACATACACGTATCATGTAAATACTAAGAAAGCACTGGTGCATGAGACATACAGAAAAAAAATGTTGTTTTCTACTGGTATACTGTATGTTTTGATTTTTACCTTTGTGTTTGCTATATTTCTTGTCTTTTTTTCTGTTATGAATGGATCCAAGACTTTATATGAAAAAAGCCTTTTGTCTACTTACCAGGGGGCTACTGGTCTCTGAATATGGACTTGGAACTCTGTCCCTTGAATCTAGTGGTGCTGGAATGATAACATCTAGCTCTGTCGGCCTCTTCTGCCTCTCTTTTCGCTCCTCGTAATCAATGTTCGAAGGCGTTGCTGGCTTGGCGGTAAATCTCTCATTCATCTCCTGCAGCATACTATTATGGTTGCCACGGTGACCACCCGTCCCCCTCCTCTCCCCGTTTCCTGTTGGTGCCTGTACCGTTGCTGGTGCCGGTGTGGATGTTGGTGCCGGCTTTGGGTCCTTTTCTTGGAGGTAGGTGGCAGGGAGATACACTGGTTTCTCACCCACCTTGCGGACATACCACCAATCCTTGTTGGACTTCTTGATGAGTTGAAAGACATCACCAGGCTTCATCTGCAGGCTGTCCCCATTGACATTCTTGTAGCTGTATGGGTATTTCGCTGTCACTACCTCCATCTTGAAGGCCCTGTCACGCAGTTCTCTCAAACACACAAACCAACAATTCCAAAACCAATGGAATGGCGAATGTTAGCCCTTCAACTGCATGGGGCTATATTTGTACAAATACAGGAAAGAGGTAATTAAGGGGATATCGATGATGAGTCGGAATGGGTTTCAATTTTCATGCCGCAAGCAGGTCAAACATTGATCTTCTGTCACTTAATATGTAATCCACTGGTCTCGGGTTTGCTGTGGGGAGAATATTCTACCGGAATTCCACGCTCTGCAGCTCCTTTGTGCGTGTATACAACTCCCTGCACTCACTATACATGTATGTAAATAACAACAGGCAATTGGAGTTCTACTGGTTAATACACAGGATGATGATTCCTCTAATCCCAAATTAACACTCCTCCCCTGATATTCCACTCTAATTCACACGTATTACATTTCCACGGGCAGCCCAGGAAGAAGTTTCCTCACTCGAGCTCATCCAACATTCACGCCGACACAGTGCAGGGCTCTATTAATAAAATCTCGTCTGGCCAAATGGGAAACTCTCCATTACATCTCATTAAAAGATGGGCCGGGGCACAAAGGTACACAGACAGAGGCTTGTTGTCGCGAACGTAGAACGTATTGTTGTACTTCCTCCCCCACTCGTTTTACAAACCAACACAGGACATTTCTCTATGATGAGTAATATGCAATGTATACACACACAGTGCTACAAATCCAATGGTCCCCTATTTAAAAATCCGAAGTATGTCCTATAATACAGAGAAAAGGTTTGCTGAGCACAACTTGTTTGCAGTCGGAGTGTGTCTAATCAAAGGATTCGCAGCCCCTTCCATGGGCGGATGCCTCTCTATTCAAAGTCATGAATTCCACCCATTGATATGATTTTTTTTTTTTTTAATCCTTATTATTTATCTTCAGAATACACACAACCATGCTATATTTGGAAGAGCAATGTCAAAGACTGGGGTGGCACTGTACTTAACGTCAGGGGCGGTGTTGTGTGTGTGTGTGCTATTCCAGATACCTGCGTAAGGAGGGAGATTTGAAGTTGCTCTTGGGAAGTCGTCCTGTTGCTACATGATCATCCAGGGCTTCCTCAACGTGGCTGGCATCTTTTCCTGCGATGAAAATAGAAAACAGATATGAGTGAAGATGGACACAGGCTAATGTTTAATATCATGGGGAGGGGAAGGGGATGTAGGAGACCCTCCCCCGCACCCCCCCCCCCCCCCCCCCACCTCTACGCAACTAGGAATAGCAGAGTAATCTTACCAAACCCTGGGGAGGAAGGAGAAGGATAGCTTGTTGGCAGCACATAAAGCCAATAAGATTAGTCTTAATACTCCTAAGCACAACTTAGCACATTTATATAGAAACCCCTCTAGGGAAAGGGAGGGGGGCACAAGTCAAGAATAAATGCTCAAGTAGCATGCAACACCATGGGCAATGACATTTCACCTCAAATTTCGCTTCTGATGGCTTATTCACCCTTCCTCGGATTCGGCAAGCAGCAAACCTCTGTCTACATGTACAGTGTATGAAAAAAAAAAGCCATCTACACCTTGACACAAATGCATGCTTAACTACAAATCAAGATTAAATTCAAATGCTGGACCACCCCCTATTATCACCAGGCACTAACAATACCATTTACAACAGTTAGATAAATTAAGGCCAACTCACACTTTGAGAGACAACAGGCACAAAGCTTGACTGCTTTTTTATAGCAAGCAAAGTCAACATCGGACCGAGGAAAACATGCCAAACCAAACAACATCATCCCCATATTGAAGTGGTTATGTATCTATGTGACTTTAATCAACCAATATTGTACATTATCCATCCTTATCCTATCCCTCTTTGAACAATACATCCTTGTTTATGTAACAATAGTAATTACAACCACTTGAAAATGCAAATTCTAGAGTAGACATTAATTTCCTTCACAGATACAACTTCATAGTTTTTGAAACCTCTTCACAATATATAGAAAGAAATAAAAATGTGCACTGCTGATTACTACTGCAGCCACATCTCAAATAGCCTTTTGAAACTTTCATTACAAGGAAATTACACGTAGTAATACAATCGCAGCTACAGGGTTTAAAAATAGTGGGGGCCTAGAGCCAAGTCATGCACGATATACTTGTAGTGCCCTACTGTTGTTAGAAGGTGTATGTGAGACTGCCCTGATTTCCACTGAGCAGTCCAGACTCCAACAGCACCTTAAATGCTGTGGAAAAAAAGGAGGGGTGCATGCCCCTATGCCACCCCCTGGTTCCACCACTGTAAGCCCTAAGGTTGCTCCACCAATACACATAAATTTGATTTGCTGTACACTGCAATATAATGTTAAGAATATAATAAAATATCAGCTTTTAACAAATTAGATACTGCAAGGCCAGGGCCCCATTGCATAAAACTTTCATGTACATGTACCATTGATGGTAACTTTGCCATCAATGGTACAATAACTTCCATGGAAACCTTGAAATTGATTGGCTGTTGAGTAATATTACCATGGCAGTTAACATTGATGGCAGAGTCACCATTAATGGTAGGTTTTATAAAACAGGGCCCAGAAAGTTTTGCACCGTGTTCCTGACATCAATTTTCTTAACGATAGTTTATGAAGCCATAAACTTTCTCTAATTTTGACCAGTTGCTAAAGAATTGTAATACAAATCAAAATTTTGGTAATATTGGCAGGCTATCATGCAAAAATGAAGTCTGCTGGTTTTTGCTATGAAATTATCAGCAAACGCATCCTTATGGCAAGTTGGGTTCACCATACACAGATTCAGAGGAACTGGGGTTGATTGCAGCAAATAGTCTGAGAGTCTTGATTCTCACTCAAAAGGTAGCAGACTAGCAGTTGCTTTCCCTACACTTGGGCAACAAGCATTTCTTCAGCAAAAAACAAAAAGATAGAGATACAGTATGGCCGCCTTTTTACAACTGCAACTAACTCACTTAAAGACAGACGAGAAGCATATCGCTTATCCTGTTTATATAAAATGCTACATTATGAACTTGACATAAATCACTCCAGTTACATCAGGCCTAAACCAGAAAGAAATAGACGTGGTCATTCAATGCAGTTTGAGGTACCAACAACTAAACTGGATGTATATAGGAACTCGTTTTTTCCTCGCAATGTCAGCGCTTCGAATAACCTTCCCCCAAGCATAGTTTTCCAGTCTGATTCAACTAAATTTAGGACGGCTGTCCTTAACTGCTGTTCCACAACTTAAGTCCACCCTCCGCCGTCACCTCCAGTTTAAACTCCATCTGGGGTATTCTGGAGGTTATCTACCAAGTACCAAGTAACCCAAAGGAGGGTCTGACACACTGGCATGCATGCAGTCTATAAAGCGGTCCTCACTCTACAATGCAATGTGCATGTAGTCAACATAGACTTTATACTAGGGTATCATCATTACTTCAAACAACTTCAGCCGTTCTATAGGCTGGACTCCATTACATTTCAAGTCAGGCTAATCCATCTACTTTTTTTATGCCATGACAAGCATAAAATAATCGAAACTTTATAGCTGTCTCATAAACATCATTCACGGTGTCTACAGGTACATTACAAGTTGTACCATTTGGGTCAAAGTTCCTTCTTTGAATACTTACCTACTGTATTCCAATGTCCAGAGAAAACTCAAAGAATCAGAAGCCTTATTACGACACTGGCAGCAGCACAACAAATATTCAACACAGATCTATAACACTAAAGTTTGCATAGTGATTTCCCTATCTTCAAGAAACATCCCCACTGTACATTATGCCCTGGACTGAAAGTATGTCATATGACTACTGTATTTAAAATCAGTACAACTTGTGTGTCAAAACTAAAACACTTTAAGAAGGAGCTCTGATTTCAAATACTTCAAACTCTTTTTTTTCTCCAGTTGTACATTTGCATGGACCAAACACTGATTTCCTTGAAATCAGAGTTGAATACGAAGAAAAACATGATGGTTGCAATTACACTCATATCAGATGTGTAAGAAATGTTTGTATTCAATTAAATGTTTATTACAGCTTGCCAAAAGCTCAGGCATATTATACAAATTCTGAAATCACACAATGATACATGATTTTCTGCAAGGCACCCTACCCTGCTACCCTGCTACCCTGCTGGTGGATGTCTTCAACATTGTTTTAGAAAAATTTGTCTAGAATGAAAAAAAAAACTCAACTACTGCCACTGGCATTAATAGTTGACAAATGCCATATCACTTTTCTGCTAATAGATTCCCCACCTACTGGTACCAGTGAAATTTGCCCCATATACATATACATGTACATGTAATTGTAAGTATGATATCTGTTGGTGTGTGTTTTTTATGGACCACCCTGTACTGTGAATTTACCTTTGCCAGTACTAGTAAAACTATACAATGCTATGATCTTGCCATACCTTTCATATTGTAATACATGTACTGTATGGGGACATCGTGCAAACTATTAATTAGAGAAGTTATACTTGTTACAGAAGAGTGCCATTAGGATTATAACCAAATTACCACACCTTGCCCACACAAATATCCTCTTCAAAACTCTTAAATTCTTAACTATATTTGACCTTAATACTTACACAATGCACATCATACTGCAGTTTTTTTTGTTTCACTTTCAGTGTATGAAAAATGTTGAACTTGAGTGTTGTAATGACCTTTTTATTTGTCAAAATGCTATTAACAGATCTGCAACAAGATGTTCCGATAACATTTCTCTCATTCAGTCATACATACATGTACAAAGGGCCCTTAATATGGAACATGTTGGAAAAAGAAAATAAATCATTTGCCATGTATAATTCTGATTGTAATATGCATGCCTGTTTGCCCTATTGTCATGTTAATTTGTTTTAATTCTTTACAATTAGGGGATTAGCCTTGACAGGCCTCTGCCTTCGCTGATCCCCACAGCCATATACTTTTTACACGTAGTTGTCTTACATGTAGTTGTATATTGTTCTTTGTAATTTTTATTATGTTTCCTTTGTGTAATGTAATTTTTATATGACTTTTATTTTACCCTGTTATACAATGTATGTTTTTCATCGTTGATGAAAATAAAAGGCCACATAGGCCAATCAATCATATCACTAGATTTGACCAATGAGAGGCCTGGAATCTTGACATGGATGAAAATGAATAGACTAAAATTTCCCATGCATACTTCAAGCAGGTTCTTTGAAATATTTTTGCCTTGACATCATTTGCCAAGACTCAACATAGGCATGGCATGAATTTTGAAACTTAATACAGTTGTATAAGGAAAGCTGGCATCCTGAATGTTTTCCTAAGGGTACAAGAGAAGTAATTGTGTAACCACAAAGTAATTGTATTCATTACTTGCCAGTATTTATGGGCAATTCAGATTTCACTTCATCCAACTCTATACACTTTTAATCAACCTACTCTAGCTTTAATATCTACAGGTGATCACCCAGAGTAAACAAAAACTATTTTGGTCCATGAATTCATGTAATATTGTATGGTGCTTCAATTATATCTAAATTTTGTTGCCCTTGTGGCGAATTTTGGTTGGGTCAAGAGGTTATTTCATTTATTGGTTTAGTTTGCTTTGCAAGACAACTATTACGTGAATGGCATTAGGCCCCGCCTCTTTCGGATCATTTGAAGGTCGACCTAAGCACCCGTTTTTGTTGCATTATTCATATCTACTGCGCATGTGGCGCATATCACTTTTATTATGATACTTTGATTTAATGCGCATTTGTTGCGCATTGATTGTGCATCATTGCGCATATTTTTAGCTGATGGGCGTAATGTTTTAAAACATGCACTAACGCACGCGACTCCTTGGAATCATCTTACAAAATGAATTATTCATTTTTGATCATGAATATTGATGGGTGCTTAGGTCGGCTTTCTTATGGAACTGGACAAAATGGCGGAGCTTTAGGGGCCTGGGATTACGTAACCACTGCTCTCCCAACTGAGCTATCGTGCCTCTTCAAGGCAAGTGGTTTCGCACTAGCACTCGATCGATCTACATCGAGGAATGAAGATGGAAACAGGGTTCTCACTAGAAAATAATCCACACACGGTTCCCCTTCTGCGGAAAGCCCGAAAGTTTCAAAAGTGTTAAGGAATAGCACCTAAAGTTAGGTGTGGCGGCAGTATATGCTATATAGCAAAAGGATGAAAAATACTTCTTGGTTAGCAGGAGTTGTCTACTAATGGCATAATAGCACAAATACATTGCCAAAAAACAAAACAATCTGTGGCATTCATCATTAATGTTAGGAATATACAGTCCAATTATAGTCCAATTTTCTTTTTTTTACCCTTGTAGCCACGCATGGTGCAGCAATTTCACACATGGTTCTTCCTTGCCTGAAATCCTGTACACATGGTATTGGAACCATGGGTGTTATGTACTGCAGAGAACCATGGATGGAAATAAACTCTCTGGACCAACTTATGTATAGGCCTGTACAACAAATACTTTGTCTTGCAGAAGAAATTTGTGTTTTGCTTAAATTGCTCTTTCATTGGACGGCAACATCAACTTTCTTTGTTGGATGGCAGTTTCTGTTCCAATGGCTGTATCGTAAATTACATGTAGCGTATGTTGCCTTTAGAAATGCTTGAAAAATTCACAGCAAAGAATGGAAAATAAGTATGATAAGAACAGAAATTTACAATATAGAAACTGCAACTGTAATAAATCATCACAGGAGAAGGATATTTAATAAATTGTTGTACTGAAAAAAAGTGAAAATTTTAATGACTTTTCAAACTCATCACTTCGAGAAATCCTTCGTAATGTGATTCTGCTTCTGCGTGTTAATGTTTTTGTGGGGGCGGGGGAGGTTGTTGCTGTTTTTGTTTTCTATTTGTTGTGGTTATTGTTAATGCTGCTGTCTGTTATAAGATCTTATGTTTGTTTGTTTTGTGTTTTGTTTTTTGTTTTTGCTTTGTCTTGTTTTGTTTTGTTTTTTATTGGGGGGTGTTCTCTTTTAAATAATACATGTCTTTTTTGCTTTAGCTCATTCATGCATTTGTTTCAGGGAAAAAATAATTAATTTTTTTCCGGGGCTACTTTTGAGCCCACCAGCCCGAAATTTCTACATTGTATTACAGTTAACATTGGACCCTATGAGAATTTCAGGGGCTCTTTTTTAGTTTTCCAGGGCTCTTTTTGGCATTTCGGGGGCGAATTCGCCCTGAGCCCCCGTGTACTTTCTTTCCTGACTTGTTTATACAGTGAAACCTGTGTATAAAGACCACTCACATGTGAGAAGAAAAGTGGTCTTTATAAGAAAGTGGTCTTTATGGACAGGTTCCTTGAGTGCATGCTCCGATGAAAAACCACAAAGGGAAACACAAAATGCAGCCTTTACTGGTATAGACAGGTGGTTGCTACAGCTTGTTTGCCTGTAGTACATGTACATGTAGGTCCTAGGTCCAAGGTTCAACATGATTCATACTAATGGCTTCATCTCACATTCATACACGTACAGGTAGTATGCATGTATACTGTACCTGTATGTCACTGTAAAATGCTCGAATAGGCCTAAATTTCGCAGAGCTAAACACTGTAGATGTACAAGGACAAGCAACTTTGATTTCCCCAATTTCCAAACAGAGTGTGCGTATATATGGTTCTCTGCAGTACATAACACCCATGGTTCCAATACCATGCGTACAGGATTTCAGACAAGGAAGAACCATGTGTAAAATTGCTGCACCATGCATGGCAACAAGGGTTAACAAAAAAAAAATTGGACTATATTCCTAACATTAATGATGAATGCCACAGATTATTTTGTTTTTTGGCAATGTATTTGTGCTATTATGCCATTAGTAGACAACTCCTGCTCACCAAGAAGTATTTTTCATCCTTTTGCTATAGCATATACTGCTGCCACACCTAACTTTAGGTGTTTTTCCTTAACACTTCTGAAACTTTCAGGCTTTCCGCAGAGGGGGAACCGGGTGTGGATTATTTTCTAGTGAGAACCCTGTGTGTATAAAGGCACTGATACTAGTGATACAGTGAAGTGAATACACTCACTTTTCAATTTAGGGATACCCAGCTTTAATAGTGAAGGCAAGTCGGTCAAACAAAAGATATTTACTATCACCAAACAATCACTGACACGCCCATCTGTATACTGTTAGCTAAGATACCTATTTTCATTCAGTGAATTATGCATTACTCATACATGTACATGTATGATAAACGCAATGGTACTTGTAATCATGCGTTTTAGCTACATGTAGACTTTCAGCAAATGAAGCTCCTCTATCAGTCCACTTTTGAGGTACATGTACATGATAGTAAAATCAATTCTATGCTCAGTTTTCATCTTTGAATTATAATCTACAATGTATGGACTTCTTAATTTTTTTCATTTTAAAAGTAGAGGATCTATTTTGCAAATTTTGGGAAACTTCATGAAACTTTAACCCATTCTTGACAGGAATTATTTAAAGCCTAATTTGATCAGCTTTTATTCTTCAAATTGGCAACACCAACTTTTTTATTTTATTGCTACATTTTTTTTATAAAACGTCATGTATCTGAAATGAATATAAATTGACAGAAATTATGATGAGAAGTCAAAAGGTTGTCAATTTGCAGGGGAAAACAGTGATTTTAAACTTTCTATCACATTGCCAATTTAAGGATTTTAATGCTTATTTTCTTTTAAGAAATTTTCAGCATCAAACAACGAATATTGACGCAACCAAAATGGGCACAGTTTGTGTAGAATTTTTTGCTCTTTCTACTCATGTATTGGGTATGATTTTTAGGGCTTTGCATCAAAAGATATTAGGCCAAACCACAAAATGTGGACCTCTGTCATGAATGGGTTAATATGAGGGTTGAACAGTACATGTAGACCATACTATTCACGTGTATGAAATATCATACTCATAAGATTTGCAACTTTTTTGTAAGAAATGAAAAACTATCCCCAATCTCTTCGAACCATTACAACAGTTTGAAGTCAAACGTCGAAGAGATGAGTGTCCGGGTCAGTGTGTGTGCACATGTATACAATGAGGTGTAATTGTGGCGTGTGTTGGACATAACGCTGTTTTTATGTTCGCTGGGATATTCCTGGATATGTACATCCCTGAATTGAAAACATGTCCCTGCTCATAATCTGTATGTACGTATGTATGGATCAATAATTCAATTATTCATTTTTCATTTTTTCTCCCCATTAACCAAAAGCAGTACAGAGCTTTCTTGAGGTCTAAATTAATCATCTTCAATCCTCAAATTGGCAAATACAAATTATTTTTTTCCATGTTTACATAGCTTGAAAAAAATAAATATGGATATAGCATAAACCAAAATGAAATATAATTGTAAAATTGAATCAGAAATTACCAATTTGAACACAGAAAATAGTGATTATATATTATTCACTGCGTTGCCAATTTAAAGAGTTTAATGATTAGTTACACTTAAACTGCTCTAATTCGAGAACGCCACATTATACAGCGATGGGAATGGGCTCAAATTTGTCAGTGTATTTTTCTCTTTCTGCTCATGTATGATATGTACTGCCCGACATTCTGGACCAACAGATACTGCAAAAACATCTCCTAAAGGTGACACTGGACCTCTATGGGTTGATACATGCATGAAGTTTTGAGAAAACATCTTAATTATTTGTATATGACAAGCTATAGGTAAATGTTAAGTTGATTGGGGGCTGCAAAAGCGATCTTCTACCTTTAAAGCCATTTTTTTTTCTTCTATTTGTATTATCCAAAGTTTTGAAATATATCCATATTTCCTGAATGGCAGTAAACATGAAATACAAGGCCTTCTAACCCACGCAATCCCTTCTTTCCTCCCAACCAGGGAAAATACAATAGAAGTCTACTGCAGCACATCAAATGAACCATATCACGGCCAAATATGTGACCCTTGTTCTGTGAATAATAGGATCACTACTGAGGATAGTACACGATATTTATATTACATGTACGTCATAACCATACTGTACTGCCATTTCTATACAGCCAAAAAAAATGCATACTATTCATTCTGTTATGACAGGTATATTTCTTGTGGGGTGAAAAACAGGATTTGAATACCGACGATAGTACACAAAACTAACACGTCTTCATAACCATAAATGTGTATACATACACAAGTAGTACCTTAATTTCCATACATCCTGAAAATGCATATAAATCTATTCATTTTGATATACTGTATGTCAAGGTCTCCATTCTGGGTACACATAATGGCATTACTGTACATGACAAAACTTCATTACTGTAAATGTAATCAAATCACATTTTCTACACATCCTGAAAATGCGCATACAATAATGTCTACATGTACATGGTGTGACATACATGTACATGTACAATGTAGGCAGCACTATGTAGGTTTACAAAAAAATGGCATACATGTACACATGGTTCTCGTCAGTACATAACACCCATGGTTCCAATACCATGCGTAAAGGATTTCAGACAAGAACCATGTGTGAAATTTCTGCACCATGCGTGGCAACAAGGATAAAAAAATATTGGAGTATATATTCTTAACAATAATGATAAATGCCACAGATTGTTTTGCTTTTTGGCAATGTATTTTTACTTTAATGCCATTAGTAGACAACTCCTGCTTACCAAGAAGTATTTTTCATCCTTTTGCTATAGCAGATACTGCTGCCACACCTAACTTTAGGTGTTATTCCGTAAAACTTCTGAAAATTACGCGCTTTGCGCAGAGTGGGAACCATGCATGGATTTTTTTCTAGTGAGAACCCTGGATGTACATGGACATACATATTTCATACCATAGTATTAATACCATAAAGATTACAAATCTATCTCTATACTGTAGTTCAGTGCCACATCTCAATCTTGAAAGACTGGCTAAAACTGATCATTTGGAAATGATTACCTGCAACATGCAGTACCATACATGTATAGGTGTAGATATTTTGTTCGAAGTAACAGTGTTTAACTTCACCCATTCATTCACAGGAAGTATTTGAAGCCTTATGAAATCAGTTTTTTCTTCTTCAAATTGGCAACACCAGTATTTTTTTCTTTTGCTATATTTTCCCTACAGATACAAAGTGAAATATTTAAAATAAATACTAATAGACAGAAAGTATGTTGAGAAGTTAAAAAGTTGCCAATCTGAAGGGAAACAATGATTTTGAGCTTTTTATTATGTTTTCAATATAAGGATTTTGGTGCTCTGTTTTCTTTTATTTTTTTAGCACCACACAACAAATACTGATGCAACCAAACTGGGCACAATGTTTGTGGATTTTTTCTATTATGATAGAATGCAATACAATAAATAAGTTCATTTATATAGCACTCTTAGACGATCATGACTGGTTCCACAACGCTTTACAAAGCGCTGATTCTCTTTCTGCTCATTTACATGTATTTGGTGTGACCGGTAGAACAGGGCTATATTATTAAAGTTATTGGATCAAGCCATGAACCCTCTGTCACACGAATGACACATTCGTTAGAAAAAAATCGGCCCTCGATTTGCACAATTAAGCCTACATGTACACATACAGACAGCCTCAAGACAATGGACTACATACTTGTACACTGTACATACTGTATTTGTACTCCTGCTGCTTTAAAATTCCTTCTTTATTTGCTTATTTCCCAGCTCCTTCATCAATGATTTCTACTAAAATCTAACAGCAAATATTTTTCTAGTCATATATGCATTCACAATGGTATTATCAAATATGATTCTGTGAAAATTTAGTTTGAACCAGAATAATCTTTTACAATGTACTAGTACACTGTGTATGTGCTACATACATGTATACACCTTATTGTTAACAGATGATCAGAAATGTCACAAAGGCCTACATTATTTTGTTAAAGGCATTGGCTAACTTTGTGAGTAGCTGATTTAAAAATTCTCAAACTAAGATGAAACATGCGTATGAGTACTTGTATTTGTACTAAAAAACCCTGAAACCAACCATAATTTAGAATGAAAAAGTGTAAGTTAGACGCAAACAGCGATTTTATTATCCTTCGTCTCACGTGACAATCACTGAGAGGACCACTTTGCTTGAATTTGAAAATGCCGTTATGTGCCTCCCGCCGCGTGATACGCCAATACACACAGTACGGTAAGGTGAGTCATACACGCATGCGCACTCCTTACGTCTATTCTGTGCAACCGACCATCGTATATTTTTCAAACATTGGTTCACATTTTTTATATTTAAAAATATTTCCTGTGGATATTATACTTTGAAACTTTCAGACTGGTATTTTTACACTATAACCCTTATGTTTATCCCATTTTCAAGTAACAAAAAATTATAACAATGTAAACCCATTCGTGACAGAGGTCCACATTTTGTGGTTTGGCCTAATATCTTTTAATGCAAAGCCCTAAAAATCATACCAAATACATGAGCAGAAAGAGCAAAAAATTCTACACAAACTGTGCCCATTTTGGTTGCGTCAATATTCGTTGTTTGATGCTAAAAAATTTTCAAAGGAAAATAAGCATTAAAATCCTTAAATTGGCAATGTGATAGAAAGTTTAAAATCACCGTTTTCCCCTGCAAATTGGCAACTTTTTGACTTCTCATCATAATTTCTGTCAATTTATATTCATTTCAGATACATGACATTTTATAAGAAAAATGTAGCAATAAAATAAAAATGTTGGTGTTGCCAATTTGAAGAATAAAAGCTGATCAAATTAGGCTTTAAATAATTCCTGTCACGAATGGGTTAACCAATGTCTTTAAGTTATGTAACATGATTCAGGATGCAACTAAATATCACGTCTCTATCCTTCATCTCTGTCTTCTCAGAACTTCTTCTTCTCTCTTCCTGCTACACTTATCAAACTGTTTCCCTTTCAAACTCTTCACTGCAATCCCCTGACAAAATATAGCACATGCAAACTGCAGCTGTTAAATGAATATTTCCAGTAAGAGCAACATATGACATTCCTTCAATTACAATCTAATATCTATTACATGCCAATGAGGGCACTATTGACTTATTCAATAATAAGGAAATAAAGGATGACTATGACATCAGTACCTTGGCAATTTAGACTGAGGTCCATGTAATGGGCAGTAAACTCTCCTGTTATTTTATTTTCATTATTATCAATAACACTCCTACGTATTGCATAGATCTATGCTTCAAAGTACACCCTCTTTGCCCCAATATCCCAAGTTTTCTCCTCAAATTCAAAGGGATTACACAATGGTAAAAAAAAGAATTTGATATATGATCGAGAATAGAATTCTAATAAGAATAACATTAAAAATTTGATGATTTTCAATTGAAATCAATGCATTTTGGCTAATTTTCTCATAAAAAGTCAAGAGTTGACCAAAAAATTTGAGTATGAGGTATGACGTAAAAGTGGTTAATACCCAGCTTCGCGCATTGCAGTTGTGCTACAGGCTAGACTGTACAATACATGTATATATTATACCTTGCGTGCATTTTCTTAGAATTGCACGACAAGGTAACCACTTTGACATCATTTTGACATCATTGTGGGTACCTAGTTGAAACTGGGACACAGCTGAGGGGTCAAAAATATTCTGAAATCTTACCACATTTGGGAGTTTCCTTGGCAACACAACTTTTTTAAAAAAGCGAGGCAGATGATTTTCTGATGATGAAATCATTCTCTTTTAAATGAACTAACATTGTTTCAGCACTGGGTACCCCCTTTAAGAAATGGGTTTTTCCATTACATGTACATGTATACTTCACTGCCTTTCTAATGATATCAAAAAATTAAATTCAAATTGGAAGTAATTCCAATTTGAAGATTATTCCAAGGCTTAATTTTGAAATACAAAATCACATGTGCCTAGAAAATTTTACCATTTACAGATAAAACAATATTTTCAGTTACATTAGTCAGTGCGTTGCCATACATGTAGATTCAAGTTTCATTCCATTATCCATTACCCATTCAGCTGACAAATTACTGATTTGAAATGAACATGCAAGAAATGTAACCACAAAAACACGTTTTGTTTTTCTCCTCATATGAATGTGTCACATCATTGTTCAACAACATACAGGTCCTGACTACATACATGTACATGTATGGATCACTGGTATACTTTTTTTTAATGTAATGTTCTTAGGTGTACCAGTCACCAATATACTTTTGGCTCACTCTTTTCTCCGCCTTCCACGCAATTTTCAATTCATGCACATCGCAACAACAGCTACATGTACATATATGTACTAGTTACCGTTACCTCTTCGCCCAAAACTAGAAATATCACTGAAGATGATTACTACCCCCACCCCAATGTGCGTGCTAAATTTCATGAGCATTGCTCAAAAAATGAGGAAGTACAGCAGTTTGATCCGCAATACTTCCCCCAATTTATTGCCATAATGTGCTGTTACCTAGTAAAGCAGTTTCGGACACATTCATTGCACATCTTCATATAAAGAGCAATGTGTGTGTGTCAAATTTCATGAGCAGTGCCCGTAAAATGAGGAAGTACACGTGTAGTTTGATCTTTCCCCGATTTATTGTCACAATATGCCGTTACCATGGCAACAGTTTTTGCCTCATTCAAAAAATATGACTTGCACATCTTCATCCAAGACCAATGTGCATGTCAAATTTCAAGAGCATTGCTCAAAAAGTGAGGAAGTAGTTCGATCCACAAGATTTGCAAAGAACCAATCAATCAACCACCCAACCAACCGTACGCTAATTCTACAACCCCTTAAAACTTTGTTTGGTGGGGATACATGCACAAAATATATTTCACTCCTCTTTGACTAAAATCTCTGCCATATATGCCAAGATGTCATGGATACATATATTTTGCAAATAATTTAAAATACTTTTCTGACCTTATGACCTTTGACCTACACAGAGTAAAGCTCAGCATTCATTGACTACACCATTACACTATTCCTTGCCCCTCCAATCCTTTGTCTTATCAAAACGTTCCAGCACCTCTGGCTAACACAGAAAATTTCGTATACAGGTACACTGTATTTTACCTCTTTAAACGGGAGGAAACTACATGTACTCTCTTTACTTTAAATCCAAGTAAAATCACTCAGATAAATGCAAGGTTATGTCTTATGAATAACCCTGCACTGATCTACATCAATTGCATGAAGGGGCAACTGCCAACACAAGGCAAATTGTTTTTTCTTCTTCTTCATTGTTACTGCTCAACGCCCCAGTACAGGAGCCAACCGGGCAGGGGGGTACGCTGATGTTTAACAAGCAGTAGAGAAGCTGATCCAAAAATGAGAAAAAAAATCATTGATGAAGGTATCGAGATCCAACTGAACTTGAAGGAATGGTATTAAAAATAAGTTACAGTTATTTCAATTATTCTACACCACAGCACGCAAACCAAATATTTTAAATTTTGCTATTGTAGCGACTCATAATCATATCAAGAGTCATGCATATCTTCAGTTCAACTACCAGAGAAATCTACACAGCTCAACATACATGTACATGTATGTTTGTACCACGCCTACTCAGCTTGTTGTACACAAGTCTATGGGAGCTGAACGTGCGATATTCGTACCATTGCACTCATACCATCCAAAATGTACCATTACACGGTTAGAGTAGATTCCCACAAATTACTTCTTTTATTTCTTTTGTGATGTCACAAGTAGCTTGCGGTGTAGACCCTATACGCGTATTTATTTTTGCATGCTCAGGCTATGCCAGCAAGTCGCGTTCGCGCACTGCTACAGATACACGCACGTGCACAGGCCAGCTACATTTTGCAGTCGGCCCTCCTTTCCCTGCTCTATAAACCCTGAATTCTTCTCCAAAATGTGATTGTTTTTCTTGATTTTCATCAATTTCTCAGACTTCCGACGCATTGTACAATACAACTAGCGAATATTCTAATTTGTGCAATGGTACGAGATTACGCATTTGGTGAAAGATCGCGCCGTAACTTCTATTCAACTCGGCTTCGTCTCGTTGAATAGAAGGTCGCTCTTTCACCTCATGTGAAATCTCATACCATCGCACTCATGTCTATTTGCTATTTGTATAATATTGCATTCTCTCCTGGCTGAAAGCCAGTAAAAAGATGATGTAAATTAACCTTTGAATTATTATGTTGACTTTTTAGCCCAGTTTTGACATTGTTTTCAGTCACTTCATAGTGGATTCCTTTAAACTGGTGCTAATGCACTTTTGTATCCATGCTCTGATCTACATCTCCAGTTGTGATGAACGAATCTGCATCAAACTTTCACAAAAGAATCAACAACATGTATTGCATCTCTCACCTGGATTTGATGGAGGGAACCCTCGGTTACGGCTTGGTGTTCAATGTCGTCACTCAATACGATCGCGAAGATGTGTGCTTCATGCCCGACTTTTCATAAATTTTGATTAGGCCTAGCCTGCTTCATATTTTCAGTTTAGAATCAAGCACAAAGCACACAGCGTAGCGACTATACACATACTGTATACTGATTGATGACATCAAACATCTAAGCCATAATAGAGTGTTCCCTCTGACGATGTAATTAAGTTACAATGCAGGTGAGAGATGCGATCCATGTTGCCTTGAACTTAAGGCTTGTTGCCTGTAGTAGTGTTGGTGATTATTTTGTGAAAGTCTGAAAGTGCATTAGAGTCAGGCTTTGGAATTCACTACCCCAGGCTGCTGTCTCCTGTAGTCTACCTCTCTGTCAAGCTTCAAGAGGAAGGTACTCAAGATCCAGCTCCGTTAAAACACGGATGCCTTTTTTTTTAGCCGCACATACTAGACCTAGCAGACCTTTTTAACCGAGACACACGTACATACACCTGCACTGCACAACAGTACAAGATTAATACATCAGACGGTGGCCTGTACTTATACTATAAGCTATAGCCAAGAAGAAGAAGAAGTAGTGCCAGAAAATTTCCCTTCAAGCTTCACTGCCAACATGGCAGCAATATAGAAAAGAATAAAGCGCAACATGCACATGATGCATGCTGCCGTATAGATCTAGATCTAGGGTCTAGTCTAGATCTACATCATACATGCCAATTGCTGGCCATTATCGGCAACGCTGCACATTTATTACTGTGTGAGCTGGCATTAGTTTATTCCATTCCCGCATATGCCTCTGCATGTTTTGATTTTTTTTTTTTGGGGGGGGGGGGGTTATCATGCCAACACCATGCACGGCCACTCCTCCCCATTTTTCGCCGCCCGTTATCGCCTGTGCCCAGCACGCTTTGTGACCACAAATCCGGAAGACGACTAGCTACTGAAAATCCCCTCTTGGGCATATAAATGGTAATAAGATTACAGAACTAAAATATTAAAAATACAAGTCCATCTGAATGTTATTTACAATCCATTTCATCATACAGAAATAAATACAGAGCAAGATTAAAACTCAAATAAATAGACCTACTCACATTACGGGTTACTCGTGTGGCCTTTCTTGCGATAAAAACAAATTGCATATAATTAATTCGCTATCATGACCAGAGATGGCGCTCTTCAAAAAGTAAGTCATGGCTTCTTCCAACGGTGCCGAAATTTTTCTCTAAAAAAATAAATAAATGACTAAAATGGTAATTTATTGAGTCACCACTGGCATATTGGAGAGTGCAATAAAGGGAATACACTTGTAGCAGGCTGACGCAGGTTCCGCCCACTTAATCGGGGCTTGAACAAAAGACATAGTCATCGTATATTGCAGCAAGTGCGCTGCACTAATAAGAATACAAGGAGTTGAAGTTCAAGTCAAATTGACTCAAGTACTTTTTTTCACAACTGCAAAATGTTATTTCTTTGCTCTGTTTCACACATTTAAAATAGCAGATTTTTCCCCTTAAGGGAAAAGAGGAAAAATATTCTTTGCGCGCCCCCCCCCCCCCCCCACCCTTCACCTATAAACCATAATTTACAGTATAACAAATAGCTTTCTAGTGCTGAGAGATGCAAGTTTTCAACACAAAGAAAGTAGTTTAACTTTTCTTGCTTGCAAAGCTGCAATAATCTATTTTGGCCCCCTCTGTACATGTTGATCTAAGCTTTCCTTTGCTCATATTGCCTCAACATTCCATCATTTCCGCATGGTCGCTGCCCTTATGAAATTAATGGAAACACTTCTTATAGACTTTAAAAGCAGATTTGCTCCCCCCCCCCCCCCCCCCCCCATGCTCAGCCTGATCTAAAACCCGGTGGTAACCCTCACCATGTCCTTGACGAAATAAAGTCCGGAGCAATTGTCGCTGGAGCATTATGTCCGGTCACCCTTTCGATCAGGGTAAAAAATTAATGATTTTTTTTTCGGGGCTATTTTTTTAGCCCAACCACCCCAATTTTCTACATTCTATTACAATTTGTAATGGATCCTAAGAAAATTTCAGGGGCTCTTTTCAAGTTTTCCAGGGCTCTTTTGGGCATTTCGAGGGCGAATTTGCCCTGAGCCCTCGTGTAATTTTTTTTCCTGCATGTTCCTGCATATGTATTTAGATTTTGCAACCATATATAAAAAAGGTGACACGACATTTGCTCCGCCGACAACTGCTCCGAAAATGACAAGTGCTCCGCGACAAGTGCTCCGCGACATATGCTCCGCCGACATTTGCTCCGCCGACATTTGCTCCGCCGACAATAATTGCTCCGCCGACATTTGCTCCGCCGACATTTGCTCCGCCGACATATGCTCCGAAACGACGACATTTGCTCCGGCGACATTTGCTCCGCCGACATTTGCTCCGCCGACATTTGCTCCGCCGACATATCCTCCGCCGACATTTGCTCCGGCGACATATGCTCCGCCGACATAATCCGCCGAATTATTTCGACAATAATGTAACAACTGCCCCGCCGACATATTTCTGCCGAATTAATTCCGTAGACACTACACATGAACTGGTATTGCTCCATCGACGCCATAAAATGAAATGGAGAGCATACTCTCTGACGTAGCCTAGAATTTTCAACAAGGGGAGGGGGAGGCGAGGCAAGGGAGCGAAGCGACGGAGCTGGGGAAGCTGTTGGAGAGGGTTTATCCCCCCTCCCACGGTAGGTAGATTTTTTTTTAAATTCTTGAATGGAAATGATATTTTTCTGCACACTAAAATACAGTATTAGGGGAAACTGATATGAGAAGTGGCAGGGGGGGGGGGCATGGCGAGGATGTTGGAAGGGGTATTCCCCACCCACGGTAGAGAGATTCTTTGTAAATTCGTGCATAAAAACAGCACTTCCTGCACACTAAAAATCAGCATAAGGGGTGACTTATATGAGAAGTGGCGGTTCTAGAACAACTCCCCCGGAGGACAAGCCGCCCCCGAGGACCACTTTCCCGTAGGACGGGTCCCCCAGAGGACATTTCCTTCGGAGGATGGCTCCCACGATGACAGCTGCCCGGGAACACAATACCCCCGAGGACAAGCTTCCCGGAGGAAAACTGATTTTAATCAACACATCTATTCTAGTGAGAAATCAATTTACGTTCCTTTTCTTTAGAATTTTCACTTTTTGTTTATTTTTAGAAATTCTTCTGCTTCAATAGAAAAACATATTTTTTGTTGTTGTTGTTGTTGCTAGAATAGGAATGCCCTACATTTAAGGCTGACAGTTCAATGTTTATGTATTTCTACAGTATATTTCCGTTTTTCACATTCAACATCAAATGCCCAAGATCATGAAACAGATTACCCTTAAAATAAATATATCAAATAAATAAAGTTAGTGATCAAGATATAGAAGTTTCAGTGAAATTAGGCAATGTAAGTTAATGAAAGTGGAGGAGACTTTTTGAAAATATTAAACAGCAGCTCATCTCAAGAGAACAAAAAGCAATTAAAAATGATACATGAATTGTATTATGCAAATACATTGTGTAGTTAGTAAGTATATCAAACTTAACAACAACCACCCCCTTAAAGTTTTTTTTTGTTGTTTTGTTTTGAAATATTCTGTTATTCTTTTCTTTCGGTGACATCAACATGTACAACCATAGCAAACAAATTACAATCATAAACTGACAATAACTTTATACGTACAATGGTACCAGTAAAATCAAAGTTTTAGACTAGTAAATCACTTCAGTTAACTAACAATGTGATTAATGGTCCTTTCTGCGTTTCTTCCACTGACAGAGTTGTTAAGTTATCGCACGAACAAGCTTAATTTTCATGTATATAATGACGTATATGACCTTTGACCTTGATACCCGAAATCTAATCGGATCATTGTCCCTTCTATATGCGTCTTGAGCCTAGTTCGAAGTTGATTCGTCAAGCAGTTCTTAAGTTATCGCGAGAAAGGAAAACGGGACGGACGGACGGACAACCCGATAACATAATGCCTCCGGCACCTACCTTCGGTGGGCGGAGGCACCTTTAAGGGGCAATTTTGACATACCGCAGTATTTCTTTCTTTGCAAACTACTTTGCAGTTGTTTAGATCTACTTTGATTTACTATGATTACTCTGATTACGTAGATTATTTAGAGTGACCTATAATGATAAACATGATAAAGGCATGCCCTCAAATTCACTGAATGGTGTCGTGGGGGCAAGGTTCAAGTGTCGTGGTTTCCAAAACGTTTCGGTGGAGAAATTGGCGGCGAGGCAATTGTCATAATCATTATCATTTGTCGGAGCAGAGTAGAATTATTATCAATTTATTGATGATTATAATTAATTCGGCGGAGCATATGTCGGCGGAGCAAATGTCGTCGTTTTGGAGCATAATTCGGCGGAGCATATGTCGGCGGAGCATTATGTCGGCGGAGCAAATGTCGCCGGAGCAAATGTCGGCGGAGCAAATGTCGTTTTGGAGGATATGTGTCGGCGGAGCATATGTCGGCGGAGCAAATGTCGGCGGAGCAAATGTCGGCGGAGCATATGTCGGCGGAGCAAATGTCGGCGGAGCAAATGTCGGCGGAGCAAATGTCGGCGGAGCAATTGTCGGCGGAGCACTTGTCGCGGAGCACTTGTCGTCATTTTCGGAGCAGTTGTCGGCGGAGCAAATGTCGCCGGAGCAAATGTCATGGAACCATAAAAAAGCAGAATCTCACATCTCACTTTTGAGAATCTCAACCGATTTTTAGTTTTGCAATAGTTTGACATAATCTAGCTAAGAGGAATTCCTTTATATACATGTACATGTAGGCCTATATGTATAGACAATGTCCTCTCTATACATGAGCCCCTCACAATTTTTTGTGAACCCCCCCCCCCTTCCTCAATGGCACTGGATCGACGCCTATTATCAAAATCCTCTTTAATGATAATATCGATCTAGAATTATATTGAACCATGCATGTGAGCAAGACTGATGTTATTAAATCTTTATATGCCTGGTGTAGAACACCCATCATTATCAAGTATTTGGCGTCATCTAGTCCTGGAAACACTGTGACCCTCGGGTCTCTCTCCAGATATGAGAACAGGAGGTGTATTATATACCACTACCTGACTATAGATCATGGTTCACCAGGGGTTTCCCCTACTCTTCTTGGAATAGTGCAGTGGGTTTTTAAACTGCAAAGATGGTGACTCTCCTCTGCACAGGGCTTCCATTCCTATCCGAGAGACGGTTTTTTCCACAGCCTGCATCATTCTATGAATCAGGGGATGGACACGTTAACACGTGCACTGTGCAGCTTTGATCCATTAACCAGGTTGGACTCGAACCCACGATCTTTGGTTCGACATCACGTAGATCGACGCTCTAGCGACTGAGCCAGCTCATCTCTAAAAAAAATATAAGATTGATCAATCTTAAAGAGGCAACATAAGGCCATACTGCCAAAACTGAAATGAAAAATGCAACCTGTTAGCACAACATTACTGATTTATGGTATCATGACGCAATTGCCATTCTGGGGGAATGATGAATATCGCCACCTATGCACTCTGTTCAGCTGTTGGCAGTGGTAACCAAAGAAAAAGCTAAGATAGTCACTGATGGGGGGGGGGGGGGGTACGAGACGAGATAGAAGAAGGAGTAACGACAAACCAACCAACCAACCAACCAACAAACAAACAAACAAACAAACAATCAAACAGGAAAACAGGAAAACACAAACAAACAAACAGACCAACAAAAAACGATGGACCGCAAAACTAATACCTTTAAAATCGATTACAAGGGTTAAGGGTAGATTAGCAAATTTCGGACTTCTTTTCTAAATCAGCAAAAATGATTAATCTATATAATAAGAATGGCCCCCTTTTTATTTCCTTATTTATTTATTTTAAAAAGACGAAACTTTGGTTGACAAAATTTAGAATTTGATTGCGTTCTTAAATGTATACCAAAAGAGTTTTCTGAGGTTTTTTTTTAAACCTCACTTGGGTGGGGGGGGGGGGAATTCTCTCTCCCACACCTGCATGTCTGAGTGCCTTGTTGGTTTCAGACTCTCTTTCAAATCACTGAGAACATGGGGAAGGGAATTTTTCTTACAAGACCTTTAAATGCCTTGATGTGCTTCTAATCGTGAAATTTTCCCAGGGAAAGACGAATGCCTACTCAAACCCATCTCCCATTTAGTATGCAGCGACGTTTATAATCAAACTCGATGAAAAAAATAGTTACAGTTCGTTATTCCGAAGGTTCGTTAGTCCGAAAATGAAAAAAAAAAAGGTTCATTATTCTGAAGGGTCATTAGTCCGAAAATGAAAAAAGGTTTGTTATTCCGGGGGTTCGTTAATCCGAAAACGAAATAAGGTTCGTTTGTTCCTTAGTTATTTTTGGACTTATGTACCTTATTCCATTTTCGGACTATCGAACCTTCGGAATAACGAACCTTATTTCAATTTCGGATTAACGAACCTTCGGAATAAGGGACCTTATTTCATTTTCGGATAAACGAACCTTTGATATAACGAACCTTATTTCAATTTCGGATTAACGAACCTTCGGAATAAGGGACCTTATTTCATTTTTGGATTAACGTACCTTCGGAATAACGGACCTATTTTCATTTTCGGATAAACGAAGCTTCGGAATAACGAGCCTTATTTCATTTCCTTCGGAATTACGAACCATATTTTATTGTTTATCCCACCGCTGCACTCGCGTCCTTTGGCAAGACGTTTATCTACATTTGTCACTCTCCACCCAGGTGTAGTAAATGGGTACCCGGTAGGAAGAAATTCCTTGAATGCTCGAGCGCCTGATCAGGGTAGCCGTGCTAAAGCCGGGGTAATGATATGCAGCGCTTAGAAACATTTGTATTAAGCGCTATATAAATGTTGCATATTATTATTATTATTATTATTATTATTATTATTATTATTATTATTATTATTATTATTTTCGAACTAACGAACCTTCGGAATAACTAACATCACTCGAAAAAAATTTGTGCAACATGAAAAGCGTTTTTAAATTTTAAAATCCGGGCCCTTTTTCATTATTTTTCAAAATCAATAGCAACTACAGGCAACATTTGTCACAAAACCTGCTTATAATATCAAATCAAACTTGGAACGATATAGTTACTGTAGCTTTAATCAATTCTGATGCTTTTTATTGACAACAATTTTTGTGCAACATATAAAATGAAATAGCTCAAAACAAAATAAAGTAAAATAAAATAAAATGCAATAAAACATAATATAATGAAATAAAAATAAAATGAAATGAAATACAGAAAAACAAAATATCGTAACAAAATGAAATAGAATAACACAAAATGAAATAAAATAAAATGAAATGGAACGAAATAAAATGAATTAAATCGAATACATATTGTTGATCGTTAAGTAACCACACACTTTTCCCTTAATTCATGTATGGCCCCTCCTTCCCAGTCAGTGTTTTGAAATGATCAGATAAGCCTAACGTTATTTGGTCGGATAAGACTCAAGAAACATCCTCCCCTTTCAATATTTTGTTTTAGTGAAGCCCAAGATGGCAAGTAGGAGCTATAGGAGGGGGGGGGGGTCTCATAGGCAAAGGCGATATTCATTTGTCTGTGCACCCCTTTCTCTTTCTATCTTCCATTTGCTTTCTGTCTTTCCATTTGCCAGCCCCACAATTAGGAAACGAAAATCATTTCTTTTAATCCTATTTTGAAACCAAAAATTCCAATTTTTGCTTGTGAAAATCGTTGGAAACGTTAGGCTTACTATACAGTCTGATTCCTTAGCCACCTTGCATGATATCCTAACTAAAATACAACATAAAATTGATTATAGGGCCCACTTGATTATTTTGATCCTTACTCTTCTACATTGTACTTTTCATTTAAATTAATCTACAGTACAAAATACACAATACACTGAGCATTGGGGTAAACTTAATGGTTACACACATATATATAGCCTATTATGAAAAGAAGGTAAATAAAGATTATACAGAATCATAGCCACAACTTTCGAAAATCCTATTTTAATGGGAAAAATCCTAATATTGTCATAATTATTCCCTTCAAAAATCCTACTAAATAGGATAAAATCATATTAAGTTGACAGCTTTGGATGATGTCCATCTACGATGCTAATGTAGGCCTATCACCTTCTGCATCTGGGCAGCCCCACCCTCCGGACCATACCCCTTTTCATTACCCCAATCCAAATCTTTTGCTTTGATTGAAAACGAATTCAGTAATTCACCATCATCCTAATACCTAATCATACAATTGAGACAATGAGAAAACAATTTGTTGTCAACTTCGATATTCGTATTGTTTTATCGCGCAACAAATTTTCTGAGAATTTAACAACAAAACAAGCAAATTTATACAATGCACTCCTACGACTTCCGTAAAAAGGTGGCTAGGGCTCTCCGTACTACCGGAAGTTCTCAAACTTTTGCGTGTACATCATATTATATTATACCGTACACATTTTCAATTCAATCCGCTCGAGCGACCGTACCGCTGGCGAACTTTCTGCTTGACTTTACAGACTGTTAGCGATTGCATTTGCCATTATCACTTATCTTTAATTTATTGGTAAGTACTCCTAGAGTGTTTTATATTTTTCCAGTTCTTGAAAATGTAGATTATTTGCAGTTTTGTGTGCAGCTTTTCTTTGTGCTTTTGTTCGTGTGATTGTGCTTGCCTACGAAAGTACGATTAGTTCACGAAGCCGAACCGGGCCGAGGCGAGGGGAAGGACTGCCGCAGAGTTACAGCGGGGTGCGAAGCGAGATTGTACAGGAGCTACGTGTTGCTTCTGGTATGATTCATCGGAAGTTTTGTGTATGATGGGTGGAAGCTAAGCACTTTGTTTTCAGCAGTTAAAAGTCACTAAAGTCATTTGTTTGTGCTGATTTCTGTTACATATCTTGGTTCTACGTATTCTGAAGTTAATTTGTACAAATTGTAGTGAAAATTATGGTGGACGAATTCATGTCAGTTGCATATTTATTATTTTCAGGTCGATATCAGTGCCAGTGTCAAATTCAATTTTCGTTCACCAAGCTGAAGGGTCCTAAAGCTATGCAATGTAATAAGTGAATGTAAATCTTGATTTTGAGGCTGACTGGTGTGAATTTTACCCCGATTTCTACATGTAATTGTCTACTTTTTCTACTTTTCTTTCTTTTATTTAAGTTTGCAACTTTACTCTTGTAAATCCCCTTGATTTGTTTATTCAGACACATGTTCCTAATTTACAAATTAAATACCTTTTTGTAGATTCTAGATCTAGTTTGTATGAATTATTATAAAATGTCAGCAAGAATATGGCAGTGCTGCAATGTTCATGTACCAGTGGTAATAAAACTTGAAAGTTTATTTTTTGGACCGAGTCTATACCTGAATGATGATACAGGTATGACTCAACACTTGACCTAGGTCCTAGTAGTGGAACAATACGGAGTTGGACATTTATATTGAATAGATGGAGAAGACTTATAAATTCTCTTCTGGTATTTTGTTACGTCAATGGGCGGGGGGGGGGGGGGGGGGGGGGGGGGGGGGGGGGGGGGGGAGGGAAGAAGGGGTCTGACGGGGTTGTTTTGGTGTAATGGGGGTAGGAGTTTGCTGGGCAGTGTTATCTATGACAAGATCTCATTTCTCTTTTTTTTTTCTTTTAGTTATAATTTATGTATTAATTCTTATATATGTAATTTTTTTAATGTTTTGAATTGTAATTCATGTTCATTTCAGTTGTTAAACTGCGAGATGTGAAAAAATGATAAAATCCATTTATCTATCTATCTATCTATCAGTAGTGTTATCACTGACTATGCATTGATCATGATTAATGTTGCCTAGCTTTTCAGAACCATGTTACTATGATGCTACTACCTACAATGTACTACAGTTAGGGAATTGATAATAAGTTGGAACAGGGGTCCCAGTAGCTTAAAAATGTCACGTGGTTGAAGCAAGACTGCATGGACAGTGTATAATTGAGCTGAGTACATCGCAAGTGTTATGTGTATGATCTTCAGTTTACAATGCTACGGTTTTGGGCAAAACATGAATTTTCATAAATTTTTATATGGGACAGTGTCTCAAGAGAGAGAGAACCCAGCCCCCCCCCCCCCCCCTAATTCAAGGGTAATGGTCCAGACTCCAGATTTGAGCAGTTTGATGAAAATACATATCAATAAGGAAAAAGTATTAAATTGGCACCATTTGTTTTTATTTTCCACTTAAGCATATTGAAAATATTGAAATCATTCAGAACATGAATCAAATTTAATGAAAACTGCCAATTTGCACACGAAAATGGCGATGATATTATTTTCACCGTATTACCAGTTTAGAGAGTTTAATAATTACATGTAGTTGCAATCATATTGCTCTCGTTCATATACATGTTTGTGCATTTGAAATTGACTAATATAATAGTAACAATGGCCATTTGTAAAGTGCTCATATCCATCCCACTGTGACGCCTACAGCACTCATGTTTCTGCTCATGTTTAACTCTTACGGTGCCAAGGGGTTTTGCTTGTTCCCAAATTCTATTAAATCATGAACAATGCTTGCTTTTCAAATGCCTGTACTCAGGGTTGGCATATTTCCCGCTTCGGAGGCTTATTTCCCAGACGCCGGGAAATAAGCGGTATTTACCGCTTTTTACCGGTATTTACCACTTTTCACCGGGAAATACCGGGAAATATGATTTTCCACTCACTTGTCCATAGGGATTGTCAAATTTTGAACATAAAAACAAAGGTGGTGAGTATGGTTGCTCTGGTGTGTACCATTTGTGTGAGTGCGTGTGTGTGTGTGTGTGTGTTTGTGTGCGTGTTTGTGTTTGTGTTTGGGTGTTATCTATGTCTGTTATTATGAAATGCTGGGAAAAAAATACAATAAAATGCTAAAAAGATCCAAAATATACATCTAATTTAGATATGATGTTCTGCATTAAGTCAGCTGATAATTACCATATTCATGAATACCTACATGTATTAATGAGCATAAACTTGTATTAGCATATGAACAAAATGCCATGTGCTTCAAAAACCATGTGCTTTTAGATCCATGTGTAGCCCACTAGTGATTCTGTTTCAGCAAGGAGCACACCTCATCTCAGGACACAAAGACACGTGATTGAAAAGTCCACAAAAGCAAGTCAGGTAAGAAAAACACATAAATGAAAATATTTTGACTGACCAATGTAGATAATGTACGTGTTTGTAAATCATGAATATAGTATTACAGGATGGAAATCATGGACATGTATTGGGTTGTTAAATCTATGGAAACTTTGCATTATTTTTTTAAACACAAATGGTGTTATATGAATAAATGAATGAATGAATTATAATGATTATACATTTGAATTGCAATGATAGCAACAGTGATAATGGTGACAAAGCTAATGACGACAACGATGATGATGATGATGATGATGATGATGACGATGATGATGGTGGTGGTCATTGTGGTTGTAGCGATAACAAAAGATGACGATATACTACCTGTGAATTGTGATGGAAGTGGTGGTGGTGGTTATGATGATCATCACTATGATGATTGTGATGATAGTGGTGATGATGATGACAATGACGATGATGGCGGAGGTGGTGGTAATTATACTGAATGCTACTATTGCTGATAGTGATGTTGATAATTCTATTTTTTTTTTTTTCATTTCAGAATGAAAGGGAAGGATGCCATTTGGGCACTATTCACTCCAGTTGAGGATGAAACTGGAAAAGTTATGAAGAGTAGATGTCGTAATTGTTTGTTAAACTGTTTGGAATAAACTTTAAAAGTTATAAAAGAATTGCAACATTAAAAATAGCATAATGTGAGTTGTGTAATTATTTAGGCTACAAAAAGATCTTTTTCTGTAAGCAATATCAAAAGTTCAAAACCAGCAACCACTAGTACACACTAAAACTCCTAACATACAGTAGAATTCTGAGCTTTATTCACACTTAAAAACAAAAATCATATTGTAGTGAGATACAATGGCATGTAAAAAGTTAAACCCCGAGAGAAATGTTTGTTTATGTTTATGATTATTCAATTTCCAGGAACATAATTTGAGTTTGTGTATGTGTGTTGTACGTACGTGTGGACTTAGATCCTATGTGTGTTTGGGTATGTACATGTATGCAGTATGGATTTTATCTGTTTGTGTGTTTCTACTATGAGTTTTGTGATTCTAATTATTTCAGAACACTATTTTCATTTGTTGAGGTTAAAAACAACTAAAATTATTGAAAAACAAAGAATTATAAATCATATTTCCCGTTTTTTACATATTTACCGGACGGCCATCTTATTTACCGGACGGTATTTACCGGTATTTACCACCGGTAATTACCGCTACCGGTATTTACCGCCCAACCCTGCCTGTACTGTAAGTCTTCAACAGTAATTTCTATACAGATAAAGTTGTACATAAAAGTTGTAGAAAATTTATTACCCTTTCAAAAGAGACCAAATATTTCCATTAATTCAATGTCTTGCATGAAAATTATTTGGAAATAGAAATAAGCTTTCCTCTTGACCTTTCCATTTTCATTTCTCATTTGTTTGCTATTGTTTTATGCTTAAATGAGAATGGATCCTTTCAAAAATTTGCAGTTCTCTAAAAAATATCCTATGGTAGCATATAGTGACTGACAGATATTTTAAATACTATATTTACATTCCTATAAACTTTGACATATTTTCATGACCATATCCATTATTCTAAGTGGAGTAATGGTCGATTAAAAATGTAAAGTCTCTTAGGCACATATACGTGCCATCGGCACTGAAAGAGTTAAGGTGTGATTTACATGTATAGCAATCTGAATCAACCGATATTGCAGAAGTGTCACTAAAAGGAGACCTCGTACTGCTTTTGTTTTTTGAAAGCCAAATAATGTATGAAAATATAAAAGTGCCAACATTACTGTCACGTTTGACAATAATGTTATTACACCGTATGCATATTTTTTTAGTGACCGCTTATTTGGGTTTACATGTAGATTACGTGTAGGGCTAAACTGCATGAGAGTAGATTAGAAGAATTAGTATGAATGGGGTTTACATTTGGGTTTACATGTACGTGTATTACGTGTAGGGCTAAACTGCATCCGAGTAGAGTAGAAGAATTAGTATGAATGGGGCAAATCAAATGGCAATAAGCTCTTTCAAGGGGACAGTATTCCAGCAACAATCACAAGTCTGTGAAGAGTAATATGATCAGGAATGCTCTTGGGAGCCGACCTCTCCAATGACCTCAAATCTTTCAGTTTGGTCCTGGGCCTCTACCTGAATGACTGTAGTTTATTTGTTAGGAAGTGTTTTGAGCACTCACTATGCATCTAGATTATAAATTATTCAAAAAAGAAAAAGAAAAAGCAGTTACCAAAACTATATTGTATGATCAGATCTCTTCAATTCAAAGTCTAGACATGTGCATATTAATTGCTGGTATTCATGTATGATTCCCATGAGCATGGGGACTTATGGGGTGTTGCAAGAAAGTTGCAATCGATTGCAAGTTGCAACTGATTGTCACTGGCCAATCAAAATCATTGTTGCATGCATGTCTTCTTAAAAGGGCAGACCCTGAGCCAATCAGAATGGTTGTCTCAAAATTAGCAATTATTTGCAATTGATTGCAACTTTCTTGCAACACCCATTAGTCAACTTTTCTTTATTACCAGTAGTACCAGTAGTAATATATAGAGTTTTTATTTTACACGTATCGATCAGAAGAATCTCTGTGTAGCACCCAGTGCACAGGACACAAGATTGTCGACGCACCAATATCTACAACAACAACAACAAAAGCTATTTATAATGTTAAAAAGATTGTATTATTATCTGATATTGTCACATACGTGGTGTAGGCTTACATGTGTAGGGTTTCAATTGCCCATTGTTGATACTTCATACATGTACATGTGTTGTTGGGTCCACTCCAAAAGTAGGTCTCCTTGCTCTATTTGTAATCACGCATATGATATTAAGTTCACTCTGGAATGCCTGCATTTTCAAGGATTCAAATTTCAATGTTTATAGAAAACAATGACAGACGTTTCTTCCTCAGGAGTTTGCAGCAGGCATGTGTACATGTAGGTTTGGGGGGGGGGGGGGGGTATGGGTACACAGGGGTGTGCCGCTCCAATGGGTCGCTTTTTTGCAAGAAATCCCTAAACATGGAGAATGCTTTTGTGCTGGAAAATCCCTAAACTCCCCCCCCCCCCCCCCCCACTTTTTTAACATTTATAGGTTACTTTATTTTTCGGAATGATATTCTTGCCCATTTAACATATTGGCGCTAAATTGCACACCCGGAGATGGATGCAAAATCCCTAATAATGAGTACCCTTTTCTTCCATAATGACCCTTCAGCGGCACTTCCCGTCCTAATCAAATCTGAGATTTTATACACCCCCTGTACATGTACATTGCTTCTTTTTTTTTTCTATTTGTGGCAATATTTAAAGGATTTTGGGAGCATGTCACTTCAATTTCCCATTTTTCATTATTTTATTACCTTGCACAACAGCCCCATCTTTGATGCCGCTTTCAAGTTTCATTATGCCTCAACACACTGTACATTTTGCTGTTCACCACCTTTGTCTGTGATGTACATATTCAGGTGTATAAAGCGTATAGAACAAATCTGTTGCCTAAATAGTAAGAAAGTTTTGTTCTGAAGCACAGAACTGTACACATTTACATATAAGCTGTACTTTGTTCATTGACATCAATCAAAAACTTGTGAGTGTACAGTGTAAGTGCAGTACGGTTCTGTGCTTGTAAGTTGTGTGGCATGTTTTTCCATTGAAAAGTGATTCATGTGGTTCATGTACATTGTACTTCGTTACCCCCATGAAGTACATACATGAAGGTGTTTTAAAAGATATTGAAAACAGCATGTGGTTTCTTGTTTACACAAGTTCTACTTCACTTCAAACGTCAACATACTTCTCCTCTGACTTATGCACTGACATTATTAGTTAAAAAACACCAAAAAAAATAGTGTCATGCATGCCAGGAAAGCTGTCATACAAAACTGTAAATATGACCACTCACTCCTACAATGGAACAAACAATGGGATTAAGGTTTATTGTGGTAAACAAGATAAATGAAGTCATTGCTGTTGCTTTCATACAAATGTACATTTGTGCATATCAGTCAGTCAACCGCAACTTTTTTGCTTTCATTTCAGAATAGAAACTCTACTGTTTTTGTTTGGGTTCATCTTCACATTGTAAAGTCCTGCATGTATTGCAGCTTGTTATGTACTCAGTTTAATTTGATTATAAATGGACTTACTGTACAAGGAGGGCCTACATGTACCAGGGGAAAAAATACACGGGGGCTCAGGGCGAATTTGCCCCCGAAATGCCAAAAAGAGCCCTGGAAAACTAAACTAGAGCCCCTGAAATTCTCATAGGGTCCAATGTTAACTGTAATACAATGTAGGATATTTGGGCTGGTGGGCTCAAAAAGTAGCCCTGGAAAAGAATCTACCCTGCATTATGTGCTTTGTAGTTGATGTTAAAAGTTAGTGTGGACCCCCAAGGCCTGTTTCTCAAAAAAAAAAAAAAAAAAAAGGTCAAAAGTCTAAGTTCTTGGACAACCCATCGAGACATAAAGTACATGTACATGTATATGTAGAATTAATACACGTTCAATTGAGATGGCCACAAACTTAGACTTTTGATGGTTTTGAGAAAGAAGCCCCTGTTTTACATACATGTACATGTACTGTCTGTGTAGATTGCCACACATATTGATACATGTACATCATATGTTGGTGAAGTTTTATTGAAGTTGTAGTAAATGAAAGGGGGGGGGGGGAAAGAAAGAAAAGAAGGCAAGACAAATGTAACTGGGTTCCGGTTCCATTATTTTGTCTATCAACTGAGTACAGTGTATCAAGCGTAGATGTACATGTACATGTGTTTGTGCACGTTCATGTACATGTACATCATCATGTTATTTAACTTTAACCCATAGCAGTACAGAGCTTTCTTGAGGTCTAAATTAATCATTTTCAATCCTCAAATTGGCAATAAAAAATATTTTTTTCCACGCTTACATAGCTTGAAAGAAGTAAATATGGATATAACATAAACCATAATGAAATATAATTGTAAAATTTAATCAAAAATTGCCAATTTGAACATGGAAATAGTGATTATGTATTATACACTGCGTTGCCAATTTAAAGAGTTTAATGATTAGTACCAGTTAAACTGCTCTAATTCGAGAACGCCACACCATACGGCGATGGGAATGGGCTCAAAATTTTCAGTGCATTTTTCTCTTTCTGCTCATGTATGATATGTACTGCCCAACATTCTGGACCAACAGATACTGCAAAAGTGTCTCCTAAATGTGACACTTTACCTCTATGGGTTAATAGGCTTTCATGTACTGAGTGACATACACACAGGATGTGCATGACCTGCAAAATTAAAAATCTTGCTTGAGTTTAGATTTTCTTGATGAGAACAAAAGACACTGCACCAAACTGTTGCTTTCTAAACGCGGATCGATTTTTCTATACATGTAGCTCACAGCCCAGGAATAACACTTCGTTTTCTTCCTCAGGAAGTTTGACGGAGCCTTGGGTTTGTGTTTTATTTCCTGCCCAATGCGGGAAAACACTATTGTTGTACTCTCAATGCCCTCTTGTAATTTGACAGGAAAGCAAATGTACTTGAGCTGCAGGCATATTGTAAGGGTTTTTTTTTCTTCTTCTTCTTCAATTTTCCTTGCTTTCTAACTGGACTGAAATCATAGATTTACCTATGAATGACTGCTTAGATTGTTGCTGAATGCTGACACTTGAGAGAGTGTTCTTTGAAAGTAATTCCCACTTGACTGAAGAACTGCAAATTCGTAGTTTCAGGTTAAAGCCCACACATACAGATATGATCTCAAGTGTTTTTCTTTTTAAATGCTATAGGATTCAAACAAAAATAAAACCAAAACAGATACATAGTTACAATCAAAAACCAAACCAAACACAGGGGCATGCTTTTCCAGTAGAAATTGCGCCACTGAAACAAACATGCTGTCATGCTCATCAGCATTGATGCTCATACACATACCCCCCCCCCCCCCCCTTTCAAAAGTGCTTTGTGGCCCTTGAAACAAAGGACAAAAAAAAAACAGAACCTACTCTTGCATCTAATAAAAAAAATTCAATGTCTGTATTGAAAGAGAAACGCCTTTTTTCTTTTGTTTTGCATTCTTTGTTTTTCTGACAGTGTATCTGAAAAATTCAATGTACATGAGACTGAAACTTGTTAATGAGTGTATTGCTTGATTTCCTTGTGAAATTCTTTTCTTCATAACTTGTTTTGTTGTTGTTTTCTTTCAATTGATTCCTATTCCAAATAGTTTTAATACTCATCTGCTCATACTGTATAAAGTTTTGACCTGCGTGTAAGATGGACTTGAAATGAATCCTTGGAGGCATATTTTTGTGATGACGAAACTGTCGTCTCTTGACCAAATTAGAGTGACATATTCTTCGACCTTTTTTTTCTATTCATCACCTGTCATTTCAAAACCACTTATCAATGGGACACTTTTCAGTTCATGTTGACTTGAACTTTCAAACAGGTTTCATGCTGTTTTTGAGTCCAGTTTTCTGTTATTCACGATGCAGTAAATGTCAAAATCTTCCAGTCCAGGACTGGACTACTATGCATTTTTGTATGTTGAATATTGGGTTTGGGGGTTCACAATAGGGTGGGATTTTCAGTATAGACATTTTTTTTATCCCTATTCCTCAAAGTGCATGGCTAGGGTCACATGAAATAATATGCTATACTTTTTAGACAAAAAAATCAAATATTTAAACTTTTGAAACTTTTGCAGTTGTAAGCACTATACTGCCATAATTTGACCAAAGGAAGTAAGTGACAAAAAGTGACATTTCCTTTAAAAGAGAAAAGTGTATTACATGGACATCATTGCTATACCATGATGTCTTGACTAATGGGGTGTTACAAGAAAGTTGCAATCAATTGCAAATAATTGCTAATTTTGAAACAACCATTCTGATTGGCTCAGGGTCTGCCCTTTTAAGAAGACATGCATGCAACAATGAATTTGATTGGCCAGTGACAATCAGTTGCAACTTGCAATTGATTGCAACTTTCTTGCAACACCCCCTAAGATATACTCTTAGCAGGATGAGTGTTCATGCATAAAATTTGGCCCGGAAGAAGGGCACACTAGGTAAAATATGAAAGTATCAGTAACTCATATTTTATTGATATGTCACTTGCTTCCTTTTTTTTTTTAACCCATAGCAGTACAGAGCTTTCTTGAGGTCTAAATTAATCATCTTCAATCCTCAAATTGGCAATACCAATCATTTTTTTCCACGTTTACATAGCTTGAAAAAAATAAATATGGATATAACATAAACCAAAATGAAATATAATTGTAAAATTGAATCAGAAATTGCCAATTTGAACACAGAAATAGTGATTATATATTATTCACTGCGTTGCCAATTTAAAGAGTTTAATGATTAGTTACACTTAAACTGCTCTAATTCGAGAACGCCACACGATACAGCGATGGGAATGGGCTCAAATTTGTCAGTGCATTTTTCTCTCTCTGCTCATGTATGATATGTACTGCCCAACATTCTGGACCAACAGATACTGCAAAAGCATCTCCTAAAGGTGACACTGTACCTCTGTGGGTTAAAGTAGGGCAGTATAAGCATAAGCAAACTATTTGAGTTTCTAAAACTCCCTCTTTGAAAAAAATATACACAACAGCTTATTCTGAGCAGTTCAGTTTGTAATGTCTTCATGTAAGCAGAGTGAAGAGTGTGAAAGAGAAAGTGTCGAGATCCTATATTAAAGGGGGTACCCAATGCTGAAACAATGTTAGTTCATTTAAAAGAGCATGATTTTATTAGCAGAAAACCATCTGCCTAAAGTTTTTTAAAAAGTCATGTTGCCAAGGAAACCCCCAAATATGGTAAGATTTCGGGATATTTTTGACCCCTCAGCTGTGACCCAGTTTCAACTGGGTACCCACTTTTACGTCAAAATGACGTCAAAGTGGTTACCTTGTCGCGCACTTCTAGCAAAATGCGCGCAAGGTATAATACATATTGTACAGTCTAGCGCGCAACACAACTGCAATGCGCGAAACTTGGTACCCACTTTTACGTCATACCTCATACTCAAATTTTTTGGTCAGCTCTTTACTTTTTATGAGAAAATAAGCCAAAATGCATTGATTTAGATTGAAAATCATCATATTTTCAATGTTATTCTTTTTATAATTCTGTTCTCGATCATATATCAAATTTTTTTATACCATTGTGTAATCACTTTAAGGGATGGTGACTATTCATCATCAGTCTTAAAGATCAGTAATGTTAATGAAGTATTGTTAAATGAGTAAATTGATAACAATGATAAGAATTTAAGTACTTTATACCTTTGTCAAACCAATTTCTGAAAAAATTTATTCTACCATCAGTTTTGATAAATGAATTATTCCATATAGATTGTGATGCAACCTCCTTGAATTTGACCGGCTTGTAATAGTTGTAGGAAGACCAAGCTATCAAGACATCGTGCCAAAATTGACCGTCATGAAAAAAGTTACATCATCAGTACAAAGTTACGATTGAAGATGAATTCTTCTTTGAAGTACTTCTTTTTCGTAGTTATACCAGCTACATTTACATGCGTGCAAGAGGTGCATAATGGATTCATTAAAAGTGTAAATGATATTGTGTACATGTACATGTATGCCTGTATGGCCCTCAGTAACCTGAAAGCTCTATATGTATATGTACATTTATGTCCAGACAATACTGCATGTATTTCAAGTGGAACCTGACTATGGTCATGACTGGTTTTCTGAGAAGTGCTGCCATATCACCATAACTTTAATTCTTACAGTATCCCCTGGCGAGAAATTCCCTGCATTCATACCAGGTCCGGTTTACCAGGGGAAGTCCAGCTAAGCAGAACTTTCCCCAGCAATCCCATAGTGTGGACGCTCGTCTGGACTTCTCCCGGTGGTCCCACCAAACATGATGGGTCTCGGGACAAAATCTTGAGAGCTGTTTTCATCAAATGTGTGCAAGCGCAAAATGTTGTGGTATTGTGACTTAACGCACAGCCAAATCCATTTCAGCTGTGATTGTCCTTAGAAAGCAGGGGCATTTTAAGATAGTGTGGACGGTTGGTCGTAAAAGTAAAACACCTCTCCAAACTGTCCCCTGTAAACGGGACCTAGTCTCAGCGCGGGGATCGAGAGCTTGAACCTGTACTTGTACCTCGTATTGATACACAAGACACCCTCCCAGTTGGCTAACAGTATCTTTGATTGATGCGGAAAGTGATACTTATAGTGTGAGTGTTGACAGTTGGTCGGGCATCTTTATCAAACCATCCATTCCATTTGGTGGGTCTCCATCAGCTCGAGCTTGAAGAATAGCCTGCTATTTTGAGATGTGAGGTATTGGTCTGAGCTTTGCTGAAATGTGTATTTGTGTCCACATCTGGGCCCTGTTTCATAAAACTTGTTATCAATAGCAAGTTGCAATAACTGTTATTTAACTACTGAAATCCTTGCATCTGGTTGGCTGAGAGCAGATTTGTCATTGAAATATTGCAGTTGTTACTGATAACACGTTTTATGAAACGGGGCCCAGCTTGAGCTCTGAATACTGCATTCTAGCTCGAGCTATAGCTCAATGTTGGCACACATGCATGATGGGATCCATAAGCCAGCCCTTGAAGCTCAAAATGTCTGATGAGGATGCAATGTACATGTACAAAACCTCGAAAAAAGCCTGCTATTTTGTGACTTAGTCGGCTATTCTTCAATTTACGAATAAGTCCAATATTTGGGTAGTTTACTTTTCAAATGAAATAGCGTGCTAATTCTGTCTTCATCTGAGAATTAGCTTGCTAGCCTGATCAGGCTAATTCACGGGATCAGAAATAGCCGGCTAATTCTGTCTTCATCTGAGAATTAGCTTGCTAGCCTGATCAGGCTAATTCACGGGATCAGAAATAGCCGGCTAATTCTGTCTTCATCTGAGAATTAGCTTGCTAGCCTGATCAGGCTAATTCACGGGATCAGAAATAGCGGGATAATTCTGTCTTCATCTGAGAATTAGCTTGCTAGCCTGATCAGGCTAATTCACGGGATCAGAAATAGCCGGCTAATTCTGTCTTCATCTGAGAATTAGCTTGCTAGCCTGATCAAGCTAATTCACAGGATCAGAAATAGCGGCTAATTCTGTCTTCATCTGAGAATTAGCTTGCTAGCCTGATCAGGCTAATTCACGGGATCAGAAATAGCGGGCTAATTCTGTCTTCATCTGAGAATTAGCTTGCTAGCCTGATCAGGCTAATTCACGGGATCAGAAATAGTGGGCTATTCTGCAATCTGGAGCTGATGAGGACCTGCCTGTTGTGTGCAGGAGGATAAATCATAATTTGATAATTGTACATCTCGGAAAAGTGCAATCAGATACATTACTACATGAATCATGCTCATTATCAGTCATCTGAGACCGAGATGTCCGCTCATCATCGGTTTGTCTGGCTCGCATGGTCTCACAAGTCTTTTGTTAGTAGAGTTTTGCCACATCTGTAAATCATTATTACATTTGGAATTTAGGTACTCGTAACCCTTTGCAGTACTGTCAATCAGTGCATTGTAGTGTCTTGTTTAAGTTACATGTACTAGTAGAGGATCAGTCATAAACACAATGTGGTGATTGTATCTTGGAAAATTGTGATCAGATACTCTATGTAGATTACTAGAGTATGAATCATGCGCATCATGAATTGACATATTTATCTGTCTGATTGAGGTTTCAAACAATGCTTTTGCATGTTAACCCATTCGTGACAGGAATTATTTAAAGCCTAATTTGATCAGCTTTTATTCTTCAAATTGGCACCACCAACATTTTTATTTCATTGCTACATTTTTCTTATAAAATGTCATGTATCTGAAATGAATATAAATTGACAGAAATTATGATGAGAAGTCAAAAAGTTGCCAATTTGCAGGGAAAAACAGTGATTTTAAACTCTCTATCACATTGCCCATTTAAGGATTTTATTGCTTATTTTCTTTTTAAAAAATTTCAGCATCAAACAATGAATATTGACGCAACCAAAATGGGCACACTTTGTGTAGAATTTTTTGCTCTTTCTGCCCATGTATTTGGTATGATTTTTAGGGCTTTGCATCAAAAGATATTAGGCCAAACCACAAAATATGGACCTCTGTCACGAATGGGTTAATAGCATGGGTGTGAAGTACATGTACATGTACATGTAAGCGTAAATGTACATTACCTTGTACGCGTATGTTTAATGTTTTCTGTGTTGCCTATTTTTCATATATATCTTTGCCCCTTTGTTCTAAAGTGCAAAGGACTGAAAAGTTTTACATGTCTGCACTGAATATATTTAGTTCATCAATAATTTTATTATTATCATTGTAGTAGTAACAAATGTACTAGTGCTAGTAGTAGTAGTACAAACCTTTAGTACAATGTAGTAGTAGTAGTAGTAGTAGTAGTAGTAGCAGCAGCAGCAGCAGCAGTAGTAGTAGTACACCTATACATGTGGTAGTAGTAATTTCATTGTTGTAACTGTATTTACATTACCGGGTATAAGTTTTGTCATCATCATTATAATTATCATTGTTATTATTATTATTACTTGTGTAGTATAAGAAGAATAAAGTGAACATCATTGGGATATGAATAAATGACCAGTCATGAGGGAATGTAGTTAGCATCTCCTTCAACTTCAAGTTTCTCTGTCCCTCTATGGGAGGAACTGCCATGAAGACGATAATTGTATCTTGGAAAAGTGCAACCAAACACCATGAATCATGCTATTTGTCTGTCTGTGGCCACGGGCCAAACATTCCAAGATTATCTCACCGTGGGATTACATTTACGACAGAACATAAGACTGTTGACTGTGTTTGTCTCTTATCGAAAAAAGAGTTATGAAGTCTTCCAGAAATTGTTTGATATTCGTCAAACTACTCCTGTTATGCTAGATTATATTGACTGTTTGTACAGTGTATTGAAAATAATGATCCTGCATACATGTACACATCTACAGACCTGACTGTGAATCACAAAAAAAATGGTAAAATCATACTTACATGTATCATTACTTTGTGGATACATGTGTCTTGAATGAACTCATAAAGGGACAACACTGACCATAACTCAGGCTCATGATAGTGTTGATACAATTGTACACAATCAGTGGCCTGTTAACTTTAGAGAAATCTTGAGTTCTAACGTCTGGGAGTAAATGAAAGATACTCTGTGAGCTTTCTCCTTCTTTTGATGTCAGTTTTGAAAAATATTACAGTGGTATAAATGTCCCCAGGAAAGGATTACCCAACAACCATAGGCTTGAAATTTGCAAATTTGTTTGTTGTTTTTGTGAAAGTTTCTTTCTTCTTTATGGTTACCCTCATTATAATGTAACACTCTAAATTTTCCAGTTTGTCAAGGTTTCACTTTTTATTTTATTCCTCTGCTTGTAACAACATGTGTGCATGTCTTTATGTACATGTAAGTGCAGGGAGTTCTAAATGCTGATGTCCTGACAGCATAACTCTTTGGTTCATGTACATGTAGCCCCATTAGGACAGGGGTGCAAGACAGGAAACAAGATTTAGAACAAGCCCACTCTGTCAAGGCTCTGTCTAGTCCATTTTCTTGAATACTGAGAGGCATACCACAGCATAAGCCTACATTGTACATGCACTACATGCATGTGTACCGTAGTTCCTTCCTAAATCCATGAGTCATAAAATAGACTTGTGATACCTATAACTAATTTGCAGACCGCCATCACTTTCACTCCTTTGTAGGCCTACGCCTGTATTTTACAGCACCGGGAGCGCCCCTAACCTACTGCACAACACTCTTTCTATCTCTCCTCAATTTTCAGTCACTCTCACTTCCTCTCGGTTACTCTCATATGAACTCTCCCTCTTATTTGTTTCCTCTCGTGCAGATTTTCTACACAGCAACCGAGGCATGGAGTGGAAGTGCCTACATGTACTTGTTCTAGTGATGGCGGTCAGCACCGGGCCACTGTACTGGACATATGCTCAAACATGTAAGTATGTAAAAACAAGTCTGTCAATATGATATTCAACCATTGAAGACTGGGGAGTAAGTGACTTCGGACGAGACCCTCTGTAATAGCAAACAACTTACAATTAAGCATAAAAACAAATTGGCCTTATAGCAAATGGTTTAACCCATTCATGAGAGAGGTCCACATTTTGTGGTTTGGCCTAATAACTTTTGATGCAAAGCTCTAAAAATCATACTAAATACATGAGCAGAAAGAGCAAAAAATTCTACACAAACTGTGCCCATTTTGGTTGCGTCAATATTTGTTGTTTGATGCTGAAAATTTTTTAAAGGAAAATAAGCATTAAAATCCTTAAATTGGCAGTGTGATAGAAAGTTTAAAATCACTCTTTTCTCATGCAAATTGGCACCTTTTTGACCTCTTATCATACTTTTTGTCAATTTATTTTTATTTCAGATACGTGATGTTTTATAAGAAAAATGTAGCAATAAAATAAAAAATGTTGGTGTTGCCAATTTGAAGAAAAGAGCTGATCAAATTAGGCTTCAAATAATTCCTGTCACGAATGGGTTAAAAGGCTTAAAATGTCGTGGAGGGTTGTCAGCTTGTCGCGGGGGTTTGTCACGTCATATCTGAACAAGTCTTAATGATGGTTTCAAGAAACAGGCCCCTGGTTCTGTCATAGAATTGCTTGTACAATGCACAAAGCCACCACTTTGTGACAGTATGATTATGCTTGCATGTTTCGATGATCCATTACATGTTAAGCAAACTTTCGGTAAGTTTATTCAGAGCAGTCAGGATATGATTTGACTGGACTGTGAACAGTAAGAGAAATGAATGAGAAGTGCTAATTGACATGCCAGAAAGCATAGGGCCTGATTCATAATTTTTCAAAGGGGGGGGGGGGTCGGCTTTTTTGGGTGTATGTTTTACCCCTAAAAAAGGGTCCTCGGCATTTTTGCATGTATTCTACCCTAAAATTTTCTGCTTTTCAAAAGCGGGAAGCCGCGACCGATTCGCCCCCCCCCCCCATTCCAAAAGGGGGAGCCGTGGTGGATTCTGCCAACCCCAGGATCCACCCATGAAGCATGACAGAATACAGAATTGTTCGAGAAATTTTGAGGGTTACTTCTGTAATTGCTAATAAATTAGAGACTTTATTACATACAGTGTTGGTAGAAGTGTTATGACAAAAAAACTGGAATGCTCAAACCACTCATTTATAATTTGAAGAGCATACATAGACGTAAGTCGTAATTCATTTCGATTCAATTTTAAGACACTTCCAAGCTAAGTACTGGGTTCTTTTGTGTATTTATGCTGTTCCAAGAAGTTTTTAGGGTGCTAAAATATGCTATCATCACATACAATGTACTTGTATTTCATACTGTCTAATGATACTGTAGATGCATTGCCTACATGTATGACAGAATGAGTTCCGTCAATGAGTTAGCAGAATTTTGGGATTCTGTCTACAAAACATGTAGATTATTAGTTTAACACTGTAGACCCAGACCAGGCTGGCAGCGCTCCCATATTGCTCATGTTCCTTTTTAGGAGCCCCTTGACAGTGTTCACTGACAATGTAACACAGTGCTCTGTGATACCTGTACTACGGCAGGGTGGAAATGATTTCCAAATCGTGTCTATTAATAGTCTTACTCTGTACACCTTCAAACCAGGTGTAGTACCATTAGAAGGTGGGGGGGGGGGGGGTAGAAACTGACCCTTCAGTATACCGAGTAATATTTTCACTTGGAATTTTAATATGAAAAGGTATTCACCAATTTTTACTGCCATGGATATGTGCCATTTATATTGGTGTCTTCGTTTTAAAGAAAAATAATTCCTGACACATCACATTTAAAACTTCTTCCATCTGTGACACACCAGCAAAATTAATCTTTTTAGACACATTGCATGTGGGAATACATGTACATGTCCATGTAGAGTGTATATATAGGCCTATGGTACATGTTTTGCTCAAGTTCCTGTACGGAGCCCCCTCAAACAGCCCGGACACATAACCCAGTCAACTAGGCGCTGTATGATACATGTACCTGTATTATGGCGGGGTGGAAATGTTTCATATCCTGAAAGGCTGGCATTGTAAAGAGATGGGGAAAAAGAGATTATAGTGGCAAGGTTTCCGTAATATTTGAAGGACTACGCATGGTTATGTGATGTGTAAAATTGACCGTGGCCATTAAAACTACAATGGATCCATGTACACATATAATCAATGGTAGTCTGCTTGTCAGTCTACAGTGTACAGTATATAATTTCATTTCAACAGGATTTCTTCCATATTGCCAGTTTCAAACTTAACATGCAAAGTGCCTCCTCCTTTTTTCCATTCATTATTGTAGAGAAAACTTTCTAAAATAATGACTTATACAATATTAGACTTTTTCATTTTAGTTAGATAAAACACCCTTTTCTTTGGAAATCTGGTTGAACAACACACCCAACATTCACTTTCCATTTTATGATCAATGAAAATCTACATGTACAATTGTTTTTGAATACAATATACACATGTACCAGCATAGTATGGTATTGTTACATAAATTTACCTGCCCATCTAAAAAAAGATAAGACTTTGAATGCTGATCAAATCCTATATTTTCTGCTCAGAGGCCTAGTTTCAGCTCTTTTATCAGGGAACTGTTAAAAAAAAAATTATAATAAAACATCCACATACCTGATGCAGGTATGGCTGGTATGCTTTTCAGTTTCTGCTTATATGACTTTGAACATTCTGGCCTCACACATAAATAAAAGTAAATAGGTGCATATTTTTTAAATAAGTACGCCTATAAATTAAGTTCATTACTGCCCACTAAAGATCTTTGGACAAGGGGACATGCACACATTTTTGCTTTTAAACCATAGTTTAAATTTAAACCATAATTTAAATATAAACCTCTTTTGTGAATTTGTGCCTCTGTGTTTGTTTTAGTTGTTTGTTTTTTGGATTAACACTGCATATCTTTTCCATCATTTAAAGAGTGAATTAGAGAAATTTCAAAATATACGTTTTGTTCTTCTTTTCTGTTCTCGTCCTTTTTAGCTGTTAGTGTGTGCAGCGATGCGAAAACATGTGGAGAATGTATATCATTGGATTCATCGTGTGGTTGGTGCACATTACTAGTAAGTATTCTCTTTTCACATTCATACCTAATCATTGGAAGGTTATTAGTTTTGCAATATCAGGAAAACAGCTTGTGCATT